>JAZGTJ010000004.1:256353-500894 GCA_036877575.1 Botia almorhae
GATTTTAAGCAGCAGCCCACCAAACATATTGCACCCACAGGGCTTTCTGACAGACTCAGAATTTTTAGTAATGTCAAGTGTGCTTGTTAAACTTTCCACTGAAAATAAGAATATGTCAGGCAAGTTAAAGCTTACAGACTCGTTTATTGATTTCACTGCATGTAAAAACAACCAAAGCAGACACATCACACATCATCCTAATTATTTTTCACCATGTGTTTTAAAAGAAATAGTTTGATTCAATCGTACCCTTTGATCAATCGTACCCTCCTCAGAAATGCGCTTCCTTTTTGCCTGTTGTCATCTAGGCCATGTAGGCTATTGGTTAAGGTTAACCAATGATCAATCGGCTATATAAGCGTTGCTTTAGGCCAGTGTAGTAGGCCAAACAGCTTTAAAAAAATCTTGCTAAGAATTAATACTTTGATGTAATGCTGGTTAGATTACATTAGATACAAATAACAAAAAAGGCAATGGCAAATAAAGCACAACCTTACATTTGAAAAAGAATGTTATGACTGGACTATATAGAAATACTTTGGAGGATAAACCTCACCTTTAGCCACTACAGTACGTATCATTCAAAAAGCCCCCAAAGCCCTACCTGAATACAATACTTTTCTGCTCTTCATTTTTCTTGGTTAATATTCTGTTTAACTCATACATGCATCACAGTAGTAAAATAGGTTTTATATAATATTATTGTTAAAAACATTCTCCTTTATGATGTCTTACTATTGGCTTGTTGATTGCAAACATCTTTGCTATTTATTCACTTTTTGCGTGTATGTCTGGGCCATTATTCATGTCACAGACTCTAAATGAGTTGTCACACCACAGAACTTTCCATTAATGTTACATTATTGCCATGAAAAATCACCACGGAGACTCTTGAGTCACAACACAGACTATTGACTTATAGACGAGCAACTAAATAAAAAATGCAGACAAACAAGTTGGATTTTTTTACATGCATTTATACATGATTTTCAAATACTTGGTATAAACTATGGATATGAAGAAAGGATCTGTGGCATTATGTTACAAGGACTGTTTGGTAAATAAATGTATGCCAACTGTAAAAACATAAAATTTCCTTCAACTGACCTTAGTGTTCTTTGTGTTTGACCGTTTGGCTGGTCTGCAAGGGACCAGAGAGCGAGGTAGAGCGAGGTTGCCTTTACAGGTATAAATCTCTCTCTGTCCTTCAAGCTCTCTCTCCCTCCCCTCCTGAACTGATGTGAGTTCGTGTCCTTACGCAGTGGGATGCTTGGCTGACCACAGCTGTGCGTCTGAGCCACTGAGACGAGACAGCCTCATCTCTTGCTCTGCATGCATACTGCACACCACCCGTACCTCAGGACAACAGGCTGACAAGACTCGGCAGCCCAGTTGGCCACTCGACACTTTAAATCGACATTAAGTCAAATGAGAACTGTAACGATAGCGCAAAGCTATATGAAATAGAAAAATCTGAGGAACTGTTATAGCCTTTCACATGAAATTATTCATCCATTACTTGAGCAGACAGCACGCTTGTCTGGTTGTCGGTCGACCCGAGCCTTCTACGGTTACAAATGAAAGCCCGTCGTGTGCATAATATTCCAGAACAGGCAGATTTAAATGACATATTTTAATATAAATGAGAGGTGGGAGAAGGCAAATAGCAAAATCAGTGGATAAGGAAATGAAATTATAATGGCGGGTTTTCGTCTGCTGTCTAATGCATTTCACACAACAGTTAGGTTTGGTCTTCTAATTTGATTGCCTAAAAAACGTTCCAAGAGTTTTGATATTAACCATAACAGTACTGGGACATTTCACTGTGTACTGTATGGATCCATTTTTTTTGGCATTTCAGACCTGAGTATGTGGAATGGGAACAGCTGAGTAATTTTGGCTTTTTTTTGCTGTCAAAAATATATGAACTAATCAGACAAAGTTGGTCTAATTTTGTCTAATTCAACTAATTTGGTCTAATAGGATCATAAACAACTCTATATAAACTTAGTGTTGATTTATCTGTTTATGCAGAATGTGTTTATCTGTTTATCACAGGTGTGCTGATATTTAGTACAACAGCACTCTTACTTACGTCGTACCTTCAGCAGTTTCTATATTTCAGTGTGTTACATAGAATTCCTGTGTATCGTTTAAGACTTTATCTTTTTATGTGTACAGAGAGCCATACAGACTCAAATAGACTTAGGGAAAAGGAGTTTGTTTGTGTTTATACAATAAAAAGATTCTTGCTCTATGAAAAGCGCAACAGAGCTCTTTATTACCACCGATACACCTCTTTCATCACATTACAGTCTTTCTCTTTCCGTCCCACTTGAAAATAATAAACCAAAATAAGGCAACATAACAATGAAAACCCCTTATCTTTCATAAAGACAGAACCAAGCGCAAAGTGTTTATTCCTCTTTTGTGGAATAGAAATGAAAAGCAAACAGGAGAAGCAATTGAAGTACAGGAGCGTGCAGGTGAGTGGCAGGCCCTNCAACTAAACTGATACACATGTAGCATCTTCAAAGTGCTCAGACTCCCTGTAATCGTCCACGTTTGCTTTGATCTCGGGGAGGGTGAGAGAAAATAATGACATGCTTCTTTGAACCGTCTCGTAGTGGGCAGTGGAACAGCATGGTAACTGAATGTAGGTCTTTAGTATTCGATGGGGAGGTGATGAATTATATACATAAAAAGGAAAGGAAAACATCAGGTGCTGCAGGAATGACATGCTGTGATGATTGTGATGTGAATAGATTATAAAACAGGTAAGTGCTGAAACATACTTCACAATGTGAACTGGGATTGTACTGTAGCTATGTGCTCAAACTTAATCTTGTGTGTTGCTGTGCTCTGAAACCTGTCCGACTGCAATTCATAATGCAAGAAGCACCAAGGACAGATTATGAACATGGGCCAATGGGTCCTGTTCTTTGTCTACTGTATATAGATAAACAAATATTGCCAGAATATGTCTGTTTCTGCAGAAAGTTTTCTCTTGCAGGTCAAATACTGGGCAACAATTTGAAGTCTCACTAAATTTGAATCTCACTAATCGCAAAATGTAAATCTTGACTGTACATTAACTGTACAGCAGAATTTACATGCATAAACATCGCAAGCTGTACCTGAGCAGAAGGGATTTCACATTTTAAGAGGCAGGGAATGATTTTGTCAATATAATGTATTGAATGTATTTGTGAATAACTTGAAGTTATTAGTGTATGTGAAAACCTCATATATGGAGGGTTACAATGCTGTGATAATACAACTGAACTATCTCTTACTTTACATGACTGCTCTGGGTTGTTAAGGTCTGGAACAGAAAGTAACACCATAAATATCCAATTAGCGATGTCCATCTGTTCAGCTGTGAAACGCCATAATAACCGACCTGCCCAATCAATCATCAGATAACTATGGTAGTATTACAGTGGGTTGGAAATGACTGTAAATACTGCCCCATTTTCAGACAGATTGTCTGTTTTTAAACTAGCATGGCCAAGCCAACCGTTGATAGAATGAGGAACACAAACACAAAAGCCTTGCTAAATATAATAAAAATAACACCTGCCCTAACATACCCGCCCCTGTAGCTGGTAAAGTGTGATGCTACCCCAGCCAAGGTCATGGGTTTGAATCCCAGGATTGCACATGCACATAAAATAGCTTGATTGTACTGTAAATTGCTTTGGAAAAACTAATCTGCCAAATGCATTAATCTGATGTGAGGACTTTAACACTAAAAACAGGTTTAACTGATGTTAATTTAACTTCGGTCTGGGACATACTGTCAACATGTCACGTTACAATCCTGCTAGTGACTTAAAATAATGTATAATATTAATATATAAAAATTATGAATCATGTGTTCTGTGTATTCTAAATCATTGTAGCAGTTAAGTAGTTAAGTTATCTTTGGACACCCATTGGCTGAGAATGCATGGATCTTAAATACAGACTATTGACATATTTATACATTCAAGATTTCTATTTAGGTCAGATAACTATTAACTAAAAATTATTTCTAAGACATATTACATTTATAGAAACAGAATACAGTTTAATCCTGCATCAATCAAAACTGCTCATATGCTTTCCCAGATTAAATCAAGACAAATTAAAACAACCACTCTGCTAATCCATAACGAACTACACATGATGCTAGGTCAACCGGCAGTATCAGCGGGGGGCTGAAGGAAACGTGTGTAAATCAAAGAACCGCAACAGAAAAGATGAGGTAGATTCATTCATGCAGGCAGCTTAACTTTGGCCAGAAACACTGTCCAACATCAACAACACACCACCCTTAAAAATCACTGAGCAAACTCAAATGTACAGACTGCCTCAAACTCAAAAGCAAACCCATAGACCCAGATCAACCCCATGTCCTGGAACATTCCGAGCAGCAGGGGTTTGTGTTTTGACGCATGAAATCAATATGAGATAGAAAAGAGTTTCAGCAGCACAAGGATTAAATGAAAACACTTTAGAAGAGCCTGCGCAGTCTAACGCAGATGACCGCAAGATCGATCGGCCTGAGTACCTGAAAACTTTCACAGAACTCTCTCTGCCTCTCTTTGAGGGTCTCTGTAAGACTGTGTGCTGGACAATCTATCTAAACCATTTTGTTAAAAGCAAGTAACAAAATAATTGCATTTTCAACACAATGTAATGTGATGCATTTTTGAGAGGAATTGAATGAGATGTTAGGTGGGACTTTATCCAATGGAAATTGATCAGAAATGTGGGCATCCATGTAGAATGGAGCTAGACTGAATGTGAATTTGCTGAAACAAACTGCCTGTTTAGCTATTGGTTAATATTATCCATGGTCTCATGGGCTCAGTGATGTCAGCAGACAAAGAAGTTCATTGTTGAGGAACAGCAAGTAACCTTTTTGGTTAGAGACTATGTAGACATTTTTAGTAACACACAGATAATTATTATTCACTATAAGACCACAAGCATTGCATTAAGAAAGTAAATAAAAAATGATGAACTAAGCTGCTGTAGCAACACCACCATAAAAGGTTACAACAACTTTGTCCATAGATGGTCATTTGATTAAGCTGTGTATTTGCATTTCTACATAAACAGCAAAAATAGTACACGTCACCCACATTCAATGGTTTAATAGGTTAAAAAAATATGCCCATTATATACACAATATACACATTGCTGTAGTCTGAGGCTGTTGTATCCACAGTTGTGTTTGTACCATCCAGTGGAGAAGAATAGAGCTCACCCTGCTGGAAATGATACTGACAATAACTACCCAAGCTATGACTCCATTACTGCACACATGTGCTCCTACTGTTAAAGCACCAGGCTTGATCTCAAGAGACCTTGAAAAACCAACTATGCCATCACAGAAAACAAAAGTACAACATTTACTCTTACTTAGCAGACTTTATGTTCTCAGCAGATGCTGTATTACTACAGTGAAAGAAAGTGGACGTACCACATAAGAGGCAATTACCAGGGCAGAAAACAGAAAGAAAAAGGCAAGCGCAAAGGTTAGGCCAAAAGTGCCAAAGAGAATTCAACAGATAAAACAGTTACAGTTACTAACTGTACAACTTTCTATTTTCAAATAAATATCTAGATGAGTTGGGTTTATTGTAAATGATTTATCTGTGCACATCTTTTTTTGTAAAATTTGTGTGTCCTTGTAATCTGTAATCAAAAACACTAACCTTTCCCTCAAAACAATATCTCTTCTCATATGTCTCAGAACGAGGGTGGGACAAAATTGACTGTCCAATGGCCAGCCAGTTTCAACCCCTCCAACTTTCAACAATCCAATCAATTCTCAAAAAATAGAATAATTTCCTGTCCTACATTTTTTTCTCATTCCAGAAGGCGCTTCACCTAGATATGTCACCACAGAGAAGAAAAGACAGCCACAACTTCAATTGTAAGGCGACTGAAAAAATTGAAAACTGAAAAAAATATATTCTTTTTTACCTCATTACTGGCAGGTGTTTGAAATGTAAAAAAGTCAATATCTACTTCCAAACTATTGTTAATATTTTGTTATTCTATTGCTTTTATTTACACATCAAACATGTTCATTTACATTTCATATGTTTATTGCAAAATGTACGAATTAAAGAAAATGTTGGGTACAGTGTCCTCACTTAAGAGCACAGAGCCAATGTCAATGGACACAGTCATCAACACAGGCAATAACAGAGAAACAGAGCCATCAAATGCAAGAGACCACAGTCTGCTTGAGGAAAAAGTAGCCATAAAGACTGACAGAGGAACTGTTTAGCCCAGAAACTCACACACACAGAGAGAAAGAGAGAGCGAGAGCATGAGTCAGAGGTTTCTTTCAAACTCAATGTCCTCACTTTATCAAAAAAACTGTGTCATTTCCCATCATCCATTTCCTTCTGTCTCACACACATAAGCGTCCAGGCACACATTATGTTCACTTCATCAGGCAGACGGCAAGCTGTGTCCTCATGCGAATGTCAAGCTCTAGTCCAGGAACGAGACAATGTGAGCTCTGAATTTATTATTTCATCTAGCATTACCTGGAATTGCCTTCGTTCAACGCGTTGCAAAACGTAATAGTGTCCTGAACTCACGGCCCCTGCAATGCATTGTGGACTTTTTAATGGAATGATTCATACCAAACTGAACTATTATTTGACATTATTTACTTGTGCTCCTTCAAGTCAATCTAAGCTCTTCACTGCTATTCTTCTGTGGAACAAAACAAGAGAACATTAAAAGCACAGTAACCACAAACATTAAAAGCATCATAAAACAGCATTAAGCACCTTGTTATTCATGCCACTTCAGCTGTATGTCAGCTCTTAATGTCTCGACAGTGAATAAAATAAATAAACAAATAAATAGTGAAATTATTACTCTGTCAAAGGGCTTTTGCTTGAATTCACAGGGTCCAGGAGTAAATTATAAGGGTGGGCTTCAGCCCACATACACGCAGTAGGGTAAAGAATAGCAGGTCCTTGTCATCACAGGGCCAGTGGTCGTCCCCTGACAACAGCCCTGCTTTGATATACAACAGCTTCATATTTCCAGAAATATGGATTACCTTTGTCAGTTCAATGCTGTAGTGTCCACACAGATCTCCACAAACAAGATCGTAAAATTGAGGAGGTGATACCATGAATGCGAATTCGATCCAAGCAGATAAAATGAACAAAACCAGACAAGGATGAAAAATTTCAACATCAATTCTCTCTGTCTTTCTCTTCCCAGCTGTTTTCTCAGAGATGCAGGTCTTATCCACCAGCTTCCTATTAATCAATGCTGAGCGCATTCAAACAAAAATCTAGTCTCGCAGGAAATCCCTCTCCCATCGCTTACGCTCCTACGCAATATTATTTTCCACTTCTGTTTATTTACCTTCATCCTGCAGAATCAGTTTGTTATTCCACAGTGAGCTTCAACAGCTGAAAGAACCATCCAAGATCACTAAATCAAATGTAAAAAACTCTGTGTCCATCAACATGGCATACTGGGAAAATATTTGCGGTAAGGTTCTGATTGGCTGCCATCCAAATCTTAGCTCTTACTTAAAAAAAAGAGGAAAATTGGGGCATCATCTAAAAATGTTGCAGGCCATATTTGAACCTTCATAGTCTATATAAGCTCATGGCTCAATGCTTCAGAACTTGTGCTAACCACTAGCCCCTGAGCAAGCACGATTTTCAGACCCTGCTATGGCCTAAAACTGTAATGGTATTTACTCTGCCTGTAATGGTACTGTCTCTCAAATTCCATCATGTGAGTCATCGATAAAGCCAAAGACAGTAGTCATAATGCCACGGCTACAGGAAGAGATTCCTCCTGCTGGATCAAAGGCCTGGTCATCTGATCCCCAGCACATCCTCTCCAGCATATTACAGTATTCCCTTGACCTTTGTCTTATCATGTAAGGATTTGGGGTAGCAGTCAACAGTAGCATCTCTCTCCTCTTTGTTTAAAAAACAGAACACGTACAGTGAAAAGGGTCTTTTGGGCTTATTGTGCTTTATTAATGTTTTTCCATTAGCTGAAAAGATTACAGGCAAGCTTGTGTCAACTACAGTTCTCTCACGTGAAGCTCAGGGGCGTAGAAATCCTTATGGGGTGGAAAGGTTCCAAATTCATTCTTTTTGAAAAAATATTTTGCATATTTTATAAAATAAAATCAAAATTTGACTTTACATTATTTAATGTATCCTGTCAAAAGTACAGTGACAGCAATGCGATAGCAACGGCATGCCGTCGCTCTTGCAATACTTTGATGCCATACTCCAATCGATCTTAGCAGCAATGCTGCGTGTCTAATGTGTGTCTCTCCTAACGCCCCTGGTAAAGGGGGCCTCTCCCATTATTAATAGGAATATGAATGTAGGGTAAGGTAAAGGTATGAGGTAAACGCATGGTAAAGGTAAAGGTGTGAGGTAAACGCATGTGTGACGCATCTGTGTATGTGTGTGTCCAGCCTCAGGTCACACTGTAAATGTGTGGAGACGACAGGAAGGCAGCTGCATGCTGTCAAAAGCTGCATCATAATGGAGAGCACATGCTATGTTTTTAGAAATAAAAAGCAGGACATTTTATCTGAAATAATGTCAACTACCCATAGCCTGTATTAAACAAGTGAACAATAATTACCGACCACTTTAACTTATAAAAGTTCATTTTTTAAAAACACTAAGACATTTGTTAGAATGTTTAGAAGCTAGACATTTTTAAACTTTAATTTAAAAAGCAGAGATTAAATATTAATTTACTCAAATATTTTACTTATGTAATATGGAATTATGAATTCAGTCTAAATTTACTGAGAGAGAGAGAGAGAGAGAGAGAGAGAGAGAGAGAGAGAGAGAGAGCAGAGCATGGCTCAGATCTTCACCTGATGAGGGCAGACTGGGATCATTTTCCCTGCAGAGAGAGCTCTAATTTCCCTTAGGAGAACTAAATCCAACCTTCTTTCTCTCTGTGTGTGTGTCTGTCTGTCTCTTTTTTCTCTTTCTCTCTGTTTAGGTTCAGTAAGCTTCTCCTTTTTCTTTGCTCTTCTTTTTAAAGAACACAATTTTAGTACTTTTTAGAGTTGTTGTTTTTTCCCTTGTTTTACAGTTTATTTCATTTTAGTGGTTGGTTTTGAATTAGAACCCAGATTCCACATTGGACATCAAGGTGCAACCGAATGCATTACAACAATTTACATAAACATATTACTATGTATCAATATTACCATTAACTACATATACCTCCAGCAATGTGCAAATAAGACCAATATACACTATTAACATTTACAATTAAATACAATTAAAACCATTGTTTTACCACTGTTTAACATTGAACAAACATAAATATTGTATTAATTATATTATCAATGATTTTGCACCAAAATACTGTTGAATTGTATTTGTGGCCTTTTCCCTTCACTTATTTAAGTTAATAAGCCTATTTAGCTTCCTATTTTAGCTATACTTGATTATATGGGTATTTAGATGAATGTAATGTTGAATTTATTCGGAAACTTTGTTAACGTATATGATGGCACAAGAAATATACATAAATCAAATTCCCCCTACCTTAAAACAAATTTAAACCCTCTTTTACTTTGAGACTGTATTAATAAAAAGTAAAATAAGATTATAATCCAAAACCACAGGCAATGATTTTCATTATACAGGAAACTTGACTGAAACTGTGCCTGCCCACATGGTTCACATCAAAATGGAAACATGTATCACACAAATTACTGCTTAGAAATGAATTCTTGCAAATGTTTTGTTAAGAAACAGGCCCGTTTAAGCGACCATCTTGATTTTAATTTAAGAAACAGATGTAGCTCTCAGTCTCCTATGTGGAGTACCACAGAGGCCAAAGCTGATAGAACGTTAAGCCCCAGCAGAAGCAGACAGAGAGGGAGAGACACTGGCCGTTCTCCAGGGCTTCTCTCATGTGCAGTGTGCACCAGATCAACAGGCGTCTCTGGTCATTTTCGTTGCAACGGGCATTCTGCCACCCTCCCCCCACCATCCAAACCCATTTCTCTCTCTCCCCACTCAAACGCCCACTCCACCCTGCAGGGCTGGGCCCTGCATCCCATCTGCCACCCGCCCCAGCCGGACCAGTCCTGCATCCTGCTCCCATTTACAATTCAATTAAAGCCCGCTGCCCCCATCCTTCCACACTCCACCCTGCTCTGTAAAGATCAGTGAACACCAGCTTTACATTCAGACGTCATGAAGCCAATTCTAAGAGCTTTCAGAGCCACACCATCAGAGATCAGAGTGGAAGTTACTGCTGCCTCAAATGTATTTCCACTGTAACAGACTGGTGTGTTTGTGGAAATCAAGCAATCACCGTTTTCTGCACTCATTGCCTGGTAAAACATATGGGGAATTTTAAGGAATAGATTTAAAGGGGCAGTTCGCCAAGAAAGTAAACTTCTGTCATTTTTGATTCATGTCTATTTTGTTCCACACCAGTATGCTGTATATTTTTATAGTAACACAAAAGATATTATGATCACGAAAAATACCATTAATGCACCAATAAATGTAGTTTATAGGAGTTATGCACTATATTCCGAGTTATCTGAAACCATGCAATAGCTTTGTGAGAAACAGATCGAAATTTAATTATTCACTGATAACCTGCTAATGCAAAACTCTGAAATCTCATTTGCATTCAGATTAAAAAAGGCGCACTGACCAACACGCCTGGTTTTATGACTCTAACGCCAAAGGCTATTGGTTCCTGTGTCGTAACTGAACATGGCGCACCAGTTTGAACTAGCAGAAGGAAGAATGACATTTTAGAGGAATATAATCAGTATTAAGACTAAAATTTCAGTCTGTTTATACAAAACTAATTGACGGCTTTAGAAGATTTATAAACACAAAGTCATATAAATTTTTGTGAATGTTTATGGTATTTTTCTATTTTTATGTTTTTGTTCTTGGAACAATGCTGTGCGCCACGCAAAAATGTCAGCATACAGGTTTGGAATGGCATAAAAATAAGTAATTGGAGATTGTTTTTATTATTTTTGTGTTTTTATTTTATTTTTGATGGGTTTTATTTCTTTAAACCAACCCTATGATAAATTGAGCTCTACTACACGTATTGGAACATTACAGCTCATATTAGTATCAAATTCTATGGAAATCTCTTGAGCTTTCCACAGCTGTGGATTTCATGCAGGTGTACATGCTGTATAATGAAGACTACTGTGCTAATTTACACCAAAAGCTGCATGAACATTAAATAGTTTTACTGCTACATTAGCTTACTAAGAACATAGTTAAATTTTATTTTTCCGCTACACTTTTGCTCTGAGGAATTTCAGCAAAAATTCCTTTAATTTCCAGATACATCATTTGAAGGGGGAACCCAGTATGTGATATAAACACTGACTAGAGGAAAAAGTCTTGTTATGAAAGCAGGGACTAAATTAAGTCTCTCATGACTTTGTATGCTGTAATGCGCAGGCAATATCCACGGGCAACCCCCTCACCGGAAAAAGCGAAGGAAAAAGTTGCCTTCTTTAATATTTCATCACAAATGAACCGACTTCTCTAAAAAAGAGAAGCAGACAGAGAAGGACAAAAACAAAAACATAGGACAAGAATGCAGTATAGGGTTGTGAGAGCCAGACATTATAACTAGAAAAAAGGGTATGCAAGATATGTGCAATCTGTGTTTTGGTCAGCTGAGAGCCGTGCCCTGACCCTTGCTTGGCTAACTCTCCAGGCTAAGCCCAAAGCTCTCTCATCCTCAGCCTCTGCCACTCCACAGAGAGGTGCCACACTTTACTAATAGCCCATAATGTGTGCAATTATCAGCAGAAGGGAGCCCCAGTGCTGATGAACAATCTTAGCTGCCTTCATTAAGCTCTTCTGTTCCTCTCCGCTCTCTCAGAATAGGCTACAACAAGAATGCGAGGGCCCTAAACGCCGGGACCCCTCACCATTAAGATGACAATAAAATAAAAACGTTCTATTAGCATAATAATACCTGCCATTGTGATGCGTTTTCAATTTAAATGGATGGAAAAAGACAGCAGAAGGAGAAGTGGCAAGCTCGAGTATTTCCTATTGTTATATGTTGCTGACATTCCTCATTAGCCTCTGTAATTCACCTGTACATTTATAAATACAGTACATAATATAATTTCATTATTGCAACTAGAAGGCCAATGAAAATAAAAACAAGCATAAGGGAAACAGCAATCCACTAACACATTCTTTGCGATGTTTTCCACTGGGTTTTGTTATTTTATTTTAAATAAACGAGTGAAAAAGGCAGCAGAATGTTTACTCAAAGGTTCTAAAAAATAAAAGCGGCTTGTGATTGGTCGAGAAGGCAGCCGGTTTATGTGAGGTCACAGGCAGAGCTTCAGTTCTAGCTCTAATGGCAATGGCAGATGTGGGATTTATGACCAAAAGTACTTCCATGTTTTCCCATCATGCATGTACCAGTTTTTAACAAAGGGGCTCGAGGGGGAGTGTGAATTGCATGTTAGTGCCTTGTGAAAGACGAGAGAGTGTTGCAGTGATGTTTTTTGCACGATACTTTAATATATTCCCCAAGTTTAAACACCATACAGCTTTGTTTCATCCCCCCCAAACGGTTCCATTCAGCCTTCAAACCCTCAGGTATAAGGCACTATATTGTGTAGATCCAAATCACATCTGTGCTTCCTCCAGTCTCCCTATCGAGTTCAGATAAATGAGGTGGCTGTTCTGTGCTGTCGGTACCTCGCAATGCATGCAACAGAATCACGGCCCAGTAGTTATTCTGATCTGATGCAATCCTGACCATTATGTTCAGAACTAAGAATATGCTGTAGTGCTATGCTCTTGTATGTTTGCATTTGATCTACTTAGACCATGTTAGCTTTTGTAAAAGTAATTTTAAACAGTGTGAGGCAGCTATAAAAAGGAAATGCTCCCAAATTTGATGTACATAACCACTACAAATGTTAATTTCACTCTAGGGTCCAAAAGGTTTGCATGATTTTTAAGTGCAACAATGTTTTGAACAAAGGCTTCAAGTCATCATGCCCTGCTAACTGTATATGTGCCTTTGCACTTGCATTAAATTTTCATTAATCTCGTCTGCTGATGTTAGGAAAACACAAGCTGTGTAATAAACATTAGTATGTCTACACTGTCACAACGTCTGCACCTGTATTACACATTATATTATATTATATTATACAATGTACATTTATTTTTAAGAGTTATTAAAAATGTTAAATGTCTCATGGTGCATTAGCATCCACAAGCATTAAAAGAAATATATAGCTTAGCTTGATTTGGATGATGAAACGTATGCCAGGCAAATCCATCGCTCCAGGCATGCTTGAAACTGAGTCTGCTTTTTCACTTTCTTTTCCAGCAGAAACTTTTATGCACTCGGTGTTTCAGAATGCATATTGCTACACTTTTTGGATAACAACCTGCTGGGACATTACCCAGGAGGCAGTGGGAGGCCCCTCAGAGGCTTAAGCTTTTATAGACATGTGAACCTTCGTCTAAAAATAAAACGGCGAGGACCAAATAAATATTGTCGTTTAAATGGCAAAAAGGAAGTGTGGGGATGTGAATAAAAAAAATTACTGTTATAAATATAGCAATAACTCAGCTTATTGCTAACTCTTATACTGAATATAAAAAAAACACAGCATCAAATAGTTTTATGTGTGAGGGATTCATGACAAAATGGAACAGCTGTAAGGAGATCCGCGTCAGTCACGGTTAAAACTTGCACCAGGCTGCCTGAGCACTGTGACTCACCTGCCAGTCTCTCCTCTGCTGAGTGAGGGGAACCAAACTGCATACCTTCTGCATACCAGTTTCTCAGAAGATTTAGATGACACAGCATGAGGAATCTGTAGAGAGCACACAGAGGAAAATGAGGACCAGCTGGGGCATTCCTTTAATACAAATAATAGAAATCCAAAACGTTAACAACATTATTCAATATTAACAATCTCACCAGGATGGAGTGGGACAGATTTTAAACTATGACATAAACGAATAATAAATAAATAATAAATAATTGTCTTAGAATTGGAAAACTGTGGGTTGCCAGGGTACAGCAAAATAAACAGTCTGATAAAGTAGCTAAGCTCTTAGATAGGATAATTGCATCAGACTAAAACTGATGCAATAAATTCTGATATATTTATGGAAACATTTCAGTAAAAAACATTTTTTAAAATGACAAGCATGGATTTCTAGGAACACAGCTGAGTTATGACTCTAAATCAATGGGCATGTTTGGAATGACATACTACCACTCATACTATTTTTGCTGTATGCAGTATTTATGTTATGCACAGTATGTAAATGTTCTGTATGCACGGGATATCTTGAAGACCTACTACAATTGCCAAAATGCCAATGCACACAACATGATACAATATATCCCACAATGCAATGCACTCAGTCTGACCTTCTATTTCAAGTTTGATAAATGAAGTGCAAGAGATTCGTTATTTGATCGGAAGGTGGTGTATGCGGTATGATAGAAATCCAATCCAAATAGAGAATGAATCATTGAAACTGAGTGAGTTTGTTAAACTAAATAATATGTCGCAAAGTTACTTGAGAAAAACGACATTCTGAGATGTTGCCTCTGCACACTAAGTATACTTTCTGTGTGCACATTGGTTTACCTACTCAACCGCTCAATGGATGCCATACAACTTCACACAAAGAAACTGCGGTCCACTTGTCATGCTACACCACCACTTGTTGAAAAAAATAGCTTGTTACTGGAAAAAGCTGCTCTATTATTAAGCTACTATCATGCCACTGAAAAAATATAGCTATTAGCTCCATCCTATCACTATAGTTCAGGGTGTTAGGGTGTTTATTCTATAGTAATTCACTTTTTGTCCTCTTCTCCTTGGTTTGTCATAATCTGTATTATCTTCAGTCAATAAAACAATTGATCAATACATAACAAATGTCATGCTGGGTGTTAATGGCATGTGGGGCTTAGAGAGGATAATGCTATCAGGGAACAGCAATCAATGGCTAGTCATCACACAACAACCCTTATTAGATCACCTCCGAGCTTCTACAAACAAAGACTGGTGCACCACCAATGTCTAATAGACATTCCTCAGGATCCACACTCGGGGAAACATGAGGCTTCAGGCTACAGTGAGGTCACACCATAATTAACACAGAGTTGTAACCATGATCAAGGTTCTTTTGATGCTGCAGTAACAGGCACTAAATGCAAGTGGAAAGTCGAACACAGCACAATCTACAGTTTCCACCTACTTCAATCAATCCCCATAGATTTTCTGCTTTGGCACACACCTGCATGCTGTCAACAGGACATAAATTTCGTTTACTCTCTTTTATTCCTCTTGTCTTCGGCCCTACCGTGTTTTTCCATTCATCCATATTTCCATTGTGAATGGGCTGCTGCAGCACTTCCGTAATGAGTTGAATTTGTCGTTTCGTTTTTCTCCTGGCAGGATATCAATGAGAGGAAAGAGTCTATTCACAAATGCTTCATCTTAATTGTCTCACTCAACTGAAAATCACTTCTTGAAAGAAAGCTTTGGGATGTGAAGTTGTCAAGAACATACACATTAATGGATTCTCACCACACAAATTTACATTTGTGCAGACACTTTTATACAAGGTAATGTACAGTGCTTCGAGAAATAGATCTAGGTATAGATCTAGTATGTGTGAATCGAAACCACAACTTTTGCACAGCTAACACAACGCACTAGACCAGTTGAGCCACAGGACTGTGCTGTGCCAAAGTACCAAAGTCTGCAAAATAAACTCAACTGTTTCTCATCAAGACCAAACTATCTGGGCTTAGCTATCTATTTATATGTTATACTCATACTCTCACTTTATGTCTACGGTTGTCTACAATTTTGTGTAATTTGTTGTCTCCTTTGTGCTTGTTTGTCTTTTGCATTGTTTTGCCATCTGAAACATGGCAAACACTTGACCTGCTTATTCCCAGTTATTGTGTTTGGTAGTTTAAATTAATCAGCCATAACAGAGGAATGACTTCCTATTATCGTTTGAATCATGGATCATATCAAATCTAAATCTTGCATTCCCATGCATTCCCAGCCCATTGATCCATAGTGACTCTGACTGCTTCCTGGGGAAAAGTTTCAGACTCGTTAGCGAAGTACGATGTTAGCCTGGCGAGTGTGAAATCTATTCACTTCCCCTGTGCTTCATTTACCCCTCCTTTAGCTGGTTTCCTGCTCCTCCTATTCAGCCTTGTTTACCTGGCAAGCAGAGTGTGACAAAAGGAAATTCCCACAGCCTGAGGTGGGCTCTGAGGGGGAGGAGTGGGGTATTACTCAAAGCTGATGTGGACTTCCTGCCCCTGCGGTTTAATTATCATGTGCATCCTAGTGGAGATGAAATAACGGACACTCATGCCCTGGTGCTTCAAACAGACACAGCAATGGTGTGGCTGGAAATTGCACAGGCTGCAAGTCTTAGACAGTTTGGCTTAACCAGTGGCTAAAGTTTATGTCGGTCCATTACTGCGGATGGGCACTTTTTATTCACTGCTGTCAGACAGAAAACCGAGTATGAGAACAATGTACCACCCACAGGAAAATATTATTGCTCAGAGGATTCTCATTCATAGTTCAGAAGACCCAGTTGAGTTCCTGGTTGTTTTATTTAAATATCATCATTTTTTAGGTGTTTCCTCCTAGAAGAAATAAGATTACAGGGGTACATTTCTCAGGAGACAAATCTTAATTCTAGTCACCATATCCTCTTCATTTAATTGTACTACTGTCCAGGAGAAACAATTGAGATATTAAACACATTTGGCAGGACTATTTTAACATCAACTATTTGTTTGCAGAATGTAAAGAGATGCCTATACAACAGAGTGAGTAATGAAACATACAAATGCAAAACAGATACTGTTCTCAAATCGCCTGGTGCAGATTTGGATGATTCAGGCATAGCTGACTGGGAGCAGTACAGAGAGGCAGAGGTTAAATTATGGTATGGATTTCTCCAGAGTGGATTACCTCTCAAATCCATTCAGTGTATGGGTCACTCCCTTTGTAGTCACTGCGCTACAGGTCCACGCAAAAATTAGCCAAACGTTTAACATTGTGTACATGTGACATTCAAAAACTATGCTGAACTGCTGCGTCAATTAACACAGCATGAGAGCCATGAAAGAACAGCCAGAAGTCTAATGAGATATTTAGAGATGAAGTCACTTTTCTTCTTTTAATGTGACTGATCACCACTGTGAAAAGCAGCACGCCCGTTCCCACCGGGACCCTCTCTCTGCTTGACGGAAACTGCAGAACGTGACTTGAAAATGAATGATTTATGCCTGAAACTACCTTTAAAGACACAAAACTGTTGCATCTCCACCTTTGTACTTCTCAGAGGAAATAATAAATCACTCTAGGGGATGAACTCCTAATGGAAGGCACTCGATAATGCGGGTTGGGCTGGTGGGATTAAATGGTGAGTGATGTTTTGAAAGAAATAATTTATTCTAAAAGAACGAGAAAAGCATTGGCCAAACAATAATAATATTATCAGCTGCCGGATTAATAAACTCAATTTCAGGAAATAAACGTCACTAGATTCTGGCTGAGGCAGATATAAGGCTGCGTGTTGTGAGCTGGAGCAACTTCACAAGCCTGAACATGTCATTCATAACATCAAAACTCGTTCTATAGACCAAAGTTTTAAACTGTAAAGCATAAGATCTCATTTTTCTTAACAAACTGCCTCTGTGTTAGCAGGACTGTGAAGTCTATACAATTGTATCTCTCAGCAAAGCTGTAACATTTCCAGACAGATAAGTACATTTAAAAGCAGCCTGAACAAGACTCGCTCCCTCTAGTAGGGTAATGAATAGACTTGCTGAGTAACCCCAGACAAAGTCAGGGTTCACAAAACCTTCATTTCCTCACATTAATACAGCCCACAAACAGGACTTTACTGAGTGTGTGTGCAGACAGGGTAAAAGGTGAAAGCAACGCTCTGTTGAACCTCAGTGGATCAAAGGAAAGTTCACATGAGTCTGAGAGAAGGGAAGATTCTCTGCACTCACAGCTCATAACTGAAGCAGATTCTGAGTGTGTATGACTAAATCCAGGTCCACTCCCTCAAATGGAAATGAAGCTCAGCTGACCACACTGCTTAGAGGATATACTGTGCGAGTATTTCTATTTCAGTTGTGTTCATGGGCAAAAGAACGATCTAAACATTTTGGGATACATTATAAACCTCAGCTTGGCTTATAAATATTAACAGTAATATAACATAGGCGGGGCTTATGATAATAAGATTTTGACATGCGTATATTTTTCTTCTGCTTCTGAAAAATCATCTTTAGACACGTCTGGCTGCAGCTGTTTGGCCAGGCCAAATAAAACTCTTTATAATGTGTGTTATATGGGAAGGGTGATTGGTCACATGACTTTTATGGCTCAGATGAGTGGCTCAAAAAACTAGGCAGCTCCCACGAGCAAAGATGCCAGAGTTTAAACTGTTCCCCTCAGTAGGGTCATTCACCATCCGAGCAGCTTCCTTTGAGATGAACGAGAATGGTAAAGCATAGCTTTCTCCAAACATTACAGATGTTGCTACACCTCTGGTTCTGGTTCAGCAGTAGATGAAGACAAACAATTAAAACAAATAGAGGATCACAACAAACGTGACTGTACTAATACATCATTCATGATTTTAATTGCTTGTAATGAACATGAGTTAAATTAGAAGGAGAGTAAAATCAATATATGTGGATAGCGAGGCACGCACAGAGGAAGTGAACGTGGAAGTGATCAGGCAGGCCACCGCCGGACATTAATGGGAATACATGCTGCTTCTCTCCTGCAGGTTGATTGTGTATTGAGCGATTAACCTCTGCTAGTCAAAACTTAGCTGATTGCTAATTAACCCGTGTCTGCACAAAGGAAATGCATTTCCTGGCAATGCATTTTACTCTCAGATTGATATATGCATATTAAATGGCTTTGTCTTAGTGTTGTATTAAGTGAGAAAGGACGCCTGGCTTGTAGACACAATGCGAGTGCTGAGTCAGTGATTTCCTGTAAAAGGAAGACATTATTGGAAAAAGAGAGAGAGAATGACATGACCAGACAGAGAGAGACAGACAAGAGGGATAATTAAAAAAAATTAAAACACTTTGTAGAGCAGCAGAGGCCGTTCTGTTCCACTAATTCTCTGAGCTGTGATCAGTATTGACATTACCATTAGACCTATCTCCATTAGTAGCTTCAGGAGGAAGATCCTATGAGGGGCATTAGCCCAACTTTCAAAGTATTATTACACTACACAAATATAACATCCCTCCTCCCCACCGTATACCCTAGGGTGCAACCTGAACGCTCAACCCCAGCTAACCTCAAATTAAGCAGGCCCATTTCAAATATTCTCTCAGTTGGTCAACTGCAAATTTTGCAGTGAGGTATGATATTTTCAAATCAAGGTACTGCGCGGTCCCTGAGGTCGGCCATGTTGAAAAGTGCTTACGGTGGCCCTTACACGCATTCAACTGTGGACCAACTGACTCAAAGTCCACTCCACCTGCATGCACTGTATTTGCTGAGAACACCAGGTTAAATTCTCAAATGACCACAGCAGGAATCAAGGAAACACAGCAGGTCCTTGCTCTGATCTATTTTAATACCAACCCACAAACCTGTGGGACCATTTCAAAACTGCATATTGAAATAAAAAAACACAAAGAACTTTAACACTGTCTAGCAGTTCCACAGTGGAGAGTCACAACAAATGAACAGAGGCAATGTAACAAAACTGGTACCCATCTGCCTCAAAAAATTCATATGACAAGCAGAAACCTGAGCAAGCCAGCAAGACATATTTTACTGTATGAGAACTTAACATAATGCTTCAACTGTTCATAAAGGGAATTCAGTTCGTATTGGCAGATCGCATGCAAACATACAGAATGCCACGCAAACAAACACTTGCATGTACAGTAAAGAACTTCAAATGCTCTGACTTCTGTTTGCACTAAAATGATGAGAATTATGTTCTGGTTTCAATTCAAAGCATTCTCTCCCAACATATATAGCACAAAAGAAGAGTGAGTAAAAATAGCAAGCATCTTGCATTCATTAAGACGTGTTTGCACTGCAGAGCAAGTACGTCTTTTAAGTGCGCATCCCATAACTCACTCGTCTAAATTACAGCTGAAAAAGCAAGTAATTATTATTCATGCTGGAAAAAATATATGAGTGGTTTGTAACATCACGCATCTATTTTTTTCTGGCACTTGGACCGTGAGAGGAACAAATGTTTCATTTAGTTGTGCGTGCATTTCTCCTTGTACAAACAGATTATGTTTTTATTCTCACAGACGGTGAAGTCCACTGCAACTTCTGTGGCACTTTGCTTACGTTCTGTTGTAATAGAGGCAAAAACATCCCCTTCATCATTTATCGTCTTGCTCTTTTTTCTTACACTGCAGCATTACGCCATGAATATTCCTTCCAGAACGTTCAGCAGAAATACTGCAGCTAAATTACAGGTCAGCAGGAATGATCACAGCTGCACTTTATACAAACTACCTGAATACATAATTCATGCTGCTGTTGGTGTAAACACTTTTGCTTGCCAGCACCAGTCATTCTGCCTTCATTTGTAAAGCCCAGTTCATTTGACATTGGACATCATGCGGTTTCCCAGCAATGTACCGAAACAGTGTCCTTGAAATCAACCATTGAAACAATATACAAAAAAATACAATATACAAACGCAATATACAAAAATATGTGCCTAAATCTCTCTTGATTTAAACGGTGTCATGTTCCCAGCAGCCGATGATTTACTGTGGTCAGCACAAATCAATCAAAAGCAACCCTGACTACATTACACATAGGGTTTGCTTGCAAGTGAACCTGTATTTAATGTAGTCAGGGGCATATTTTCTTTGACTTTGCATAGTTTTGTTCATGAATTTTCAGGGAATGTCACACAACCTGTCCATGTTGGCATCTGCCTATTTGGCAGCTTCTACCAACCGACACATGAATCTGTGCCAAAAAGAGAGTTTGATTGGCGAACAGCCTTTGATGTACATCCCAGCAGTGCAGAACCACTCTAAAGTTTATCTGTGCAGTTGCCTATAAGAAAAGCCTATGAGAGCCTTCTTGACAGAAATACATGATGATGTTTAACAATGAATAATGATTCGGACTCTTCACAATAAGCATGTAATAAACAGATTTGGCTGTTTTATTCGCTTTATTAGCTGTGTGTTTTGTTAATTAGCACAGCTGTAACCTGGACTGATTGCAATTTACCACAAGATCTTGATTTACCTTTAAGGAACGTTCACGTAAAAAAATATATAACAGAATCATCATAAATGTCATTGGATTGTTGGACACTATAAACAGGGGAGAAAAGAGGGTTCACAGTCAATAACTAATCAAAATTCTACAATGTTTTACAGCTAAATCAAAAAAATTGATTTCATGCCTGCCTTGAACAAAGCAAGACGAGTTTGTATTAAGTACAGAATTCTCATGTAATTAAATTTAGTTAAGATCAAGTTCAAGATTTTGTAAAACTCTTTTAGCTTTAGCTGGAGAATTTGAGGGCTGTAATTTACCAGCAGAGCCCATGTCTTAACTTGAAGCTGTAAATCAATCAGATCTCAAAAAGAACAAATAAATCAAGTGCAAGAGGCCTATTTTCTCTCACACATACACACACACACACACACACTGTAACTAACATACAGTATATTCACAATAACTTTATTTTCTTCTTCTTTTTGCTTGCCTTTCGTGTAATTGTGAACCTGTACATAACATAACAAAACAAAGAGAACCTGTCTGTTATATTGTGGTTGTGATATCTGTGGTCTCCGGTTAATTCTCTGGCTGACATTATTGTCTGTGTTTGGAAAGCAGGATAGAGTTTCAGTGACCAGCATCATGACATGTTTACTCTATTTAGCCTGTTACTGTTGTAACTCTAGAACTGTGCAAATCTGAGCACAGTTTGAGACATTACTGAGTGTTTTCCTGAAACTCAACAGTTGTGAGATACATGTGAGATATCTACAGTCTCTTTCTAAGGAGCAAAATCTAAGAAGTAATCTCTTTGTTGTCTATGAGAAACAAGTAACAATATTAAATTGTTTTTTTTTTGTCATTGTTCCTTGATATGCTCTGAAGACTCTGCATTCATCAGTTACACACTGTGTGTCCATGTGTTACCAGCTAACAGAATGTGGACAAATCCTGACCCTGATGAGCCTTCTTAGAAATGCATATAGGAGCCAGTCAATAAAAGACGGCCTGCGGGCAGTGCTTGCAAATCAGACCCCCTGCTTTACTATAATGGCCCTCAGGGTCTATTTTTGTTATTCAATAAATAAGTCTGTGAGTGTCTTGTTTTTATGGGTAATTGCTTGTTTGACACTGTATTTTGCACATTTTCATGGGTCTGAAACCACAATCTTTGCCCTTGGACTGAACGTTGGATCTAAGCCCAATAAATATTGATCTTTGCTGAGGTGTGTGCCAAACTATCGGTTTCTCCTGCGTCTGCCAATAAAGGCCATTAAGGTAAATATTAATCACCAAAACCTGCCAAAAAACTGCCAGCTGATCTTTTTGTGGTTATAAATGTTCATTTCTGTTTTGCTTGCCGGTTAAAGGGAAAAACAGATGTTAGTTTGACCAGAGGATTGTCCCATCGTAAGAACCTCACACACATTTTAGTGACCTATTAAGAGCCTTATGGTGCATGCACATGCCCGTAATCTCAGATATCCTCTTAAAAATGGAATTGATTGAATAAATTGATCTTTTCAGAAGCTCAAAGACAGTCATGTAATTATCTCATATAAATCTCTGGCATCTGTATTTTAAGGCACGGCTGAGGTCTCTCCGCATGAATAACTGGTGTTCCGAGGGTGAGGTAATGTGATTCAAACTAAATCTTTTATTTTGCCTGACAAAAATCTGATAGGTTTCATAAATATGTGATTATATGTGATTTTCCTTCAGAATTGCTGCCATTAGTGCCACAACAATTGATTTTAATTATTCAGTCATGGAAGTAAATGTAAATACTTGACCACACAATTTCTAGACGGTTTGTAATCGTGTGATGCCTGGGAGCTGTAAGAGGACTATTGGGGTCAACAGCATTTTGTAAGTCAAATCCAAACATGGATTCAGTTCAATTTGCTTGCCCAATATTTCCATGCTGGATGACAGGCCACCCTGTGAGCTGTAGGCAATGATTCATTACCCAGAATTCCTTTAGGTTGCGCTGTAGCTAGTTCTCATGTTTCCATGTGGTTTGTGCCATGCTTGATCAAAGATGTTAACCCTTCTGCACATGGCTTGAAGTCACTTTATCTGCCTCTATCCTAGTTTCTATCTTATCTTAGTTGTGCTTGCTAAGGCAAGAATCATTGTTACTTTTGCTCATAGATGGTTTAGGGATTCTTTGAAACTCGTTCTGCTCTGTTTGTCATATAGACCTGAGTTTAAGTTGGGGGAGCAATGGGGGTTACAATTTTCACCTGACAGATGATAAACAGACAAAAGTGGCAAACAAATAAAATAAAATCCTTTAGATTTGCATTGAACCAGGCCATATGTAGGAAGGAGACAATCAGAGACTTGTGGGTGGGCTTTTTCAAGTAACAACCCAGCAACCAATCCAACATTCTGACATTATGGCAGCCAGTTTAACACAGGCAAGCAACACTCACATTTACCTCACACAGTCTGTATTTCCAGTTGCCAACACATTTTGCTGGCCTATATCTATCAACGAAATGCTTTGTGGAATTTGTTATGTGACTCACAGTATTTTTCCTCTAGCCTGTATTTCTGTGTGTAGATGTGGGAGACTTTGAGTATTTGTGTTTATATTTGTGTGTGTGATGACCCTAAAGCAGCTGTGCACCTTGGATTACAGCCTGCCCATTACTCAGCTGTGCTCTTGGATTAGGATTGAACATTACTCAGTACTAGAATTTACATGACAGTGAAACTCACGGGCGGCTTAAGCACCACCACTGTTTACACTTGGACAGAAAGTCGGATTCCCTTCATCTGACAGATGGTCTCTTGGCCACAAAGTGCGTGTTTAGACTCGAATCAGGGGCAGAGAAGGTCTAATGACGTGGCAGTGGGCAAACAGCCCCTTATCCAAAAGGTGTCAATCCTGCATAACTTTAAAATGAAGCGTTATAAAAGCATTGTTTTTTGTCAATTTGGAACCCAGGTCCCCATTTATTATCATTACATTGAAAAAGTGTCAAGCACATTCTTCAACCTTTCTCCTTTTGTATTCCATTATTGTATTTGTATTCTGTTTTTATTTTTGGGTAAACTATTAATTTAAGAGGGTGCTGATTGTTTGCTTTTGCAGTCGAAGGTTCAAGAGATGGGCAGAGGCAGATTTAGCAATTTAAAGTAAACACGGTGAAAAGGACCAGCTGCTAGTTCGAATACGCCTTGCGATCAGGCTACAAGTGCTTAGTGAGAAACGCGCGCGCACACACACCTACACACATAAACACGTACGCAAAGGGAAAATGCGTCCTGACCCTGCCTGACCCCAGATTCAATCCCTCAGAGGCCCTGAAGGCAGAATTAATTGCAGCGCACAAACCCTTATCCTTTACATGTCAAGAGGAAACCTTACACTGGTAAAAGAACCTGAGTCGAGGGCTAGTAATGATTTCATTTCAACATGTAAATAAATGTGACACCAGGCTTTAAAATGTTGAACATATAAACAGATGAATGACTGCCATTCCTAATGCGTTTACCCTCATACCATTGTATCACACTACATACATTGAATACACAACCCCATTACCCTCTTGTTGTGTACATATTTCTTATCACACACAAGGAATCTAAAGAAAATCATTATCTTCAGTTTTCCTGCTTTACTCCTACAAAACAGAAATGAAATTGCACACTTGCGCGACACTCAAGAAAATAGAGAAGATCTTATCTGGGGAATATCTGTTTTGTTTTCCAGACACTAAATCACATTGTGTTCCACTAGATAGTGAAGTAAAAGATTTGAGCCAGGCTGAAAACACTTTGCAAACTCAGTAAGTGTTCTTGTTCGGCAGAGCAAATTATGTGGAAGTAGGAGAATTATTTAGCAAACTGCGATCAATAGTGGTTAAGATGCTGAGAGGCCATGTCTGAACAAGAGGACAGGTAGACATCAATAGCAATGTAATGGTCTGCGCGGCATGGGATATATACAAATGTCATGGCTGTGGACTATGACATCATGGGATCGATACAGCATCGCACAGAATCTTGAAGATACAATCTGTTTGACTGCTGGTGGCAATAAACTGATGATTAACCTTTTCATCCAAACAGAGTCCTCAAGAACATTAAAGGGCATCTTGTGCTTTGCGCTAATTAACGGGAAAGTTGTCACGTTTTTTTGACATTCGATATACCAATCTGAAAACTTGGTTAAATTAACTTTTACAAGGTCAATCGGTGGCGTTGTTGTTAAAAACTAGTGAGCTGTTTGCGAACGAGGCGCCTTAAAACCCCATAGACAGTTGAAGGAAGGGAGGTGACAAAATTGCCCTGCCTCAAAAGATACCTTGTTTTAGGCAACTTCTAAGGCAGAATTACATCATACACAGAGAAAGCAATCCCAGAATGCATTGTTTCAAGAATGAAACAATTACAAGGAGGTAGACACAGGAAGGTGAGAGAAATGTTGAAAGCATCTTATATTTTATACTCAAAGGTATCAGCTGTGTCGCCTCAGCAGTGTAATAAATTATTTTACTACTTTACTCAATATGTGCATGCTATAGATTTGTTATGCTTATTAGAGTGTTGTTTCGTTAGCTTAGCAACATGACAACATCTCGAGAGGTTTTTGTGAGTCAAGCAGTAATTTCATGTATTTGTGCGGCACACAGAGTTGTTACCTACTAAAATCAGTCATGAGGTTAAGATGCCTTAGAAGGTAATTGTGTATGTAGGCAAAAGATTTTAAAAATATATATGTTTTAATGCATTAACAAAAAAATACAAAATTACAAAAATAAGATCCAGATTAAGAAAACATTCAATCCAGTCAAAATGACAAAGTCCAAAGCAAAACAAGTTCAGAGAGGCACTAACCAGAGTGATCGATTATTTAGGAATGGCTTTTGTGAGCTGCAGAACAAGAGCCCTTTTCTCCCTTTTCAGTCATTCACATTTGAACTGTTCTCTCTCTCTGAAAGGCTGTGACCTGTAGAAGTCCACCTCTGGCCTTACCCACTTCTCTCAGTCAAAAGCAGCCCCTATATACACATTAACACACACACATATACACACTTATGTTAACAGCCTAGCCTATGAACACATAAACACATGCAAATCAGTGTAACGAGAGGGAGAGAGAAAGAGAGAGAGAATGACTCTAAATTTCATAGTTATTTCTTCCTTGCACAGTTTACAGTGTATGTTGATAAAATGCAATTCTCAGGACAGCTATGATGAAGTATAATGTCCTCACCAAACATATATTTTGTTAAGTCAAGTCCTGCAGTATTTTTTATTTCTTCTGGGAACCATATCATAGTCAGAATCATAGTCTGCTAAATTCTCATCGTTCTCTAAAAAACTATGCCCTTAAAATGACTAAGCTGTACACACATCTTTAATTTAGCAGTAAATCTGTGTAAAACTGAGCAAAATCCTTGAAGCACAAAATAAGAGCTGTGGTTTTCTTTCTGAGGCTCTGACAAACAGACATTACCTGTAGGCACAAAGTGTGCTGTTAACATTGCCAAGGGCAGGAATCTTTGAAGCCTCACAGAGGAAGCACACTAAAAAGTTGCTGTGTATGGTTCTGCATTAAATTTTAAGCACTTTTTAATTTGCTTAACAGAACTGTTTAAATTTTTTAATATATACTTGCATTAATGTTGTATTTGTGCTGAATTTCTGCCCTGCTGACAATATTTTATTTGCATTTGTATCTGCTTACATGCTTAGCTCTGGCACAACATATGCACTGCTGTATGTTAAATGAAATCTCACTAGCTTCACTACATATTGAACTTTATTTTTTATTTTCTAACTTTAGATTTTCTAATCTCAACTTTCAAGTTTCACTTCACATTCAATCTTACCTCTTACTAAACCTCACTTCACATTTAACCTCAATTCTCACAAAACTTTACTTCACATTTAACCTCAATTCTCACAAAACTTTACTTCACATTTAACCTCAACTCTCACAAAACTTTACTTCACATTTAAACCTCAACTCTCCCAAAACTTTACTTCACATTTAAACCTCAACTCTCCCAAAACTTTACTTCACATTTAACCTCAATTCTCACAAAACTTTACTTCACATTTAACCTCAACTCTCCCAAAACTTTACTTCACATTTAAACCTCAACTCTCCCAAAACTTTACTTCACATTTAAACTTGCATCTCTACATTCATCAAGCTTTACATTCATCCTCACATCTCATCAAACTTCACTTTACATTTATCTCACCAGACTTCACAACACATTCAGCCTCAACTCTTAATAAACTTCACTTCATATTCACTTTTTTTGTATTTCACCATACAACTTTACATCACATGCAGGGTTTTACTCTCACAGCCACACTTTTTATTCTCTGTTATTCCTCACTACCATTCTGCTACACACAGTGAGCTGTAGGGAAGATAAGAAACCAACTTAGGAAAGTTTTGAGTTTCTTACATTGACTCAATTCTATTAGTCTGTGGCTTTACTTTATTACTGCCACATATTGCAAGAGTCTAGGGGGCAGTGTAATTAAAGTTATAATATTAGTTCAGGTTAAGGCTGTAAAGTTCTAAATCTCAGGGTAGTGTACTGGGTCTTAAAAGATGATGCAAAGGAACAGAAATGGATTAAGCACCAAGTAAACAGAAGAGAGTATTTGTGAGGACCATAGCAGGTTTAAAGGGTGTGTGCAGTTCTGGGATGCTTGGGCTGTTTATTCTACTCTGGGATGGATGAGAGTGCCCAGCCCCTCACACACTCCCAAGCATGCATGCACACACACACACACACACACTTACACACACAAACATAGCAGCTGCTCCTCTGCAGCCCACAACAGCTGCTGCACGCCACCGCCCAGCAAGTGTGAGAGATACAGGCTTAGACAGGGCAAGAGAGAAAGCAAACGGAAGAGAATGAAAGAGAGGAGTTTGGGTATTGTATGGCTTGCAGATTCTGTGAGAAGCAGATTCAAGAGTTCATCGAAAGTTAAGATGTTTTGTGTGGAGCTCATGGGACACTATAATTACTGTCCTGGGAGCAATACGCCCCTCTGCCTACTGTCAGAGAACTCAATGTCTCCAAACATATACAATAGTGCCAATCATAACAGAAATACAGAGGAACTGACTGGCATGGTGTTCCTTAACATTACTCATATAAATACATTAAAACTCAGTGTGTAATATAAAAGTTGTTTGGAGAACTCACACTCAGGGCTCTCTCCCCAGAGGAAGATTAAATGAGAACTTTTTGTCTCAATTTCAGACATGTGTAGAAGTCAATATGCCAAGCATAGCCATATACTGAAACCTTTTGACTGGAGACTTCGGTATCTTAGCAAACCCTAACAGTGTGTGACAGTATTGAGATCTCCATTTGCCCTTCATTTAATTGTATTCTAGGAATTTTATTTCTATGGGCCTGTGCTAGGTTTAAAATAAATAAATAAACTATAACTAAAACTATAGATCATTACTGAGGTACAGCAGTCACAGGTTCAGAGGGGGAACAAATAAGAGTAATTAGTTCATTAGCAAAGGGCAGCCTGTGGGCTCTTCTGAGCAGTGCTGTAGACCTCTTCTCTCCTTCAACGCAGCCAACCTGAAACATTAACCATCACATTCTCAAGGTTTTTTACACCCACACACACACACATTCATGCTCCTAGGCACAAGTCACTCACTGCAGCCTCCCAATTCAGAATATGCAAAGACCCACACATACATTCACAAAAGCGGTCAGGCGACGAACAGCCAGGCGTGTGTGGAGTGTCAAATTCATCACGGGACTTGTTTTTGTTGCATTGTTCCCCAGGCCTTTAGAGTTGATTGTGAGTGAAGGGAGAATGGATCAACAGGAACCTTCCATGCTACACTGCAGCTTTATTGAGGCCTGTAAATGAATACACACACACCCGTGCATATGCGTAACACAGGTTTGACTTGAGCTTTAAGACCAACATGATGATAAACAAGACTCCAGGGCCTCCCAATGCCCTGCTAATATACCAGTAGCTCACCCTAATGCATGCTCGCAATAAAGCTATATTATTCATTCGTTATTTATGTGGTAAATAAAGAAAGCATTGATTTGTCCTCCTCCATTGCTGAGCACTAACAATATATGCAGTGGACGGATATCTATTTCTGTTTTCTTTGTCACATTGCTTGAATTTAGCTTAAACTGCATTTTTATTATTGAATTCCGCCTATTCTACAAGTCTATATAGCCTATTCAGCCCGTCCTTATGTTGGGTCTGCTGTCTCGAAGATCAGACAACCTCAGTCTGCAGAAAAAGAAAGATGAGCTATAGGCAGCTCCAATGCAAAACTGCTTACATCATCAGTAATGCTGCAGACTGCCTGTAGAGGGCAGTGTTAATGGTAAACAGTGGTGAAGGTGACAGAAAGCTAAAGAGAGAGAAAAGCAGAGACGTACTGCTCCCACGGCACTAGAATTTCTGGTTCTTGGCGGTCTTGCACAGAGGTCACTCCTGAAAAATTCAGTCCCCGCTAACCCCAACAACAATCTTTCTCTTCGCTCAAGGGGTTTTAATTTATCAAGTCACGTTATAGGCCGATTCTGTTGCTGAAAATTATGCTCAGACTCTGGAGGATTGTCAAATTTATGGCCAGGATTTACAAACACACACATATATATGATACACACACACACACACACACACATATATATACAATATATTAAAAATGACAACACGTTCTCTCACATACTCATTTCATGAAAATCGAGATGTTTTCCCATACCTCTCATACACTTAGATGCTGGAGTAGGTTTAAGGGACATTGTCTTACTTGACAGTAGATGTAAAGTGTATTCAGAGTGAATTTATTACACACATTACACAGAATAACATTATTCATAAAACATGAATGTGGAACATATTTCACATTTAAGACATCATGCCTAATATTTTGCTGGAGGCCAGATATGGACATCTAACACTGCGGGTGTTTGTGCTTATTAAAAACTTGGCGAATGGGCAGAGAAGAGGGAATGCCAACCCATTCACACCCTGTTTGGACATGCCTTTGTCAGCTGTTGTTTCTTAAACAGGGCAATATGAGACAGAGCTTGTTGTCGTTATTTATTTGAATGTTCCACAGCTGAGAACGTGGAGCAGGGCGGTGTTTCCACAATCTTTTTTGGCTTAAACAAGCTCCACAGTCATGTCAGTAAGGCTCAAACAGCCATTTATTGACACCGAACCAAAAAGGTATTTCATTTAACTTAATGCAGAAATTGCATTGAAAATTGATTTGACACGCCGGCTGTTTACAGTTTTGTTTGGTTGGATTACCATAAATCCTCAACAAGTACAAAGTGCAACAAGTGATGCTTTACAGGTTACAAAGACTTCAAAATCAAAATCTTTCCAAGTACCCCCTGGAACCTGCTTAAGTACCCCCTTGGGTAGACATACACAACTGCTGTTGATGAGAACTTACAGGCTGAACGTAAGGGCTTTGGGGAGTGTTGAAGAAGTGGGGAAGCCAAAAGTGTGTGTGTGTGTGTGTGTGTGTGTGGAGGAAAGACAGAGACAGCAACAGAGAGAAAGAGAGACGCAGCGGAGAGAAAGATCAAGTGTGCAAAGGAAGATAGGGCAAACTTCTTTAATCAGTTGTTTCCGAGCACAGGAAGCACCTGCAATCCATCTCGTGTGGTTGGGCTGGGACTGCTACAGGCTTCAGAGAGACAGCGTTGTTTCTGAGAGAACTTTTAATTAATTGATTCACTGAATGATTGTAGCAGGCTGTATTTGTCACAGGTGTTCTAGATGTAATGTGTGGATAATGCTAGTGGCAATGTCACAAAGTTAGACACAACTGTGACATTGCCTCTCATTTTGCACTTTGAAAGAATCGAGAGAGATGTTTGTAAAAAGCAGACGGTTTTTGGTATTGCATGGTATTAAGTCTGTGTGGACAATAAAAAAAACACACAAATGAATTATTCTAGCCAATATAGTGCATAGCTATAAAGTGTAGGGTGGACTAATTTAGTCATATCTTAAACTATAAAAGCAGAGCCAGTAGGTCTACCCCAAACTCTAAAGTACACAAAGGATTAACAAATGCAACATCCTTCAAAGATAAGCTTGAAGCAGCAATGTGTTCTGCAACAGTTACCTCAGCCTTCTAGCTTTATAATGCAGTTCTTTATTTACCTTCCATCTAAAAGATAGGAGAAACATCTCCTCAAATCCTTTTTGACATGAGTATTTACATATCTCCTTTACTAGACAAAAACACAGGCATCTTATTCATCAGGAGATGAAAGGAACAACAGACTGAATAATTCCTGACACAGGAACCTCTGACAGCCATCAGTGTCCATAATCTCAAAAACTGAGGACCAGACATTAATGAGGTTAATCTCTTGATTTGTGAGGAGAAGAGACCTATGAGGTCAGGCATTGGAAAAGTACAGGGCCTGGAGCAAAAGCGAAGTCTGAAGATCTAACTCAACATCTTGTAATTTCCATGGCCCCATCAACCTTTGCCTGGTCAAATTCTTACAATTTGTGCTCATATTTTTGAAGTTAAGGCTGTTTTTAAGGCTTGTTTGAAGCCTCACCAAGACAAGCAGAGATCAACAAGAATGAAACTAACCATGCAGACTCCTGTGGAGGATGGAGTCATAAGATCACATTGGTCGGCCCTTGGTGCACCACAGCCCTGTTCAGCGTGTGTTTTTATCGTTGAGGCCATTAAAATCCCATCATCCACCATAATAACATGTCTGTTTTCTTAGACATGGGTGACCCATCTATCTTCTAAATTTACCATGGATACTGAATTTAGGAACATTTAGATGAATTTGAAAATCGTTGTCTTAAGCCACTGAGGAAAAGTTTAATCCAAAACTGGATTGAGGGAGAAAGAGAATAATTTTTTTTAATCACAAAGTCTGAAATCTAAACTGGGAAATGGAAGGAAGTTCAGGGACTTTATTCAGTTATTATTACTGGTGGGATTAACAATTAGTTGCTGTATAACTAGATCTGTTGAAAGGGTTAATAAATGCCCAGTGGAGGAGGAATGCAAAAACCTTCCCCAGCTGCAGATCTAGAGGTCATAGGTCACGTAACATGTGACTGGATCCTCAGTGGGTGTTCTGATAGGTAGAGGGGTGAGAAGAGTGACAGAGCTCTTATAGAGAAAACAAGCTCTTTCAGAGATGTGCCACAGCAAGAAGAGTAGTATACTCAACTAAGGCAGACAAGGTCTTGACTTTGAGATGTTACAGCTTGTTGAGGCGTAGTGGTAACATAGCCAGGTCATAGGATTATGACTCTAATTATCTAATACAAAGCTCTAGATGTTAAAGATACTTAAGATTAAAGGCAAATCAGAACAGATACAGATTGAGTTTTATGTCTAGCAACTAGTAGCTAATGCAAGGATGAGAAAACATAATTGTTTAGCTTATAGGTTAAGTATGGCTAACGTTTTTAAAAGCATTATTGCACCTTCATATAACCTCTGGCATAGCCCAAAACCAAGGGCATGATCTCACCTAAAAATAGTCTCCTGAGAAAGTTTAAAACCGAGGTTTTTTTTTCCTTTCAGACAAACATGCAGGGTGACTTTAAACAAAGATGTCATGCTCACAGTGAGAATGAAAATGGTGACATTGATTTGCGGTCTAAAATGATGGCCAGTGAATAAACTAGCTAAACACCAATGGCAACACCCCAGGCTTATATTTATAAATTATCATGTAACCAAGCAACGTGTAACTATCTTCAGAGGTCTTATTATTTAAACCCAGAGAAGCCGTCCCTCAGCAAACAGACTTCCCTTTCCTTCAGTTCTCTAGAGGGTTAATAGGTAATCATTCACTAAATGAGATTCAGGCGGTATATGGCCCGTATTCTCTCTTTCTTCAGAGGGAGAGGCCATAGAGGTCTCCTGTAAAGGGAAAATAGGAGTTGAGGTTGGGGGAAGGGGCTTTTTCACCCTATTGCCACCCCCCCAAAAAATCTTGAAGGATGAAGAGGTGGAGAGAGAAGACAGCCAATTTAGTACCCGCCTCTACTTATTCCAGGGTTTTGGAGGACTTAACTTGTCCCTCAAAAATAACTTTTTCTCTTTCTGCAAAGCCCCACCCACAACCTATTTCTCCTCAGCTCTTGCTTTTCAGAGACTTCTTCTATAAGACTTCTTATTTTAGACAGCCTCACTTGGGCCCCCATGCTGTTTTACAGGTGCTTTTTTGCTGGTTACCGAGGTCAATAAAGGCAGCGATTTTATCCTCCACTGAGTTCACACCTTCTTTGTGAATTTTTAAAAATCAAATCCCACCATCCTTCCTCATCAGGGGGTCAACAGCCCTCTGTGTTCTCAGCTTTTTGAAAGAGATGCTGTCAAGAAAACACGCAGCAAAAAAAGGCTTTGCAGCTTTTGCTTAGAAGGATAAAACGTAGCGCGAAAGATGCTGAATCACTTTTCATTAACTACGGTTTAGTTTTGTTTTTGCACAAATAAAACAAAGCATTAAAGCCAAAGAAATGACTTGATTGTAAAGTTTTACGAAACATCTTTACTTTCCTGCTGTCTACCTTGACTGATTAAGAATGCTATAATAAAACAGTTACTGTAATCTGATAACGCTGGCTTTCATTGTAAATCCCTTTGGCATGGCGAGCGTTTACCGGTGAAGCAGCACACAAAGCCCATAATCTCCAGCTCATTATACCTGATTCTCCCCACATACACTAATGTGATGACAGTTAGGGCTCTTATTATCCAGACATGAAAACAAGAGATTGAGTTTGTGTGTGTGTCTGTGAAAGCTTCAGTTTAGTTTGGTATTACTATACACTAACATGCAGGAATATAAGGAAGATCATGTCATTTAGTTAATCAAGCACTAGGCGCAAAAAGGAAAGGATACTTAATAACTCTGTATGGCAGAATGAAGCTTCAAAACACATCACGTTCCAAAACAAGCCGTACGAACACTGTATATGTCGTCCAGGGTTATATTTTATATAGTTCTGGAGCCTCAGGATAGCTTTCCAAGAGGAATAGACCTATGTGATTTTAGAGCTGCAGTTGGGAATTCTCACTGAATTACAGACAGTATTCCAGTCTGATTCACACCTGAAATAGATAACTGTCATTGTATAGAGAATTGCATTAATCTTTCGTGTCAAATATTTACCATTTTTATTCTATTAGAAATAAATATCAGCATTGTGGTTTAGAGTAACCAGGAATGCTTATAGGTAATTTGCAACATAATAAAAATGTTGTTTTATAGAAAATGGGAGGATAAGAAATATTGTGCCTTATTTAAAATGATTGGCAGTTGATTGCGCTTCACATTAATAATTATGTAACATAGGCAATTGGGTACCATTAAACAGAGCAATTAGATATTCATTTGCTGTTTGGTATTTGGAGACGAATCAACAAAGATCAAGTTGTTTGGTATGTATAATTGCATAGTATTGAGTTTTCGTATAGAGACTCATTATTGATTTATTAATCATTTGTAGACTCATATTGATCAAACTGCACATTGTTAAGATATCTTTACACATTTTTTAATGCAAAAGTAGCAATTGTTCCAAAACAAAAACACACACAGAAAATAAAATGTGATAAGGTCATGTGACCTTGTGTAGTATACTTCAAACATCTATCATTGACTGCATTGAATGCTACACTATATAAGTGTTCCGTAACCAGTAAGCTAGTATACATATATATATATACATATATATATATACACATATATACATATATATGAGAAGCAAACTGAATATTGTTGCTGCTTTAATCAGTCCGAACACACACATACACAGTATCATTAAGAGGGCGGCCATTTACTCTATACTCTACTCCTTCAATTGTGAGCTAATGATGTTTTTCTATCCCAAAATCACTTTCCATATTTGCATTTATACATAATTTAGTGTGTTTATTAAGTTGTTTCATTGAGAGCAAATGGCAGGTTTTCTGTATCAAAAGGACAATTTTATCCCTATAATGTAACCTAGCAGAAGCTGAAATACACACACACAATTTGAAGAGTGCTTATTTCATCTGTGTGTTCTGTCTGTCAGTTCTGTAGTACTGCATTCAGGCATTGTCGTAACGTTTGTGAAAACACACAACGCTTCTCACTCCTTTATTTGTTTTCTTTACCTAAGTACTGGAAATGAGCGTCCTCTCCTGTCATCAAGTACACAGCCGTTCACAAATTGTGTATCCGTAAAAACAAACCAGACAGTTTCTAGAGAAATCACACTTCAGTGTTTATGATAGAGGTGTAGTTTTCCCACAATTCTACACCAGCGTGCTAGAGCACAAAATCAGCCTTTAAGTCAAGGTGAGAAATAAAATAGACTATTTTATAAAATATGGTTATGATTGCCATCTAGATATGAATATTCATATAAGTAAAATCGGACTACAACAAATCAAAATCAAGACACAATAACACTGTTGGGAAGGTGGGATTGACTTCAGGGGACCATGGCAACCTTTTAAATGTTGTTTTATGAAAAAGTCATGGGCCTAGAACAATGTACAGTCACCAGGCACAGAAATTAGTCTCATAGAAATCTCATAGAAATTATTAGTGAACAAATAGTATGAACAATAACTTTAATGCTTTCTTGTGTAAAGATTCTTTTACATAAAAAGAAAAAATTAAGCACACAAAAAGTAACAACACCAGGGTTTGGAATGGCAATAGGCTAAATAAATGATGACTAATTTTTTTCCTTTTTGGGTGCACTGTTCCTTTAATAGCAAATGTGAAAGAATGACACTTATAAAGGTTGGTTTGCTTTGGCCATCTGATGTGCTTGCACAAACAGAAAAAAAAGCCACAGCAAAAAGGAAATAAAACAAATATGAGTGTGCATGTCTTTAAAAAGACACATGCGTCTGTGCAGCGAGGGGTGCTAAAAGCCTGCAGGGTACACAATCAATATCACATTTTCCATTGCCACCTTCTGGGCTATTGTAAATGACTTGTGTCAAAAATAATAACAGGTTGAATCGGGAACCTTAGGTTTGCAATTTCATTCATAGGGCTGGAGACCACACCCACCTCTCCATCCCCTGCACGTCAGCTGTTAATAAAAAACTATAATGCAGCACAGCACTCAAGATAGGCTTATTTCTTATAAATGCATCCAATAAAACCCAAAAGGATGGAGAAATAGTGGGTACAGGCTAGCTTTCATTATCTTCTTTGTGTGTGTTTTGGACATGTGCCCAGTAAGCATGTTACTAGCATGGTCTGGGAGATTGAATGTACATCAGGCTGATGTTGTCATGTGGTACTTGGGGCAGCTGCAGGACTGATGACATGCAGTGGCGAATGTGTTAAGGCCCTCAGAACACAAGAACTGGAGAGATGGTCATAAAACACAAGCAAGGCAAGAAAGACACATTAAAACATATTGGAATAATGTTCTGAGTCCAATACAACTTAAGTTTTATCGACAGCATTTCAAGCATATCGACAGTGGCATAATGTTGAATAGCACAAAACATAATTTTCCATCTTCCTTCAGTTTTCTTTTATTTTATTAGGCTTGCAGTGAAAGTGTCTTTGACAGGGTTCCAGAGCATTTAAAAACAGAGAAAAGGTTGCTGTCAAAAGCCCTGAATAAAAAATATTCATAAAACATTATTAGAGAAGTTGTCCTTATCCCCCATCCTTTTGGAGGTGGGACTATTTTTCAATGCAGAATCGCAGATTAATTTTTTGCTATCTGTTACTGTGTTAATGCAATGCCTGTCAGTTGAACTGATGAACAATCCCTTGCTGGTATCCTTGTTCGTATCATGTGAAAGTTAATAGATTTATACATATTACCTGGTCATGGCCTAAAAGACATTTTAAGATGTTATACAGGCAAGGTCAGTATGTCTGTCTCATACCAGCACAAAAATGTGTATATTTTGTTGCTATACTTTTGAGTTTTTTGTGTTTGTATGACCTTGTTTAGTATCAGTGTAGACTGGGATATGGCAACAGCATTTTTTAAACCTGAAGGATGTCAAAATAATTTTCTGCAGTAACCAACATGCACAGATGTTCTCAATAGGTCTTAACTTACGGTATTGAACCCTGAAACATTCCGGTGATACAAAGGTTTGTGAGTCTCTTCATGTCCTGATAGCAATCACTAAATAAAGTGGTTTAAATATATTTGTATACCTTCTGTGGAAGGCACAGATTAGTAAAATGTTTATCCAATCTTTGCATTCAGTCCAAATGCAATGACAGGATGTTCTACACGCCTATCAAACTAAGTATTTGCACAGCATGGTGCACTACCAGAGGAGGCGTGGCTTTGCAAAGCTAGCTTGCTATTGCTAGCCTCTCCAGAATTCCCTACCCTGCCTTTAATAGGAAACTATAGTATAACCAGTTCAAGTATAATCAGTATCAGTAACCATAAAAATGATGCATGCAAAGCTTAGTTTGTTGCTAACTGCATTTTGCTGTTAAATGTACTATAGAAAAATAACATTGGCAAAATGGCAATTGAGGAAAAGGCAAAATGGCACAACACAATGATTATGGCTCACACTGTGGCCTGCAGCAATAATTGTATCATAATGATCAGATGGGGACTGCAGATCTTCAGAGAGACCAGCCTGCTGGAACAACCACAAAAGAGAATGCGGGAGAGTAAATCAGTGACAGAGGGAGAAGCGAAACAATTACAGTGTCTCATCAGGTAATGTTCCGCAATAGAGTACGACTTCTAAGGTTCCAGTAATGGACTATTTTAGAAGATATCTTACACATTTGTTGTGGTTTAATCAACCCAAGGCCACAAAAAAACTAATAATATGAGGCTCTTCAGCCTGACAATGAAAGACGTTACTGATCTTACCGTATGACACATTGGGATTAGAGGTTATATGACCCAAAATAAAATACTGCCCTCAGTCATAAATAAAGTTTCTCTGATGTAGGAGTTGAAAATACCAGACAGATCGATGAAGACCCAAGAAGCTTGTGTGTTAGATTCATGTTGGCTCTGTGGCAACCCCTCGGATGTTAGGATGATGACATTCAGAAACAAAAAGCAGGTTTTTCTGCTGTATTGCCTGATCAAACCAGGATGCACACAGGTAGCTAGCAGCAGAGAAAAGGGTTATCTTTGAAATAGCAGACCACCATACATCTCCTACTATTACGGAGTATACACATTGCACAACATGCTAATTTCTGTATGCAAAGAATACGTTCACAATACAATGCCAAAAGGAAATGTATATAACAGTTCACAGCATGGAATAATGTATCCCACAATGCAATGCACTCAGCTTGACTTTCCAATTTCCAGAGTGACAAATTAATCAGAAGTTACATCTATGACATCAGCATGTATGTTAGTGGACATATTAATATAATTAGTTTACAGCATATACTGTACAGTTTTCAAGCAGTAGGTTACTGTTCTGTTCTGATCATAACCAAGAAGTTCAATGTTATGATTTCTCTAATTATCATTCCTTTCCAAGTAATTATCCAACCAACAGTATTCTTAACCTCAGTAAAAGGTCGGGCAATTCTAAGTCATAAACAAATCCCAACCACAAACAAATCCCGGACCAAACGTGAAGATGAATCTCTCCTAACTGCCTGAAGTCCTGAGGCCTCGACTATGGGTCTGTGGTTCCCCTGCCCTGTCTTTGTTGAGCCTTTCAGCAGCTTTGGAGTATTGACAGGGGAGTGTGTGGGAAGCAGCAGAAGCCTGGCTTATCTGGGTGGGTGTGACAGCAGCATGAAGAGAGAGAGAAACTGGTGTGGGACGGTTGTGTAAAAAAAGTTGCCAAAAAGCCTGGGACACCAACTAAACCACAAAGAACAGACCTTAATACGAAAGACTTATTAACCAGACGTGAATCTTTGACTTCTGGGAGATTCCCTGACTGTTCCTCAAAGAGTTGACAATCTTTAAATGTACTCTCTTTGAAAGTTTTGCAGAAACTATTGCAGATCCTCTGTGGAGGAAATCAGGAGGGAACAATGTAATCCAAAACCAGAGCCTACAACAAATACCCTACATGGTTCCATTGCTAGGAAATGGAAAAAAGTCATGACTATGGTAAGAACTACAGCAAATGTCACCACACTTTGCCTTTTAGTCACAATGGCAAGCTACCACCTAACATTCAGTTCAGTTCTATTTACTTCTATAACATTTTATATAATTCTAACTACAGTCGCAATTTTAACAACAAGAAATAACATAAGCCTATAAACTGATACTACATAGAAACTCAATTTGACTGTCCACAACATTTAAATATCTGTCAGACACATTTTGAAGCATGTTTATAGACATTTGGTATGCTGTTTATGTAAAGGGGATTGAAAAAGTTAGTCATGTCTAGATGGAAAACCTTGTTTAGCAAAACTCTAAACAAAATGTATGAGTGTTGCATGTGGCATTCAAGACTTTATGCAGACTTTCTGCTGAATGAAGGTTACCATTTAGACATTGTTGGAAAAGAGAGAAAATCAAAACAGTAGCTACTGGTGGCCATAAAGGTCACACAAGATTGCAGAACTAAGCAAACCAAGTTGAGCACCTCCTGGAATGACTACAAGACGTGACTCAATGCCACACACATGGATCCTTGAACGCTTGGCTCTAAACAAGGTCAACAAGACAAATAAGGACCTTCATCAGGAACTCATCAGGCCTCTGGAGGACAACACTAGAGGACAGCTCAAAGACATCTCTCAAGGTATGGCATCTAAGTTGAGTTTTCAGTTATTCCATACATGTAAGTCCTGAACTCTCTAAGCAAGCCATTATTAACAGTAGACAACTGATACAGTCTTATTCAAAGTGCCATCAGCGACATGGCTACATGTTTATATGAATAATATCAAGCTGTACTTCAGAAATGAGAGTTACATTTACTCACTGATCCACCTGACCAGCAAAATCCAGGTACTTTCAGAAAGATCTTGAAGGGCCAGCTGAAGGGGAAGAACAAGATCAAAGCCATCAACACATACGCCCTTGCCAATCACCAGACACCCAGCTGCTATAGTAAGAGGATGAAGAGATAGAAGCTGCACCAAGACCATAGAACTCATTACACAAAAGGTATAGTGAAATCCACTGTCCAGAGCCTGTATACTCAATTAAACAAAAGTTAGGATTTAGAAACCCATCAAAGTCTGGAGCTCCACTGATCGAGCATAGTATTGATGAAAAGGTCACTATTAAGGGCCAATTTAGCTTCCAAACTATGGCCCTCTGTAAACTTGTTAAACAGAAGAAAGTAAATTCATTTCATTTGGATTGGTGGCCCAATAAGATCCTATGTATTGTATACAATACAAAGCAATGTATTCACATTTAATATATGTACTCATCATTTTCATTATATCTTACAATACATGCTATACATTTGGATTTTGGATAAATATTTTAAATAAATTAATCCTGTGGGGATTACAAGAAACCAGTTTTAAAGGTTTTTTATTAGGGTCACTTTAACCAAGAATAGCGTCCTAAAAAGACCAAAGGTTGTCCTCAGGAGGTGATAAAGCAGGTCATGATCATCAGTATATAAAAGGTCCTCTGATTTGTGAAGCAGATGATGACAGGACGAGAAGGTTGGTGATCTATCACTGGCCTGTGCCTCGCTTCAGAACCGGGAAATTTACATGGCTTCAGTGGTCACTCTCCTGTGCCCATCATAAATCAAGATCTGCACTGCAGGATGGAAAGGTTGAAAGGTGCCCACTGAAGGTTCGAGCCAGAGGAAATGGTTTGCTGTGAAAACAGGGCTGAGCAGTTCCTACCAGTTTCTGATTTGTTTAGAAGAGCTGCTTGGTTTGGCGGGGAAACAATGCTGTCTTTTTGCATGTATGCCATTTGAGAAACTGTGTTTTTAAATGGTAAACTACAAAAAACGACAGTACAGCATCTGGGGTGAACTTACTTTGTCCTCACTGACATTAAAACTGTAAATATGAAGGTTTGGGGTAAAAATAGAAACATATCTTGACATTTTTAATTCCTATTTATATTCACAAGACCAGGCATCTTTAGTTTGTAATGCTCTATCAAGCTGCTCTGGGATACTCTTCTGTCATTTACTGTCTGTTATTCTCTTTCCCCCTTCTGCTCCTGGGTCGGTGCCCTGCCATGAAAATTACTTGAATGGTAATTGAGATCCAGTCTGATTATTCCCATTTGATTGTCTAATGACCACCTGAATAGGATTCTTAGTGTAATAGGAGCTCTGTTTGATAGGCCAGTGGGTCAGGCACTACATTCTCATGCAATTAGCATTCGATACCCCGTCCATTTTCATGCAAAGCCTCTCTACAGTTGCTCGATTGCCCCCCAGATACCTTAGATGAGTGCTTGAGTTCCCCTGCCTCCCATGTAAACATCATATTACAATCTAAATCTGCTTAGTATAGAGAATAATATTTTCATGTTTACCCTGATATATAACCTGATTCTGTTAATAATCACCAGATATAGACGTCACAACCTCCTGTTATTTTCAAAATGACCCTCATAACACAACATCACAAATATACATTTAGATAAAGATGAGTCCAAATAGAAACCATGACAGGCAGAGAGATAAAATCACAATTTGGTCCCGCTTCTACCCAGAAGATCAGAGCATAGAGAATTTGACAGTGTGTGCCTGATGACCTCAGAGCACCTAGACAAACATACTGATGTTTAATCAAAAGATTAATTCATCCAATCAAACTTCTGTCGAAAGATCAAATGGCAGCCACAGAACTGGGACACTGGAGATAATTCCACTATATTCCACCTTAGGTGAATACATTTCAAACTGCAGAGCAGCCTTAACTTCACTGTTCTTCACTGTAGTATCAGGCTTAGAGCTGCTGAGGGTTTTTTTTATTAACATTGTGCAATATTTATTATTTTATCACTAATCAACCACCACTAGAGGCTGTAATGTGGTTTACTATGTAACTAATTCAGTATTATGGTTAGTCAAGTAATCCAATATTATTTTACTACCACAAATAACAAAGAAACTGAGAGCAGGAAGGGGTCACGATCAATGTTTGGCGTGTAAACGAGAGCATCAATCGATGTCCCATGAAGAGACAATATCCAGCCTTTATGAGCGCATGTGCCTTCTGCCAAAAGATGCTTACAAAGACAATACCATTAGGCACATCTGTCATGTGTTATGGTCTAAAAGCTCAAGGTTTTGTATAGCATGTAGTATGTATAGCTGGTCAGTTAACTCAGGCTATGATACCAATAGGCTAAACCACTTTGATTCACCAAAAGCAAGCAATTAAATAGTTGTTGAAATCAGAGAACAAAACAATTTACACTCCATTTATAAAACAAATTCATTTGAATTTGATTCAGGCTCACAGAAAGCAGGTGGCTTTGAAAGCAATCGTAAAGTGACATTTGAAATGGCCCTTATTGCTTTTCTAAAAGCTTTTATTTTCTTAATATTATTGACTTTAGTTACATAGAAACCCTAGCCTATTGAACGGCTACTATTACTAAGCAAGATGGTAAATTTAACATAAAATAGCCTTATCTCTGGATAGAGCTATTTTTATTTAACAGGCATCAGTTATTCAACGCAAGCTATTCAGTTCAAGTTATTCAGTCCCAAAGAGGAAGCGCGTCCATCGTTACAAAAAGTAATCCAGATGTGTTTCCGACATTAATGCTGATGAATATTCGGTCTGAAACCACAGTTCAAAATGACCTGCCATTCCACCACCAGCTCTGGTTCACTGTCGAAGATGAAAGAATAAGACCCACAGAACCAAAGACTTCTATGATTGTCATGTAACGGCTCAGGAAATCTGTTTCTATATTAAGCTACTGTAAATTGAGGCATTATTCTGTGTTAAAACCACAGGAGAGGTGTAATTCTGCTGCTTTCAAACTAACTAAGTCTCACTTCACATAACCACAGTTACTTCATTACCTCTGCGTTTTACTACAACATTACCTACAAAAAGACTGAAAGAAACCCACTGGGGTTAAAACTGGCAAACTGGACGCTTAAGCAAAAGGCCCCGTGTGCCCGCAAGTCTGGTATTAGCTTTCAGTATCATTAACTTCTGCAGGGCACAGCAGGTTTCTGTCGCCACTGACCAGATTGCTTTAAATGCCGAGCAATTACATGGTTGAGGCCAGAGCTTAAAGACTGAGGGAAGTATAGTTTCTGTACTAAGCACCATTGTAACAGGATTATTAGGGAGAGAATGTAAAAAATGATTTTACCTCACCACATACTGGACCTCAACACATTAGCCTTTCTAATTAAGATATGTTGAAAACTATATTTCACAACTCTCCAATGTAAGAACTTATTATTATACAACACCTTCATTGTTCCTTTGCTTTTACTACAATAATTTCTTGCCCTCTCTCTACCCCTCTTCTCTCTCTCTACTCGATGCTTTCTGTATGGTAACATGTGCCCTAGTCATATTGTATGTTGAGCATTAAAGACAGTCAAGCAAGCACTTTGCCTTGATAATATATGTTAGCAGCATAATGCATCTTTGAAAATCAATAAGCGGCTTCTTTTGATCACTTTTGTGCCCCCCTGTCTCGCCGCACACCGTAAATAGCTGCTGGGATATACATACAATTAGCGGGGTGAGAGAGGTGAAGCCCCATAAACAAATTATTACATGGCACAGTGCATGGGTGTGCAGTGCAGATCATAGATGAAATGATGATGTATAAGGGGACAACAAACAGCTTAAACCAGTCTAAACTGATTTAAGTCCAGGCTGGTAGGTTTGGTCTGGTTGGCTGGTTTTAGGTGTATTTTGAGAACCAGATTAACCTCACCTTTGCCAGGCTGCTAACCAACAAAAACAAGCTATTTTTTTAATGGGGGCAACATTAAAATCATTTGTTTACAGGGCCGACATATTGCATGACATAGTTGCATAGACATTGACATTAAATTTACAATTTACAAAACTACAAAAGTTACATTAAAGTGTTTTATGTATTTGAGCAATAATGTACAAGAAATCATGCAATGCTATGCATATCAAGTCACAATATACTGTATTATACCTAAAGGGCCATGAGCCTGCAACCCGTTAGCCATAACTACAATTGTAATATGGCAGAGCCTCAAGTGTCTTATTACTTTTGTAACTCCTGAATAAACCCCAACTATTGACCAATCATCATCCAGGACCAGAGCTTAAAAAGAGTGTTAAAAGCGTTAAAAAAGTTAAAAGAGCGTTATAGCATTTTGGCATTCCAGTTGTGACAGCCATCTAGCAGAAGTAGAAGGTCTCACTAACTATTCACTAGAGTTATCATCTACCTTCTCAAAATAGACAAGGCCTAAAGGCATGTTACAAGTGCAACCAAAGAAGGGGAAAACACACGCCCCCCCTAATGTCTTCAAGGTTTCTTTAACAAGCAGTCACCACAAATGACAGACAGCTGCTCTCTGCATTTCTGCCTGTGCGCTGTTTGTTCCCTCTGTGGCAACCTGCCTGCCGTCAGCGCAGCCAGACACTGTGTTATTTTCATATAGTCTATGAGGCTTGTGCTGCTTTTGAAACTCTGGGGAACCAATAACATCAGCTCGGCTGTCCAGTTCAGAAACATTCTCAAACCTTCAACAGCAAGCTGAACGCTCAGAGTTTCAGCATCATATAATTTCCTCGTTTGTTTTGTCAGAGATCTGGAAATTCAAGCTAAATGTGAAATGTATATTTAATGACTATTATATATATCCATAATGGATATAGATCCGACTGTACTGCACATGAATAGTTTAGTGTGCCGTGATTAATTATTAAAAGTGACAAGTTCTTAAAATTGTTTTTAAAATGTTCTGCTTTGTTGGGTCTCGGGGGAACAGAGAGAGTTGGGGTTTGCTGTCGATAATGCATGCTGTAATTACTGGTCTCACAGAAAACAACATGCTAAGTAAACAGAGAACTGATGCATAACTTGCATTACAAAGTGACTTTCATTATAGAAAACTGTCTAATTGAGATGCTTTGAGAAAAATATCTGTCATCATTTACTCACCCTTCTATCTTTCAAAACGCATATGACTTTCTCTCGTCTGTGAAATGCAAAAATTATTTATTGCTGTGCTTTTCCCATGTAATGAAAGTGAATAGTGACCACAGCTGTCAAAGGCTTTCAAGGCAACGCTTCAGTAAATAGCAATTTATATTTCAGTATGTCTCATTGTCATATGGCTTCAGAACACGTATATAATGGAAATGCGGTGCATGAGTCTCATAGACTATGTTTATAATACATTAATGGTGCTTTCTTGCTTGAAAGACCATTCACTTACATATGAAAGACAGCATCATGAACATTCAGAGGCAACTATAATTCCCCTAAAAACATAAACACTGCAATTCTCCTAAAATATATAAACACTGTATAGTATTTATATAATCAGATTTTATTCTTCAATTTGACTCCTGTTTGTATTCTGCATCAGTTAAGGTGCCATTTGTAAAAGTCTCAAAAAAAACGTTTTTTGTCACACTTATAAAGGTGTTTACTGAAGCAGTTTACATACTATTGTTAAAGGCTGTCTCTGATCAAGTTCAACTTTAAACTCTAACTTTAATATTCTTTTAACTCTTTGAAGTACACTGAGCTCAGTTCCAGTTCATATTTTAGATTTTCAGTTTGACACCACTGAAAAGTGTCAGTTAAATTAGAGGCTAAAGCAGGGCTCAGCAAAAATAAACTGTGGTTCTATGGTTTATCAGTGAGCTCTGCACTTGCCATTTTATTTCATCACTTGTTTTTTCCCTTTATGGCATGCAATAGCAACTCTCTTCGGCTCTTTATGACTTTTTAAACATGCCTACAGCCGCAGAATTTTCAGCTGTTAGGACAGGTTGCTCTGTGCATTAAAAACTACAAATGTGAAGTATATTATCTTTTCCATTTCTTTTTAAACTTTACGCAGTATGAACACCTGATAGAACTAGTTAATTTCACCATCCCAAAACCCAACAACACAGCATTCATCAAAATAAACCTCTTCTAGTGACCTAAGCTTCCTGTGTGCAGCCTGAGGGCGTTTGTTGTGCTAATTATTTACTGAAGCAGTAGGGACTTTCAAATTAGACCCCATGCTGGTGCAAACTGTGAATAGTAGCCCTAATGGGGTAACCCGGGTAACTTCTGAATTGAAACAGAAAGCAGGGGACATTGGGGATTACAATGGTCATTGGGCAGAGAGCATTGGAAAGGGCTTCTATAGAGAGCAAAAATGGAAGGGGCCAAGCTAGTCCTCAGCACAGTATTAAATTACAGATGCATATGAATGGACAAGCAGTTGCTGCTGGCTTGGTCAAAATTGTATACCCTAAGGCTATTGTTCTTTACTGCTTGTGTTGTGTCTGAGAGGGAGCCTGTGGGTGGGTGGAGGGCTTAAAAAGTTTTAACCGTTATCATTTGTTTGAGAGGAAAGAAAATAGGAACTTGTTCATATTCATTCCTAAGAGGCAAGGAATGGTGACTTACTAGGAACTTTGTTAATGAAGGTTTTAGAAAAATACCTTTAAAAGAGATTAAGATGACAAAGGCACATGAAATTATGAAAATAGAACGTATAGGTTTAAATAATGCTTGTGAGATGTTCGTTTTTCATCATCCAGAGTGAAACGTCTCTTACGACAGGGCAGTGAGAGGAAAGGAAAAAGAAGGGCAGAAAGAAAAAATTGGGAAAATTACATAGCTAAATCCATGTATCTGGGAAGCCATCCAAACAGACTTTTCCAAGTAGATAGAAAAAACATACAAGAGTGCAGTGAGCAGTAAAATCCTAATATTGCTCTCAGTACGATCACAGACGGTAGATTATCTTAGTATTTAAGATACAAAGTTTTCTCTTGCCTTATAGCAACAATTTGGGTATAGTATAACTAACTGTAAACCATGTAGCCTTTGATTGTTTTTCCTAACCTCATAAACATGGTTAGATAAACAAGCAAATTTAAGTTAATGCATAACTCTGAGCAAGATTAAAACATGGCATTAATCTTTAGATCCAGTTTAATATGTTCCAGTGCACAGACTGAAATAAGATAAATGAGCATGCAGTGCAGATCAAAAGTTAATTGTTCTGGAATACCCGTGATTATGTGATACGATTAAATTTGACTACAGCCTTATTGTGTAAAACAGCATTGTGTAAAATAGCTGTGGCCCAGAATGCCACAAATTTAAGTGTAATTTTAAAGGTGTATGTTGTCAATAGAAGACAAAATAACTGAGCCACCATCAACACGCTGTATCATCTCTGAGTCAGAGTGCAAATCCAGCTTAGCTTCATGTTTGCAAGTATGTTTCTCGGTGTGGTGAGAAGCTGGGCCAACGTGAGGCTCCGAGTGTCTCTAGGGACACGGCAGAAACCTCAGCAGAGCAGTAGAGGTCAACGTTCTTCCTATAGGCCTGTCGAAGGGCCAGCATAGGCAAGCCCATTAACACAGAGAATTTATTCAAAATGGAAAAGACATTCTATACAAGCAACACCTGTCATCAAATATAAGGTCAAGGTATAAGGTCAAATATAAAAACTAAATCTACGTAAAACATTGTTACTTTTAATAAGAACATGGAAATGCACACATCTTAAATCAACCTGTAATTGTATAATTTAATACAGTTTCTACATAAAAGGTTAAAAGGTTGCAGAGAAAAAGATAGATATGTTTGTATAAATAATTTATTTGGAGTGTACCTGGCTGCAGCAGCGGTGTAGTAAATATCAGCCCGCAGCACAACACATTTAGGCTCTTTACACGACAAAGGGAATAAATCCTCCCTGTGGCTCAATAGCCCGGTGACTGACATGTGATGCAAAGAATGGACAGCAAGTGACAGGACAGACAGGTCGTCCCTTTCCTTTACACAAGCATGTCAGCACAATTGCCAAAATGCATTTCCTATTACCAGTTCAATAGCAAATCTTTTACTTTGACTCCAGAGGAGGACTGATCTATTTGATAGCAATAAATATCGGCGAGCATTTCTCTTGCCAAGTGCAGACACACGTCTGACAAAACAGAGGATATTAAGGAAATAGCACTCACACCGTGTTTTCACAACACACTGGTGTGAGAGAAAAGCTTTGTTGTCATGGTCCAGTTTATTATTGTTATTATCTGAGGTAGATAAAGCAGAATTGAATAGATGCGCATCTCAAAGCTTCCAATCATCTTAAGCGAAGATTTAGGATTTTAAACAACCGAGCAATCTGAAAATGTAAAAAAGTACAAATAAAAAAATGCTCCTGCTTTATGTAGATATCACATGTTATTTGGCCACAACGTCCAGATATTGTGAATGATTTCGCAGCTCAGGGAAATGGAAATTATTTTCTTTTGTCAACACGTTTCCTACTATTGGACATGACAGATATCCTACTCAATGTCTCCTAAACATTTCAAATTTCAATTTATTTAAAGAAAGGAAATGGAGGGAAATTTTAACGGGTCACTAATTTCATTTCACTGAGTTCCAGTAGCATTAAACTGGACCAGATATTTCAGAGGAACACAAAATCAATGTGCATATTCTGTAGGGAATCGCTCCCTGAATCCATTAGTAACTTTGGCCAGCAGGTCAGGTAAAGTAATAGCCAGATAAATGTTTTATTACTGATGCCCAGACTGACTTAATGGCCAAACTAAATACATACAGTACATCCATGCATGTCAAACACTTATAATTCTATCAAGATGATGTAATGCATTGATCTCTGATCTTTATGACTTGTATACAAAGCTTGTTTAGGCCATTTGTGCACACAACTGCCCTCGGAAACTATATTGGGTATAACAAAGATGCAACGGTTTTCATGCTAGCATGATACTAACACACACTCCAAAAAAAGGAGAGATATTCGACAATGTATCACCATGCTTGTATCACATTCAAACATGCGTCACAAATGAATTGTTTGTATTTAAAGTATAACAACATCTGAATTATCAATCATATGTATTTGCATGCAGATTAGTTATTTAAATGTATCTAATGTTATGTGCATTTTATGCGCAAATTATTTATTAAATGTATCTTTAATAAATGCATGATTGCTATTTGCATGCTGGAGCAGTGGGGTGAGTGACTGAGGTTGTAAAAGCAGTTTTTGAACATTAATGTTGGGCTAATATGCAGAGCGCTTTTGTGGTAATAGCCATTTTAAATGTATATTGATTCTAATGTATATTGACGCCTAATGACAGCTTACATGTAAGAGTGTTTGTGTATTCTCACTTAAAATGTAGTCTTTTAAGCCGCATGGTTGGTCACTGGTAAAAGAGTGCAGTGTGTGAGTCGAGGGGGGGGGTTTGGGGGAGGAGCAGGGGGGTTCTCAGGCAGTGATTAGTGGCAGCTGGAGTGCTCACGCTGTCTCTCCTCTTCACTCCAACAGGCCACAAAATCTCACCAATCACAAGGCACCGCTTTCAAACAGCGCAAAATTTGATTTCTTAAAGGGGCCGCAGCCTAGACGAAGAGAAGCGAGAGCTTTGTTTTGATTTAAACTGATGTTTATCAGTTTAAATCACTAAAAAAAAATAAAACTAAATGTTTTATTAGTGCCTATCTTGGAAATGTAGAGCTTTAAAACCTAGTTTTTAATGAGGGGTAACCCACACATTACAAAAACAAAATGCATTTCTTTTGTATGATCATTGGTTTCTTTTAACAAATTGAGAAGAGATTTTATGGTGGTAAGTATTTGTTTATTAAAAGATGCGTCAAAGAGAGGTTCACATTTGGAATGTGAGGTTTGACTGACCAGTACTTGACCTTTTTCCCTGGCAAATATTCCATCATATTCCAAACCTTGTATCAAAACAGACTTCATGTAAGACCCACACAAAAATAAACAAAATATGTTTAAGTGCAAGAAATAAAAATACAGGTTTGTGGTGGTTGTTTTTTAATTAAAAAAGTGTCAGTCTTAGGTTGAAAATAAAATGCTTCATCTTATGAAACATGAATATGGAATGTACCTTAATTTTTTGCTTTCTTGCCTTTTCTTCAGCCAGACCACCGACATTCATTATTTGCCCATTTATGGCACACTATGAAAAAATTTGTTATTTTCAAATTGGTTGCAGGACATCAATTGACCAGTTTTGTGGGTCAGTTTCTCCACAGAAAAGCATCACACTGTGTGACCATATTCAGGTGCTATCAGTTCCAGCTGATTTATTTATTCACCAATGATTTCAGCATCATGACAAATAATGATGTTGACAGACCAAAGTCTGCCTGTCCATCATTTGCTACAAAAATGCAAAAAAATGTAGATGGTCTGCATTTACAAGTAAATATATTGCACAAAAAATGAAGGGGAAACAGTATGTGCCATTAACAAGAAAAAAAATCCAGTCTCACACCTGCGATTTGGGACCCATCCACATATCACGAGCATGATATACATAAACTCCTAACTTTACTATTTTACAGTACATATACAATCTTAAACTAATACCAGCACTGAGGTATGCATCTCCCCCTCCCCAATGCCATATGTTCTACAAATACTCGACAAATTTGATCTACAGCTGTACAAAACCTAGCTTAAAATCACAAGGCATTTTTGATGCAAGTTTTATTTAAACTTAATCCTTAAACCAGGACTCCCTTGCATGCTAAAACAAATGATAAAGGGAAGAAGTGCCTGAAACCCTTACTGAGTGCCCAGTAAGAACATTCCCTTTTGAACTGTACAAAAATATGCCTGAAAATAGTTTGCTTTCTTTTAAAAAGATGAGGTCTGTTATGTATCAAAATGCTTCCTCTATCAACTGCAACTCTGCACAGATTAGGCTGCTTAAATTTCAAACCAGTAGGTAAACAGAATCAGTTTCATAAAGAAAAAAGGTTAAAAAAAAAGTTCCGGCATTTATAAACGACTACATCATGTTTGAAAGTAACGTCCTGAACGGTAAGAGTTCACAGATTTGCTTCGAGTCAGTCCAGTCTTTACATTATCAACTCCCTGCAGTTAGAAAGAGGGTATAAGATGCATAGAAGTTCTCAGATTTTCCCTTTGTGGTCCGCTTTAGTTGAACAGTAATTGTAGACCTACAGAAAAAATCCATAAGACCCTGTCAATCTGCCAGAAAACGTCCGCAGACTTTTCTTTTTTTGCTACAGTACCAGCTTCATAAGCATCTAATTCCTCAAACCTCTCTCCGCCTCCTTCCAAAAGCCCCTATGGGTACACCACCAGTAGGAGGCAGGGGTAAGAAACATGTACAGAATATACCATTTCCCTCTCTCGTGTGTCATTACACAGAAACTTTTTATTTAGTATGTAAAAACCAAGTCTGAAAAGTTCGCTTCCAGCCAGTCCCCCGCTATCATCTCGCTGAGCTCGGGCGTGCAATAATCTGGAAACTCAAAATGGGAACCCAGACTGCCCTCGCTAAACGACTCCAACTCCTTATCCACCAGAGAGAGGGAGAGATTTCCTGAATGTTGGTTTCCCAGCTCCGAGTTTTGCGCGGAGGAGGCGAAGTTCACGCTGAAGTCAAAAAGCAAATCGTCCGCGTCTTCGCTGGAGCTGGAAGACGTGGAAACCGACCTGGAGGATGCTGGTGAGACGGATGCGGGATACATTGTGCTCTGCTTGGTGATGTTCTTGAAGTTGTAAAAGAGTCTGCTGTTGGATGCGGCGCTTTGGACCTCCTCGTACATGCTGGCGCCCTCCGATTCCGTGGACGAGCTCAAAGTTGGGCTGGCTGGAACTTTTGCTACACTGTAAGCTCGGATCTGATCCTCGTCTTCTTCCTTCACACGGACTCGAAGGTCCTCTTCGTAGTCATCATCGTCCTCGTCATCTGTGAACTCACTTTTAATAATAGTCTTTGAAACTTTAATGCTCTTAAACGCGTAATCGTCAGTGTAACTGTGAGACGACTTCGTTCCCGTTTTACTAGTTTTCAGCTTTGAACATTTCTTCTTCGACATTCTGTTGCAAGACTTCTCCGGAGACGGGGCTGATGGTTTAGCGGAACCGTCCAGCTTTGGTTTCTTCTTGGGTCTGTATTTGTAATCAGGATAATCAGCCATGTGTTTCAATCGGAGCCTTTCGGCTTCCCTGATGAATGGTATCTTTTCGCTGTCCTTTAACATTTTCCAGCGCTTCCCCAGGCGTTTGGAGATCTCAGCGTTGTGCATGTCCGGCGACTGCTCCATGATCTTTCTCCGCTCGATTTTAGACCACACCATAAACGCGTTCATCGGTCTCTTTATGTGTCCGGTGGCAGTCTTGCACCAGTCAGGGTTAATCGAAACCGGGCTGCAAGCCATGAATTCACTTTCATCGGAGTCAGTCGCTTCTCTTGACATGCTGTCCGTTTCGCTGTTCTCCGTTTGCTGCACCATGGTTGTCGTTGGACAGCTCTGTGCCACAGCAAAGCCGTTGCAGTGTTTGTTAGTCCACTGCCAAAAGTCTACTTGTCACCTGCGTGCGTCTGCTCTGTGCGCTTCTGAGGTTCACCCACTCTTTCCAGACTTAGAAGCCGCCTTCTTAACTACTTCTTGGCTTTTTCATGTAGGTGACATCATGCGTTGCGCTCCAATCGCATCCTCTCCACTCCGCCCTACAGGCTCCATGCAGTGCGCTTTAACCCTTTGCGCTCTCCAACAGCCGGCGACGGGCTACTATCCTTAGGTTTGCGAGACCGTCTAGACCCATGCTGTGCGAGGCAGACATCACTAGATAAACTAATCGGGGAACGAAAGTGTCAACACATAAACAAGCGAAACCAAATAAATTGGTCCCAAATGTTTTGCTTCGCGACTATAGGACCCAATCTTATGTTACTAACACATTTACAGATGAAAGCCGTTTTCTCTCCGCTTTCATTCTCTCTGTTAATAGAATACTGAAGGTGGCGCTTGGACACTGTTCCAGCGCGCATGAATATCTCAGGCGCAACAATATTGCTTCAGCTGCGAAATCAGTGAATTGAGTTACATTGAAAACGGATAAAAATATTTTCAACTTTTTGAAATTAAAACAACAGCTTGTTTTTTTTGATAGAATCTGATTTCTTTATTGGTGAGAATCTGACTTCTTTATTGGTGATATAACACACTGTTTTAAAAACATTTCAGCAATTTACACATTCAAACATTACAGTCAGAGTCATTTTAAGATTTTTTTAAATCAACATTTCTTAAGTTGTATCTTTTATAGCTCAGTTTAATAAAGCACATGTAGTTGTTTACAACAGCTACATTTTGCACAGGATATGAATAAATTAATGTCAGTCTCCTCACCAAAAGAGGAAACTAAAGCTTCATTTAGAGTCAACATCTAGTGAAAAGGTCCTTTACCCTCTCGCCAGTGTGGCTTGCAGTCAATGTTACTTGAAACTATGCATCTGTCAAAGCGTCCTGTTTTCTGTCCCCTAGAGGGCAATCACCAGCCCTTCTGAGACCTTACATCACCCTCACCTCTGATGATGGAAGAAACTGCCCTGATCAGTGCTCATGTGACTAGTTTTGCCTACAAAGGTTAGACTTGGGTAAGCTAAGCATTTCTGACAAGCCTCGAGAAGCAAACCGTTCTCTGCATTTCCTCACAGAAGGTGACGGCCTTATATTTACATACTGAAGCCAAAACAAGCTTTTCTGCTGAAGAAATGTTGAATGAACGGGTTTCTATGGATTCGGTCTGCTCTCTTGCTTTGGTTCGGTCTGTGTTACATCATCGTGCTTGTGATAGACTCACAAACAGAGGTAAATCAGAGCTGCTTAACGATGTGGCGCTCATTAGCATAGCTCGTTAGGGGCTGTGAATGAGGTGAGAGTGTCAGCCACTGCAGAGGTGTGAGTCATCCTGACAAAGGGAGGGTCTCTGTGCGGGGAAATCTGAGACGTCCTCTCTCCCCTGACTGCCGCACACATCACACACACACACACGTACGCACACGGACCCCACAGGTATCAAGAGGAATAGTCAAGTCAACAACAAGACAAGTGTAGGTGGTCTTTGGTTTTGCCATCTACAAGTGTATCTTGTTAGGTGTTTTGTGACTGACTTTTAACATAATTGCAATTATGTCTAGACTGTGATGTTGGATAGACTTTTTGTTATTATAAATGATTGGATGACAACATGGTTTGCGATAGCTGCTGTGCGGTAAGGAGAACATTTATCTTTGAACAATTTATTTCTTTTAGCTGTTCACATATTAGCATAATAGGAAGTATGGAAGTATGACTTTAGTAAAGAAAAAGAACAGAGAATGACCCCAAGTATTAAGACACACATTGAGCCACACATAATGTATGGAAGTCATTGAATTAAATTTAGCAATTATTTTTAAGCAGCTGGTGTCAAGGTTATTTTTTGGTCATTTCCCTTAAGTTCAGACAGGTGCCCATTCATAGTAATCACAGGTGTTATTCAGCCCATTAAACACAGATCCACACATTTAACAATTAGATTTCAACACCTAGTTCAAAACCCCTTTAAAATTTAAATAATTTTGATGACATTTATATGTTTTGATAAAATGTCAAGTATCATGTTTTTGTGATCAAAAAGTGTGAACTTTGTCTTTTCATTGGGGTATGTTGTAAAATGTTTAAGTTAACATTCATAAAATGCATTAAATGCAATATTTATTGGCAAAACAATGGTAATGTTATGTGTAGTCAAAAGACTTTAAGTCACATGTCTATGTAGAAATTGACTTGCAAATTTGATTTATCATTTCAATATGAACACATTAACAAATCCATATATTTTTAAGGGTGGCTTAAGCATCCAAATGCGTAATGGGGCCACTGTATGAAAAGATTCCCTCATAAAATATTCCCTCAGTTATCTAAACTCTTTGAAACAGCCGTTCCTATGCAGGAGCACTGAAGCATTGGATCAATATAAAGTCAGGCTGGAGGTTATCTGATTCTGCAGATGTATGCATCCATCTCCTCTGCATAGCCTCCAGACAGGTGGCTTGCTCGCACTGCTATCTGATGAGCTAACAATGGCTAGGAAAAGGGTTATGGAGGTCTATAGAAACGCAAATAAAGTTCTGACTTACATAACACATTCCTGAATATTCTTGCAGCCTTTTTTTGGCATTACTTTACATTACATTAGGGCTTTTTAATGCAAATAATCTGATAATCATATCAGATCTTCATATGCTGGGTGTGCATCCTCTGAAGAATTGCTATGACAAACAGAACATCTGGACAGCATTAACTTCATCTATGGAGTTTTAGATGTATGTATATTTTGTAAGTCGATAAAATGGATTGACGTAAAATACAGAGAATGCTACAGATCTGAATAAAGGCAAATAGTATACAAAGAACATAATCATTCTAACAGCCTACCATCTGCCAGATGAAAAAACACTTTTAATGTAGAAACACATTCATGTGAGACAATAATGAGTTTCATGGGGGGGATGCAATTTACTCCGCAAATTGGGTAATTGTAGCAGAAAATCCAAAAAATGACAGTAAAAAGTTCTTTAAGCATACTTAGAAAACACGATTAAAGAAATATTATAATGAACATACCTCAGTTGAGACATACATAATGGACACTTTCCACAAACAGGGAACAGTTTGGTCTCCAATTACGCCTTCTTAAAACATTAGAGACACAAATCCTATTAGATTTGTTAGTCCAGCTATTACCTAACATAAATTTATTACAGTTATTAACAAATTTTAATTTACCAAGAACATAGCTTTTAATTTAATGTAGACTTGTGTTTACTTAATGTTTATGATTAGAAAATACAAAAGATGCGTTTATCTTACATAAACAAATAGTCAAACTTTGACATATGTATTGAGTATTGTTTAAATGTTTAAATATTTGTAAAACACCAATGCACTTTTTTCAACATGTACTACATGCTTCCAAGATGGCAAAAAAAGGTTTCTTTCAGGTCAGATTACCTTGGCCTGAACTCTGTAAGCAGACAGAAAGAGTTAAGAAATGAGGTAACATTGCTACATTATTCTGTCTACTCACAAACCAATGCTAATGTAGCTGTAGGACGTTCCTGCGTTCCCTCAAGATTCTGATGTTTAGCAGACACTCAATCTGACACTCGAGTAGTTTGTCATTAATGTAAACAGCTGACGCCTGACACTCCTCAGGAATGTCTATCACATTACACACTAACACAATCAACAGCTCCTCTGGATTCCCCCTAAAGTGAGTCACTGTTTATCAAAACACTTCAGATCTACACAGTCACACCCCCTCACTACCATCATCTGCAGTTAAAATACCAACTGATGAAAAAAATAGTTGAAATAAAAAGCAATGAAAGTGGTGTGAGTTTCGGAAATGGCCCTAACCTGACATCCCACCACAAAAATTCACAGAGAAAACCTTCTGTTTCATCTCAGTTCTCTCAACAGGCCGATGGAACGTGGGAATGCTTTGCTTGGTCGGTAATTATGTCATCGCCTTGCTTTCAAAGGCCCCTGGCGTCTTGACATGGCAACATTTCACCTGTTGTCATTTCTACATCCACACTCTCAGCTCGCCTGTGTGTGCCACCGCATTCAGGGAAACATTTCCACTGTATCACTACCTCCCTAGTGTTTGTGTGCACTTTGTCTTGGGCTAATAAACACAATCTGAGAGAGCCCTCAGGGCCGACGAAGGCGGGGTAATGAGGGTATGTTTAGTCTGGGGAAGCTGGGACAAATTCTGATGGATTGCATGGCCACGGCTTAACCCTCCCTATTACATGCCAAAGTACAGAAAGAGTGTGTTCTGCACACTTTCGCTTTTTTCGAACTGCGCTGGAAATAGATAAAATCGGCTTCCGAGTTTCTTTAACGATTTTGAAGTAAGACATGTATTCAATAGAAGGCTGAGATAGAACGGTCAATACGATCTGGCCAAAGCAAAAGGCGCAATAAATCGAGGCACTTCTCACTTTTTCATGTTCAGTGAAATGGTCTGCAGTGTCCGACAAGCCCAGACTTGCCCTGTCAGTTCTAGAGAGAAAACATGATGTGCTATGATGGAGTCAGGGTGTAGAGAGAGCCTGAATGGAGTTAGTCACTCTCAGACAATCAAGCCAAAGTATGACAGTTTAAAAGACGCCTCGCACAACACATGGCCCTCAGGCTCAGCAGCTTGTTGAAAACACTCGTCCCCTGTAATTAACAGCTTCATACAAACCAAAATTAGGGATGTGATTTGCTTGAAATATTACTTTTATGTTAGGTTATATATCTTGATATAAATATTAACTTTTAAAACTGATTAAGATCAGGATCTTTCCGATGGATGAAGACTAATAAGATAACCTGGACAATTTCCAGTTGGCAAACTGCACACTAAACCTTTTTTTTGCAACTTTGCTAAGCTTGCTGGAATCAAAGCAGAACCCACATCCTTCTCATGTGTCCAGAATGCCATAGAAATTATATGTTCATCTTAAAACAACAATGTATTCACATTACACATTATATTAATATAAACAGCTCAGAGAGACCTTAACTCAAATGACCACACTGTGGGTGTTGTAATGTTATCTAATTAAAATGGGTGGAAAAAACTGCAAGTGCATAAAGAGGTCAAGACAGAAGAACCACATTGGTTTGCAGGAAGAGAAAACAAATAAACTCAAGATTCTCTTTCTTTTAATGAACGTTAATCTAGAGAATGGTTGATCTTAATTTTAATGACATTTAAAGACAATATGACAAGAGCAGGCACTACTAAGCCATGGCCTTATCAATATTTAAATTAGAGCTCTTGTGGGGAAAAAGGGGAAAACCTACTTGCTACTTTTCCCACCTGGTACTCAGGCAATAAACTCATTATAAATGTCTGTTAATACGAACAAAATCATTAAAAAGGTACAGTTTCCTGCCTCAGTTCCTCCACATACAAATGGAAACACATGAGAAGTTTTGTAGAGCACACAAAAAAAGTGAACAAATACAATGGATCAGCTTTAGCACTTTTGATCATTTTGTGAAGCGAGGGAGGAAATTGTTTAAAAGTGAGCGTGTTTTCACAGTAAATCTGTTCAATGTGGCCGCGGCTCTGTTTAATAGAGTAATGACCCAGGAGCTTTAGTTGGTGCTGGCAGCTGTCTTTCTAGAAAAAACCTAAAAACATCTGCACCAAAGAAATGTTCACGTTTTCATTTGCTTCATTGTTTTCATTTGCTTCATTTGAGTTTCTTTTCAAGCATGTGGGAATGCTCTGCCAATTGAGAGACACGTCTCCAGGCCGTAGTTAGGTGATAATGTGTTTTTCTTTAGACTTAAAAATCATTACAGCCTTGGAATCATTTTGTGGTGACATCAAAGGTTTTTTCAATAACTTTCATGGCAAACTCAAATTGTTGAGAAATTGATCAGAACACAATTGTGAGTTTAATTATATCTGTCAAGCGCAGCAGCGCCTCAGAGAGTGGAGACAACACATGAGGAGCATGTTAACTGCTTCATGGTAACACATCTGACCCTCTGCTAAACTCTGCTTTAAAAACATTAATGGCCAATCCCACCTTAACAACTGTTGCCACCTGCCATCATACTGACACAGTACATAAATCCATCCCATAAGTTTTTTTCCCTGAAGTGACTTACATTGCATGCAAGGTATATTTGTTAATTTGCGTGTTTCATAGAATCCAAACCCATGACCTTGGCTTTGCAGGGTCATGCTCTACTGTACCAGCTGAGCTACAGGAACTCTGTGTCAGCCCTTAATCCAAAATGAACATGTATAACATCAGTAGGAACAAATGAAGTTGCTTCAAAGTCAATTTAGTTTAATTTTAGAAGTTAAATGTTTAAATATAGAAATGTTGCAAAAAATCTTGCTGTTCACAAAAGCCGGTTGACGTAGGACCCTCTGATAGAGTAACCAGGGGGGCGGGGCTTAGCGTAGGGTTAGTTTCAACATAAAGTAAACAGGTAAACAAAGTCAAAACCATTGACAAATACTGAGCTTATAGTAGAGAGGTTATAGAAAGAGCTCATGTTAAAATGACCTTTATAGCATGACACACTGAATTGTAAAAACAGTTTTACATAACCGAGTTACTTATAATGCATGTCAGAGAATCTGACAAGACTACGCAGCCACGAAAACCCCCATAACATTTAAACTTAAGTCGCTTTTCTGGACAGAAGGTTATTAAAATCGCTTTGTTCTCCGATTATTAGGGGTACATCAGGGAAGAGGTTATCTTTGCTGAAGGAAGCCATAAAATCAGTCATAAGAATCCTCAGGGTCAGGGATAAGTTTGACAGACAGCTCTCTTCTCCTATTATTTTAGAAGAACAGACAAATGGAGTCTCATTTTTACAATGAAAAACACAATAATCATTCTGTTTCACTGGAGGGTCATCAGCCGCGGCCAATATTCATCCCTCACCCACGTAATAAACTATAGAGGTCACGCAAAGAGGGACAATGACCACTGCTGTAAAGATTAATGGTCCAGAAAAGGCCAGCGAAAATCCCAGCTAAATCAAAGCGATTCAGTGTTAATGAAATACCTTTCTCATCCACTGTAAATCATCTATGAACTAATCTATTAGTGATAATGAATTCGCACTGGCAGTTTAACCTTACTTTTGCAATTCATTATATTTGAGATTAACAAGGGATAGAATTTAAGTAAAGAGTCTGTGGGGAATTATGTCCGGAGGGCTGCGTTGTCAATCACGAATCGCGTTCTGGATGTCGTCCATTAAAAGAGAGGAATAAGACTTTCTTTGATGCAGACAGCTTTCCTATTTAACAGCATCATGACTTTCCCAAAGATGGTTAACTCTTCATTAACCAAATTATAGGCATCCATCTTGCCTGCCTCTGCCACATTGGCTTGACCTCTGCCTGTCAAAACTTCCATGTAAGATGCTGAGTGATAAATGATTACCTTCGATCCCGTCACCCCAAACCCAACTGAGTGTCCAACGCTCCAGATCCATTTATCTCTAGGGGCCATGCCACAGGCCCGCTTTTAACAATGAGCAGAGAGCCCTAATTGACTTTAATAGAAATGATTTTAATTATATGCCTGGCAGCTCTTTGCGAGTTCATAAAGATCGTCTAAAGCTTTTAACACAGTTCTGATGGAATCTCATCACTTTTAGTACAATGAAATGTGTTACTTTGTTTTGAGAGAGGATTTCCCATTAAAATCTCACATGTTTTGAAAAGTGTGCTGTTCAAACAAGGGGACTAGCGATAAGTATGTATATCAGACAATGCTAATAGTTAGCTGTTTTAAGGTTAAAAGTGTTTGTTTGTCTTTTAACATTTCCTTTTCTCTTATGATGCCCCAGTCAATGGAAAACACATTGTTTTAATTATTAATGAATGAATACAAATGATCAATCATGCCCTCTGACCCACATACATATTTCATAAAAATATATCACAGTCCAGCCCCGGTCACTATTACAGATGCATGTCACAGAATCGACTTGAGATTAATGAAACAAACTCACCATAAGCCGTGTAACAAACTCAACAGCAAGTGAAAACTGAGGCAAAGAAGGTGTACAGCACTATGTTTGAATCTACAGCAGACACAGGTGATTTCAAACAGGAAACACAAAAATCCAAAATAAAAGACCATGTAACAAAATGCAAAATGAGGACAAAATTTGAAAAAAAGAAATAATAAACTACCTTGTAAATAAACAGTTTTAGCTAAAAAATTACAACTTAAAGACCAAGCTTTATTTATTTATTCAACACTATAATGTAGAGTCTTTGAATTATCTTCACTTTGGATTTTTGATCAGCAAATATTGTAATAAAATGTAATTAATTTGTTTTATAGTCAAAAATCACGGCAAAAAATCAGCGTTCATTTCATGTGTATTATATGTGCTGTCATGAAAACACTGCCAATAACCCACCAAGCTTTTATTATATTACGCATGTGCCATCCAAAGCCCATATCGGTGGACCACTAAAGCTAAAGCCATATTTTACTATAAACTCTTCTCTCAATGATACCCTGTGCACCCTGTCTCAATAACCCTTGACCTTTTGCTCCCTTTTCCGTCCTCTCCAGAGACAGGTAGCTCTCCAGACAGACCATACTTCCTGAGAAGAAAATTACTTCTTCCTGAGAAAGGTGTATCCTGTTCTTTGGAATGTGTGGGAGCAGACAGGTACTGAGGGAGAGGGCACATCACCTGAGATGTAATGCAGCTCCGGGTGCTTCCTTTCTCCTGCCAAGCTCCGGCCCGTAGCTGTCAGAGGGTCACTGGGAGCGCGCTCAGTACACCCGATGAATGTATGTATGACCTTAGTGACAGGTACTGTTAAGAAATAAAGAGAGAGAGCAAGAATAAACCACAAAGAAAGATACAGATATAAACCACTACACAGGGGAAAGTCATTTCTGGAATACAGCTGGCTGTGGCAAGGAGATGCTTTAGGTCTGAAACAACCAACTCATTCCCTGCAATAAGATTAGACTGACCGCTCCTGTGACAACTCACTCAAGATTATGACTTAATCAGAACAGCTTATAGCGCTTAGGTAATTATTTAATCAAAAGACGGACATGCCAATATAGCAGTATGGCAGATTAATTAGGTGTAGAGGTGACTGCACCTTCATTTCTGACAGTCTCTCTCTCCTTCTCTCTGCATCTCAGGCATCTGGGTGCGATTGCATCAGAGGTGTGCAATACTTCAGCTTCAGCTGGGAGGAAAATCAACACAATCTGTGATGTGAAAAAAAACAATATTAGACAGTCTTTAATTATCATTCCGGGGCACAGTGAGTTTTGCACCACCCAATGACAGTTTTTTTGTCAAGGTGGCATGTGTATTTTTGTCCTGTTAAAATATTGATCTTATTCCAGTTTAATTTGCAAAGACTAGGAATAAGCCATTCGTGGATTGATTCCACCATTCCACAAGTCAGGTTTAAACTCCAATCATCTGCACAAGCACCACTTTGCAAGAACATTGCACTACCCATCAGGTCAAAGCCCAAACACAGTGAATATAATCACTAGATAGTATATTGTGCCAAAGGTTGTGTTGTGAAGTTAATGCACATGTTTCAGACATGTTGAGCTGTGGTGCTTGTGTCAGAGATGCGGGTTCGATTCTGACACTTGCCATGTTAATTTAGTCCTGTTCTATTTTCCCTCACTATCTGAGTTTCCTGTCCTTTGTACTGTAGTCACAGAAGTGCCAAAAGCACAAAAAATAGATTATAAATTGTAATGTTTCAACATTTGTTGAGACTGGCCTGAAGAAGTTGTCTCCTCTATGGTTTGACAGTGATGGTTTTGTGTCATGATTCATGGTGACTGTGCGTGTCATTATACAGAGTGGGGTTAGACCGGTTGCAGCTTGGTGAGCATATATGACGCAGTCGGCTCTTTCTGACTAACCTGCTATTAGTCACATGCAGCCTGTCTGCAGATGAAAGCTGAGGAAAAATGCTTGGTTCCACTGATTCTTATCTGGCTTAGAGATTCCTGACAGCTCTGACACTGAAACTCTACAAACCACAATACAGATAAAAGAGTGATGAATGTGATCGCTGTATCTCAACTCTGGTTCCGGAGGAGACAGTTTTCTAAATTTTGATGATTAACGCTACACACGTGATCCAGACAATAAAAACTATCAAAACATGCCGAGAGACAAACGAGAAAGGCAAACTATTATATATATAAACGTGACGTGTTGAGGAATCGTTTGGTTTAAAGATAGACCAGTAACCTTCCTGTCCACAGTTCACAAGCCATAAAAACAAAAACTGGGCCAGAAACTAGTTTAAATTACATATATTATTCAGCATGTTTTTTAACCTACTGCAGTAAAAGCCAAAATTCACTTGCATCCCAGAATGCACCGGGGCTCTATGCTTGACCTTAGGCCTGAGCGGTATGAAGGTACATACTATGTTACAGAAGAAGTATTTGCATATTTATCAGTAAACAGGACTGGTTTGCATTATTTACACGAGACTGGTTAAGAAACATAATGTGAAAATACAGAGCAGGAAGCGCCTCAAACATGTTAAGACGAGCAAGGACTTATTAAGGGGTGTTATTAGGCGTTGTTTACGTTTAGGTCACTGGTGTGCGCACACAGAACTATCTGTTTTCTACCATTCGTTTTAACATAGTGAGTTTGTTGTTTTTAACCCATGTGACATGATGACTGATGACTTATCATTCATTTGTTCCTTAAAAATATTTTGGATCCATCACTTCCAAAAGAAAAGAGAATAAAATAATTGAATGATAAATAACATTCATTTGTTTAGTATTTACTTGTTTAGTATTTGTTAAGCACTTGCTGGATCTACTTAATATTTTATCAATATTAAAAAAAAAATTATTAAATTTTTAGCAAAAACAATATTCTGATATATATGACCAAGACTGGGCTACACCACCAACACTTGAAAGCATGTTTAACTACAGAAGGAGTTGTGATCAGGCTCACATGGGTGAGGGTGGGGGGGTTACAGCGGCAGTGGTATGGTGTCTGTACAGAGGGTTAAAGGAATGGGAGTCCTGTGGCAGATGGTGGGGCTGAGGGACAAAGCCTCCCTGCTTTCAGCTGGATCTAGAAGATATGGAGCATGGATGAAATATGCTGGCAAGGATCCACGTCCTTCAGCTTACATACACACTGACACCAGTGTACCGCGGTGAGCTCCCAGCATGGGGGGTCTGGCAGAGTGGGATCAAAACAACAGTCATGACAAAGCTACAGAATGACACAGGAGGTGAGGGGTCTGAGGGAACAGCAACTGTTGATTCAGACGCCTGCTTTTTAACATGTCAGTCAGTGTGTTATGATTGGTGCTGACTTTAAGCCTCCTTTTTGGAATGGACTCAAAAATAAGTCAAAAATTATTGGTTAGCATGGCCTATTCTTTGCCTACAGTCCATTTGTTAATCGTCTGTTAAACATTGCTTACCAAACTGGAAACTAGAGACTGTCCTCCTCCAAAAATGACCCCACAGTTCGTTTGTGCAAGCAGCTCACTGTGATCTTTAGTTATGTTTTAAAGTTAAGTGCTTCTAGCTGGCAAAAAAATGATGACAGTGTCATGTTGCGTGTCATCATGAAATGCTGTATGACCATCATTACCAATCAAAATGTGTCTTTGTTTCGCCATATGTTGACTTTTTACACAATCCCTTTGTGTAATTAGTTATTTGTAAAAATAATTTTTACAATTTGTAATTAGCAAAATGTACATTTACAAATGCATTTGGCAAATGCTTTGTGTCAATTTTAGTGTCTCTGCATACTTTTTGCAAACAAGACAAACACAGACAAACTGTGATTGGTCACTTTAGATGTCCATCAAATGGCTCTTCCTGTCTGAGTGGATGGATCTTGAAATATAGAGTTGAATTATAGTTTAAGCTGTTAAAAGCACCAGACTGCAACCAAAGGCCTGGCTGTGTGAAACCTGAACAACCTCAATCCACCCACATGCCCTCAAACTCCGTATTCTCCTCACCGTTAATTGTAATTTTAATCTACAAGTTTCATTAAGTTTCAAACAGTCCCTTGACTCTTCACCTATTTCTGGGGGAATCTAACAGATTGTCCTTGTGAACCGACTCTATGGCTGAGATGTTTAATGCTAAACCTGTCACTCAAATACGAGACTAATAAAGAATGCTGGTTTTAACTCTTCAAACAGGTGTACACAGTGAAAGTATCCACAGAGGAGAGGTATTCAAAGAGGAAGGGGATGTGTGAGGCTTTGAAAAACCACAGACAGGGAATGATGGGTAAAACATCAAAGCTCAGGCAGGATGAGTCAGAATCCACTTCAGAACGCCTCTCAGTTGGAAATGATTCAGGATTTGAAACATCAACAAAACAGAAACATGTAGAACTACTGTTACATTTACACTGAGAGGGATTTACACACATTTCTGCTGTTTTCTATCTGTGATGTACATACCAACATGAAGATGCTTTCCAGTACAGATGTGATATTTACACCAGGCTCTCTGTTTATCCTAAAATACTAAACAAATATCTAATCCCTCATTTAATACAATACAAGTGCGTCCAATGTAAATTCCCACAAGAAGTGCCAGGTCCATTTAAATTAGATTTTTTTTTTTTAGGAAATATTTGTGATAAATTATTATCATATGCAAAAAAAGTGTTTGTCTAAAATGTAGTTTAAGACAGAATTTATGCATTCTTGGTCAGTCCAACTGAGTTGCATGTTCCACAGATCATTTGCTTTAACTGAATGTTCTGATATAATCTATTCACGTTGTTTGACATTCATTTTTGGCATAACACCAACTGAGTTATTATCAAGACTCATAACTGTTCTTCATGTGTGTGTACTGCATGCAGCTCAGATCTGAAATGATTTAAATTTGATTAAAAATTAAATACTACTACTACTAATAATAATAATAATAATAAGGCCAGAAGCATTGTTATTGTGGAAATAACTTCTTAATGTAATTCTGCTTAAACTGACTCTTCTTTGTTCTAGTAGCTGTCAAAATCTGTAACATGGTTAGGATATTGTATTGTTGTGTGATGTTTATAATTAATTAAATGACATAAAAGTCACACCGTTTTGTTGGCATGTTTGATTTTGGTCTGTTGATTTATTGTGTTGTTTGTCCCAACAAATACAAACAAACATCACATTCCAATGATTGTTGAGATTTGTTTGATAATCTCATGGATGTTTTTTTGGGACAGTGTTAAAATGACGGTTATGTTTTTAAATGCTTGTTAAGGCAGTGCGAACCAGCCTTAACAAGCATGAGTTACCCAACACCAAACTCAGGCTCAAAATATGCTTTTGTTTGTTGTTTTAATATTATTTGTTTAATCATTGCACATTTTAATGTGAGCTGCCTAACACACAACCAGAGGTCACAAAGTAAATCTCGTGCCATTTCAATAAACCATTAAAACAAGCAGGCAGCTGCACAGAGTTCAAACATCAAACGAGTAAAAAGCCCCAATATACACGCGTGTTTATCTTCATTCTTTACGTTGAGAAATCCAGATGTCTGCAGCATGTGGTACTTTTATTTGCCCATTAACTTGAGACACAATTGGAGCAGAACTTGCTGGCCAAAAGACTTCCCAACTGTGAACTCGAGTCAAACTGTTTCAACAGGAACAAATGTACCATAAAAAATGTAACATGAGCTCCAGCTACTCTTGTTTACAGACCTGCAGTATCTCAACACCTAATCTGGGGGTATCGCGATAGGCTGTTTCATGTGTAAACATGTTTAAGCAGGACAGAAGTAAATATAGCTGTTGTCTGGGTGAGGAGACGTTTACTTCTCGCACATTCAATGGCTTCCCTGCGCAGGAATTTCTGTTATGTAACATCTCCAATTCCAAGTGTCATTAAATCACAGTCTTGTGCAGCTTTAAAGGAATTCAATACACAATAATATTATCCATCAACAAAAGTGAGTCTTTTAAAAACAACTGTAAAGAATTGTGGCACAATTCTTGCTATTTAGCTATTATTTAAGGGGCTAAACATTTTAATATAAACTTTAATGCAATTATTTGTATGATATGCTAATTATTAATTGATCATACAATCACATGACGTATATTATTTTATATTTTATTATGTTGTTATTATTATAAATGCACTACATGTATGTGTTAATTTAACAGCCCTAGTTCTTAATGAAAAAGACATTGGCTTGTATCATGAAATATCCAGTTTCATCCAGTTTAAGTTTATTGTTCAAACTACCAAGTCAGAGGTCTCAATCCTATTCTCTCTTTCAGTTCTGAAGAAATGGCTTTGTTTTCCTTTGAACCAATCCTGTGGCTGGGATTGAGGCTCTTAGGTTTAACCATCAGAGGAGGCTACTTCAGAAGATCCATGACACAGCCTATGCCCCTAAACTTTTTATCTGTCTATTTGATTACTGCTGCCAACTGAAATGGAATTAGAATGAAATGTCCTTCTGGATAAAAAAATACAAGTGTTTTAAGACTTCATACCCCTCCTTCTGGATAAAAAAATACAAGTGTTTTAAGACTTCATACCCCTTTCAAAACCTTTCAATCATGATCTGCACATTTCATCCAATGATCCCTCAGAGTGTGAGAAGGGCACTCTTGGTTTATATGGTCACTCTGTGAGGTCAGTTAGCATTCAGGATCAACAAACACTTTGAAAAGGCCTTTTGGATCTGTAGATGTTTACTGTGAAGCTTTAAAAGTTGAACCAGCTAAATGTAATATACAAGCATGTGAAGACGGTTGGTATGGTAACGAGATGTCTTTAAATGCATGTATAATAGTTATTTATTTTATTATACTTATTAATATACTTTTTTAAGGGTCAAATGCACTGAGGTGCACTTGTGATGCTTTAGCGCAGCTTTTCTGTATTATTCTGATAATTAAGAATATTTGTTTTCTTTTTTAAATAGCAGTTATTATAATAGCAATCGTTAACGCATTAATCTGTGACGTAACCAAGTTGGAAAAGTTCATAATTCAGGTTCTGACAGTCACAGTATTTTTAATGGTACATCAAGCTCATTTACCTCAAAGGATCAAGGACAATTTGATTCCCTATGATGTGATTCGATTAAAGCAGTGCTACATTATAGAAGCACATGGAGATAATTCTTAGCTTGATGAGCTTAACCGAATGTACTTTTTACAATCAAGTCCCATCTGGTCTTCCATATATTTTGGTTTGAAACATATATGTCTTCACAAATCCAAATATCTTAAATGATTCAACATGTTTAAACAGTACCATGCAACAGAGAGACATTCTGCCTTAAAACACAGATGCTCATCCCACACAAAAATCACACACAAAGCCACTGCCATAATTGCTTTCAGATATATGAAGACGGTGAAGATGGAGCTTTGACACACTCACCCTCTCTCTCTCTCTCTCTCTCACTCTACCCTCTACAGGTTTGTCTTCTCTCTGGCCTCAGCCTTGAGGCCCTCCATATGTTAAAAGGTTAGAAAATCCACCCAAATGACCTGTGGAAAACATTGTCTTGAGTTACTGACCGACTCCTTTAATTTAATTTATGCATTTATTTGAATAACTTATTTTTATTATAAAATATATAATATTAAGTTTAAATTAAGTTTTCAGTTATTTCTTGCATTTATAAATTATATAAATGCATATATACTTTTTTATATATTATTTATTATTTTACCTTTTCATTGCAATTATTATACAAATAAAATAAAACATACAAACATGTACACTGGACACTGAAAAATATATATACCAAGCTATTATATATAGTATAAAAATACATTTCTTGAAGCCATTGCAAGGTCAGGTATTTTATTACACAAAGCTTTCTACATACAGCACCTGTTCTTTCTTGTCTGTTTGAAATGTGGGTTTATAGCAGGAAATATTCCCCTGGCACATGTTTAAAACACAAACGTAAGCCCATGTAAGTTCCTCTCTGTCTGAGTGCCAAAGGTCACACAAATATAAAGTTAAGCTTTGTGAAAGTAGGAGAAAAACACCAATGAAAAACACAATCAATCTGCACCGCCTGGAGATTTCAGATATGATCTGAAAGTGTATCAGTCTCATTCAATAACTTAATTGGTATTTAAATCCCCCTACATATCTGAACTGTGATGTAAAACAGACATTAAAGCATGTTGGGCAGAATCATGCATGTCTGAAGCAACACACTGGCCCTAGCTGATTTATTAAGCCAGGGAGCATGAAGTCAAAACATGAATTAGTAAATTTAAAATAAAGCTGTACTCTATGAGAAGAAATGTCTTCTTAACTTTCTTACAGACCCTCATACAATCGTTCGTCCTTGACCGAAAGGCTAACCAGTCATTCTTATCTCCTCATGCAGTGCCCCGTCTTACTTACACACAGCCCTGTTCCCCCATAACCCTTCAGCTCATTCTCCTGTTGCTCCGAAAGTATGTGGGTGATGATTTATGGACCATGTCCAATCGGTCAAATTTTCCTCACTGTGAGCCAAGGGGTCGCTGGAGCATTTGCTAGGTAGCAGGCCAAAGAAAACATTTTGCAGCGCTCTGTCCCTGAATTACCTGCTAAGCAAAGGGGAGAGGAGGGATTCAGCCCTGTTATCAAAGAAAGGTGTATATTCAGGAGCCAAAACAGTTTAGCTTAATTACAGACTGTTATACGCAAACTATAGCAGGTGACAGCGAAGCATTAGGTAGTGCGTCTCTTTGGCAGAGCAGGCAGGAGCGGGAATTCTTTGCTTCCAAACCCATACAGAGTGCTGATAGAAGACAACCTGTTGCCTTATTATAGGATTAGAACAGAGGAATGTTTAATAAGAGAGAAAATATATTCTGACGTTGATTTGAAACATCCACGTCAGTGTTGGTTATGCGCAAACAGGTCAGCTCAGTCCACATTATGCTACCTTGACTGTGCTGCAGCTGTTTTGAGTTTGTTTGTTGCTGTAATATTTTAGTTTTGTTGTTGTTACCTCCCTCCAGCCAACTTCTTAAAGGATTTTTAAGAGACTGAAATATTAGCTGTAGAAAAAGTTGTGTAGGTACCATAGGGCACAAACACGGCTGTGAAGGCTAGTGAGGGTTTAAATTTTAGCGAAGGGGCTTGTGGGTGTGTGTGGGCTGCAGCTGTCTTGAAACAGGAGAGCTATACGTGAAGACACTAGTGTCCATGTTTAGGTTAGGCCTTCTGCAGGTGGGCCACTCCAGCGGTCACGCATAGCTTCACATCACACAGCGTTTGATTTAAAACCCTGGGGGCAAGAAGTCAAAAATGCTTTCCCATAATCCTCTGCATCACTCCTGATGTTGTGATATGATACCGGTCATTTAATTTTCATCTTCAGTTATTGCTTATTACGGGCTAAAAAAACAGTGGCTCGGCAAAGTGCCAAAGGTAGTTGTTAGAAACTAAATCTATGGTGCTGTGATTAAACGACATTCTTTCTGCATAGCAAGCGAAGTATGCTATTAAGACGTCACTCAGTATTTGAGAAGACTACACAATTGAAACGCAAACCATTAAAATGCTATGTGTTTTAATGGACACTTATTAACCTCCAGCATCACTGTACTGTCTCATACAACAGTGATTCTTTATTATTTATGAAATGAAAATACATAAGATACAACAAACCATCTGAATCATGCATACATAAGTTTATCAACTTAAACTTGTTTTATTATTGCGTTACAAAACAATTTTGGCTCTGTTGGGTCACTACCTGATGCCCAATGTAAAAACTAAGCAAAACTGTTGGACACTTTCTCAAGGCCATCCGTGAAGCACAGAGAGCCTCAAATGCGGAATGTTTATGATGAAAAAAACAAAAAGTCTTCACAGGAAGTCAGATGCACAGCACGAAAGGAGCATCTTGAACTTTGCTCTGCACTTCTCAAAATGAGCCACGCTGAATTCTCCTGTGCCGGTCTGTCCAAAGGGAGGCATTGGAAGAAACCCTATTAAATTTGGGGGCGCACACATCTCAAACTGACAGGCCGTGCTGAGACAGCAGAGGGACAAAGAAACAGAATGAAAGAGAGAAGGCAGAAAACATTCCCCGCTCTCAGACATGTCACCCATGTCAGGTCCACCTCAAGGTAGCCTGGGAGGAAAGAGAAGGAATGGCTTTTTCAGTAGAGCCAGGTCAACACAAAGAGGGCCTAATGATGTGTCCAGATACATGCTGGAAGGAATGGATAGACAACGTGTCCTCCATTGAGAATTAATTCAGAAAAGAGTCAAGGGGCTGGAGAGATGAATAAAGTTCTACTTCTTCCTTCTCAACCCGAGTCTGGGGTTTAAAAAGCAATACAATCAGTTCAAGGAGGCCGAATCTGGCCCGAGAAGCTGCTGTTATTGGCTGCATCATTCTTTGAAATGGATTTGTTCGAGTGTTTGATCATGTGATTTTACGTGAAATCTGTTTTTCAGACAAAATATTTGTTTAAGTGGCAATAAATTTCATCATACCCTCACCCAAGTTAAAGGAATGTATTTGAATATATGTTGAAACAATGTATTTTAATATATATTGGAAATGTATCTATCAGAAAGATAACAGAAATAACAGGGTGTTGTGTTTGAATCTACAAAAACACAGTAATAGTGTTGATATTATAACATTGCTAAGATTATTTGTTCATTTCTTAATTATTTTCGTTTTAAAAACAGTTCATTACCTACTGGTGTGACATAAAACCTGAAGACCACAGATTCTTTGTAGTAACTAAAATTAATTTAAATCTAAATTATACAAAGAGAGATGTAGAAAATGTACATAAAGCAGGAAACAATGCTTTTTATTGAAATGTATATATCAACCGTTTAAGTTTGCGTCAGCTTGCATTGTTGAAGTCACTTACACATATAATGTGTGAGACACAACTGACACTCGTTTTGTAGAATAACTGTTCTGAAGTTTGAAGTAAAATATAATTATATGAAAATACATTTGTATTTAAAACCATTTATTTTCATTGTAGTGTCAGGTAATGGGAGGAAGCTCTGGATAAGATGTCCAGAACCACAGAACTACAACATCCACAACAGAGACTACATGACACTGCTGTGGAGACCAGTGACTGGCAGGAGGACGAGAGACTCAGACATTCACTACACAAAAGCGAGTGAGAAAACAAACAGGAATCCTCATGATTCAAAGCAGAAACTTCATCCACTATTTTCTGGTTCTGTCTGTGACATTTGACCTTGCACACCCACATACACACAGACACAGAGAAATGCACATGGGTTATCTCATGCTACAGTGATTTTCCAACGCATGTCAACAGAAAACCCAAATCTGCCGTAGAACACAGTGAACTTCCCCTTTAATCGCATTTTAAGGACATTGACGCTGCTAGCAGTCAGTCTCAATCAAATGAGCTTGTTATTGACTTCTTATGGAGAAACTTACAGAAGCCTTCACCTTTTCTGACATAGCTGGGCTTATTTTGACTGATCTTTTAATCTTGCAGTGTTATTTACAACATGGCTCAGTGAGAGAATTAATTGGATTTAAAAGGAAAGGATTGCGCGTGCTGGGGGCAGGTTTATCCTCAGTAATACTGGGAAAGGAGAATGTGACTCATCTGTTTTAAATTGCTCAACCTGAAGAACCTCAGTCCCAATCTACTGACTTCAAAGGTACATCAGTGCAGTTAAAGTTTCAAGGTACAAAGAAAAGCACATTATTAAAAATGGAAAATTATAAGAGAGAAAAGAGAGAGAGATGATGGGGCAAATTGGGAGGCAAGGTTGAATAGAGAACGCTCTTAAAAATACATCTTTAGTAGATTAGTAACATTTTTATTAAAAAAAGTAAATTGTGGCATGATGCTAGGTTGCCTGGGCGGTTGCCAGGGTGTTGCTATGTGGTTGCTAAGCTGTTATGAGTGGTGTCTAGGGCATTGTAAATCAATAGCCACAGTTATTACGTTATTGCACATTTAAGGGCTCAAAAACACAGTTTATTTGCTTTTTGTTTATTAGTTTGTTTTTGGGTTTTCACACAGACACACACACACGCAGACACACACAAAAGATATGGATATTAAACTTTACTTTGAGACACCCATGGTGCAATTAGGACTCCATAAAATAAATAGTAACATTATTTGGGGTTACCAAGAGTGTAATGTAGAAAAGAGTGTATTTGTACAAACCAAAGTCATTGTGGGTTTAGCTGCCAGACTGTGTAACAGCAGACAGCATGCCTTTGGCACTCTACAAATGTAGCAAGTGTTGTGAGATTTAGTTACCATTTAGAATTTGTGATATGCAGGCATGTTTTAAAACCAAGAATGTGAATCAGGTTCTTGAGAATAAAGAAGCACAGATGTGAAGGAATACAACATGTCGGTTTAAAAATAATTCACCCAGCTGGCATATATCATAAGCTAAAACTGTTTTGACCCAGTGTCTAACTCAAGAAACTCAACACTGAGATGGCATGTAAAGAAGGGCTCTGTTATTGTGGGGCCCGTATAACCCAAACAAACAGTCCACACACATTTCCTGCTAAGAAAGGACCGAGAGCCATTGTTTGTGCAAAGTGCTTATAGAGGGATCTGATGAAAAAGTCAGTGGTAAATCTGCAGACAGGTTGGGAAAAGTTTCCCGGTTGTTCTTGATATAAGACTTTTTAGTAGCTAGAAGCTTAAAATTAAAAGTAACCAGTTTTGAATCAGTAAAGAAAAGGCAGAAAAGACAAACAATGATTTAAAGGTACACGTTTTTTTTAGTGAAACAGAGGTATGTTGCTTCAATGGGAACTTCATTATGTAAAGAGCAGGGCCCGGAGCATTATTATTCTACGACTCATCCTGCACCAGATGTCAGGCTTTTTTTAGTCCTGGAGGAGCGGTGTTTGACCTCTGCTAACCTCCGGGCTTATGAAGGACTGACTTTGTTTGTAAGAAAGTAAGTAAACTGTAGTGTGTGAGAACTCATATGAGTAATGTGAGAAATTTATGTTAATCTACAGTAATAGTTCATATTAAAGAGACAATTTAGCTAAAACAACAATACTGTTATTGTTGAGCAACCCATGTTGAGCATAAATATATACAAACACCAAAAAAATGATCATATAGGTGTATCATTAAAATACCTCTGCCTAAACCTGTTATATGACTTTAGAAGAGAACAATATACAGTATATTGCACCATTTAAATGGACTCTTTTTATGCTTGATTTGCATGTGTCTGGAGCTCTCTCTATCACTGACAAGAGCTGCATAATGTTTTGTGTTGTAACAGCACATAAATGTAGAAAAACTAATCACAAAACACACATTTTTATTTTTTGTCAGCTATTCTTTTAAGCCGGTTTTCTGTATTCTAAACAGGTGTATTTTTTAATTCATTCTGTCTTGTTTGTGAGCTTAAGTCCCTCAGAAATGTCTCAAGCCGCAGTGTTTCTACTCATACTGTATAGACACATCATCACATCTCTAAAGACATTAAATGCACCACACGTTCAGGGAGATGAATTGGCCTTGCTCATAACAAACAATCCCTTCAATTTGCATTCCACTGAGCTGCGTCCATTGTGACTAAATTGCCTCACATCCATGATTACTATACAGAAAGACAAAACTTGTTTGCTGATCTTAATATGATTTCTGATAAACATTATATGCATATAAAGACAAATTAAATTATGAATATTTACTTTTGCTAATGTTTCTTTCTTCCATCAAGGCTGTTAATGGATGTACAAACATCTGCAGAAATGAGAAACTCAACATTAGTCAGTGTGTTGTGCGATACACTATATGTAAATCCACAAGCAGATGGTAGTTAGCAACTAATGCGCCCAGTAATCAAATAAAAGAATCCAAACTCATTTTCTACTTTATGAAGACTTAAAAACAAATGGAGATATTAAATTGTTTTTCAAACTGCGATAGAAATCAAACAGTTAGCGTAGCCGAAGATTAGATCCATTTTCCGTGCAAGGGTGCAACATTTTATAGCAAATGAAAACATTACATATGCATTTTGTTGAAAAATGATGGCATTAATGGCCATCTGGCTCTGAATGTATCAATCTGAAACTTGGCTTTGAAACACACCTTAATTGCTAAATATGTGCTACCAAATGGCTGCAGGTTATATTGATATGTAGCGCAGATAGGAGCAGGGAGGTGGAGGCTGGGGGGGGTTGTAGTGGGTTGATGGGAAGGTGCAAGTTTACAAATACACCAACACCTGATGAATACATACATCAAACTATAAGCATTGTGACCATAAAAAATGAATGCTCTCCCAATGCCCTTCAAAATATTCGTCTGGATATTATGAGAATGTATGGCATCATTTCTCAAATGTCAAATAACGGCGGGCATGCTGTACGTCAACTATTTATACACGTGGCAGTGTGTCTTAATATCCCAACAGTCTTTGCATATGACACACCAACATAAACCAGTAACGAGAGTCATTTGATTCATCCGCTTTGGCTATCAGGACAGACGCACGCCATACATAAACCACCTTGTAGCCATAAAATACCTCACTAAACAGTTTTACACTATCCTTTAGAGCTAGTTTTACTACTGTCTGAGTAGCACCAATGATCACCTAATCAGGGTTTGATTTTATGACTCATAGAGGGAGGCTGATGGGCAGACCACAACTACAACAGCAACTCTGTTTAACTCCTCCCACCCCTGCCTCTCTCGTCACCTGCCTTTGGCACTTTACCAGATTACCTCTGACTGCCTGACAGGCTGACTGACTCGAGGTGAACTTCAGCGATGACAGGCTTTATCAGTGACCTGCACACCACAAGACTGCCATTATGAAGATCAGGCCCTACGATCAGGAATTTTAACCCTCTGAACAATAACTGGAGCTTTTCCATATTTAAGCATTTTGATCCACAATTCTCTCCAGGGCCTCGTAATAATTGGCCCATTTCCTGACTACGTAGTGGGTGTATTACCTGACTAGGGTCTTTATTGGGTAAATAGGAAGCAAATGGACATCATTGTCTAATGATGGCAGGTTTGAAACATACCTTTGGTTTAATGTTATTAATAGCCTCTTGCCTAAACACAAATTCACATTTGAAAATGTGGATGACCTTGGACATATTTATGCTTGCTTTCTTGTAGCATCAGCATATTCTGAAATGTAACATTATTTTAAAGGTACATCCTGTCAACAGCATTTTCACTTTGACAGTTTGTACAGTAATAAGATCTCATGAAAAGCTTCACAGACAACCTGTCAATGCAAGCATAAATAATATGCAGTGGGGAGGGGTGACAACAAAATAAGCCCAAAAACTGACAATAAAGTCACTTTCAATCAGTAGACTTAATATAAACCAATATAAACTCTCATGACTGATTATGTCTTAACCCACCTGTCCACAGATGTGAGCTGACAGTTTTGGAGACATGCTTGTAATGCCATTCCATAATTCCCCTCTCCAGAACACATTCACAAACAAACACACAAGTTTGTTTAATATTAATACTGAGGACAACTCATAGACTTCCACTGTTATAATACCTTAACCCAACCTCTAAATCTAACCCTCACACAAATGTGCTTGCAATATTAGATTTAAAGTTAAACTTGATTTGCAATCTACTTTTCTACATAGAACAGGGTCAGTCTACATTGACACACACTCTGTATTTTCAAGGAAAAAATCAGTGATGAAATAATGTATATAATCAGCATTTCACCATGACTGCCATCTTGAATTTGTTTTCATCACTGAGTTTGGGGCAAAGCATTTTGGGATTGCTTCACCTGCAAACCATACATGCAATGATGCCTTACAATTTGCACTACACACTATTATGCTATTATTACTATTATGCTATTATGCTGTAAATGCTCACTAGGTGTTGATTGTACATGGGTTGCTTGTTGAGCTACTTGAAAAGTTTGGCATAGACTTCTCTGCTAAAGCATTGCTGGTGATGTATATACACCTAAAATGCAAATGTGCTACTCCATTTACACTAAAGGGCCATTTTTTCTGTCTAAGAGCCATTTCACTGAAATGCTCAGGGTTTTCTCGTCACATAGTGCCTATTAGCCTTCAAATTAAGATACTATTCATTTAAACACCTATTTAGCTGGTTTTACCCTGGGACAGCTCACAGCACACTTTACATCACAACAAAGTATAATTGACCTTTTGAAGCACGTGATTGGTTAGATTCCAACAACTCAGTGAAAGATACACTGTAGAAGCCTCAGCCATAAACTCTCAAAGACAGTCGCATTAATATTTCAATCAGCATAAACCTTTAACAATGTCACACCCAAAGCCATCAGAGAAGATCCGTGGGCCACAGGGACTGCCATTCAGGAAAAGTGTGGGGATGTTTGGATCTCTGTTTGGGGAAGGCACCTGTCAATCATGAGTGAGCAGCAGGTGAGCATCTGGCCTATCCAATCAGGAGAGGTCCCAGCACAGCAGGTCCGGGACCAGGAAGAGAAAAGCCATCTGGAGAGAGGCTGGACTCTGAATGGGCCACATGTCCTACTGTTGACACACGACAGGTATACTGAGCCTGATGTGATTTAATAATATGTGCCTGGGCTAAACCTGTCACTCAGACAACACAGCTATTTAATGAGTGTAAATCCCAGTGCTTTAATACACATGTAGCATGTTTTGGCTATTAACATCAGGACACAGCGCATGGATTGGGAAACAGTGAATTATTGTTAACTAGTGGCAGACATCCATCAACGCAACACACATTTCATCACTGTCACAACAGCAGCTAAACTGAAACCTAATGGCCGGTGGACTGATATTCAAATATTAATACATCACAAAAGCATAACAAAAATCACCAAAACATAACATTTAATAGGCATTGGTGTGAATAATATCCTCTGTGGTTTTTTGAAAGAGATGAAAGAAAATAAATGCTATGGCTACTAAATCCACACCACAAACTTAAGCTTTAAACACCTAACTGACAACTGGGATGATGTCATTAGATAACAATATTATGATGTCTTTGCAGAAATACAGTCGTCAGTGTAAATCTTTGTGGATTGCTGACAAAAGTGTATAACTGATGTGGAAAACAGTGAAGGGTGAGATTAACGATGTGTTCTGGGAAATCAGGAGATGTGAGTTTCTGCTCTACATTTATCCAATCACCAATATGATTAATAGTGGATTACACATCGTAAAAATAGAGACCCAATTATTGGCGTAAATTAGAACCCAATACTTCCACCATGCTAATAAGCACTGAACATAATTACATTTACTGCTGTATTGCCGGTGAGATAAAGTCCCCCTCTATCTCATTAATCTCTCAATAACGTCCACCGCGTATTTTGGCCATTATCACTGTGATTATATATAGCGTCTGCAGTGAAAGGGAAGAACAGAGTGGCTGTGCTGCATTTCAGCTTTTCTGTGGCTCTTGTAGAGAACATAAAACAGATAATTACCAACTCTAAAAAATGTCTCTTTTGTGCAGCAGGCTGAAAGGAGAAACTCTTCAAGCTTTAAGAAGATAAAGCCCAAAACAAAAGCAGACCTGAATGGTAGCAGGATTAGCTTTAATAGAGGTAATTACCAGTAGGGAAAGCAGTCGGGGCTCTCTGCCTCTCTGAACGACATACAAGGCTAGAGGTGAGTGATGTCGGAGGTGGGATGTGTGATTCAAGGCCTCTCCTGGCTCTCCAACCAGCTGTCTGCCCGTGCCCGTCTGCCCGCTTGCTTCCCTTCGCATACATTTGTAAAACACTTGGGCAAACTGTCCGCCAAGGCCCTATTCCTCTCAGCCCCAATAATGGGTTGTGCATAGAAAAGGAGGGTCCTCCAACCCAGTTGCTTCTTGAATTACAATCTAGCGTGACGGCAGGGACAAGAGAGAGAGAGAGAGAGAGAGAGAGAGAGAGAGGGAGAGAGAGAGGCCTTCGAATAACAGCAACCAACTTGGCTGCTTTCTATGCAGCTGTGTCACTACACCACACTCAAGCCACAAAGGGTGTCCAAATGAAATACAATTATCCCTATTGGTGTGACCAAAAAGGTGGTGGGGAGGGGTGTTGACAGTTAAAGACAAGGGAGACTGTGTAACTCAGATGCTATGTAGTACCTAGAAGTTAAATGGTGGTTTGAGTATTAATGTCTGACCAAGACCAGTTTTCGTAACCGCATAGACGGATGTCCCCCTTTAGGCAGCTGCACCTTTATGCATTGGATATAACTGAGCAGGAATTGGTTGGTTGAATTATAATGAGTTGTATGGCTATGCCCAAAAACACACAAAGAGACAATACAACACAGTAACACATGCAGCAAGTTTTCAAACAAAAAATTGGGTGGTGCTTTTGTCTCAGCAGTTGTGGCACTTTTGTGTGCTGTATGTCGATGTAAAAACCTGCACTTTATTCACTAACAACCAATCTAACCAAGTGCATTCACATAAGCAAGCCATTAAAACATTTTTTGAATGCAAACGCAATTTGAATTAAGCTCATTATAGATTATGCCTTACATCGTCAAAACTCATTGCTGTTTGCCAGGCTCAATTAACATTACGGTATTACCTGCAAAAAGCTAAATTCCTCTGCATTACATTGAGATGTTGTGTATATTTTCTATCCATCAAGGCAGTACCTATCCATCACATGATGGAGAAGAACATTATACCTGGGCATTTATCCAGACATGCAAACAACACTCAGCATTTCAAAGAGCTGGTTCATGAACCTGGACAACATTGGTGGGCAATGCTGTACAATCTCAGTAAAGTATACCAGATTGTGTATTTTGCAGCCCAGCACGCAGAACCAACCAGCAAGATCACAACGAGTGCAAATAAGCAGTGCTATCAGTGCGATATTCTTAAGCTGCCCTTTAACTTAATATAATTAAATATTAAATAGAAATAAAGACATAAATGAATTTTCCTAAATGTCATTCCTCAGTCCTGTCTACAATCCAAAATGCAGCCGCACAGTTCCTGACACCAGAATAAAGGATCAATACTTTTCCTCTGCTGGTTATGTGTCCAATATGGAATTTAGTTTGGACTTTTATTGTCTTCAAAGCTTTACACATACTGGCATCACATAACATTTTTGACCTTCTTAGCTTCCTTCACTCAAGGCTTCTTAGATCCTAAAAGCAATTAATTCCGTCCACCTCAACGGTCTCAGTTAAACCCTAAATGTGATTGAGTCTTGGTCGCTTCCTCGCAGCTACAAAATAGAGGAATCAGATCCTGCAGCATCTCGGAGGCCTGTTTGTGCGAGTCGAATCAAGTGCCTGACATATGTTTGATGGAGCAGTGGTGTCATAATGCATTTTTTCCCCCTTTTTCCTTAAGGACACTTGCGGTTATGATCCACTATTCACTTCAAGCATTCTCAAGCAGATGAAAGAAGAACTTTGTCAGCTTGTCTGCATAGGATACACACATGAGTCACCATAATAAATTTGAGACCAAAGCAAAGGCTCCAGCTCAATGACACAAACACACGCACACACAATCCCCAGTGACAGTAACATTTACCCCCTCCCGCCTCACACGGCTTCGATTGTAATAGCGGAGCACATACGCATTCTCTCTCTCTTTCTGTCTCTCTGCTATCGATGTGCAAAAAACATTGTACATGGCAATGATTGCTGTTTAACACAGTGGTGTACAGTCACATGCAGCCTCAGCGTGCTGTCAGAAGCACTCAGACGCATTAACATATACTGTACAGACAATTTCTGTTTTCACATAACAAAAACCTAATTGGAAAATGTCACCATTAGGTTTATTAATGTTTCTATAAAAAGTACTAATGCATAACAGATAATGGACTGTGTGCTCTATAGATTGCCTTAATGGCATAGTTAAAAAAGACACTGCTGGTTAAAAGTCTACTAGTAGCAGCATTTTGAATACAGCAGGTATTAAGGCTGGAATACAGTCCATTATTAAGGCTACAAAACAAGTCTTAAAACTCTTGGGATGTCTTAAATTTAAATTTTCTAAAAACAAACTAAGAAATATAAAAAGTAACCTAAAAAGTAGCCTAAATTTGACTGTCAGTCAGAAGTTTAAAACGAAATGATGGTAAGCAGTAACTTAAATTCACAAAAATAATGTATAACTATTATTTTCATCTCCTATATATAACATCTCCATCAGAATGGCAGAGTCATTAGCCATTTTTAAGAAACAACTAAAAACTCATCTTTTTCGTCTTTTCTTCCGCAACTAATTTACTAACACACCCCCACTTCTACTACATGAAAGAAAAAAAAAAGAAAAAAAAACCTTTCTTATACTGTGTTGAAAAACCTGAGCCATGTGTATAGCACTTATTCACTGTTGTCTCTTATTGTAATCGAAGTTGCTTCCTGTCCTCATTTGTCGCTTTGGATAAAAGCGTCAGCTAAATGACTAAATGTAAATGTAAATGTATTTTGATCAATTTTACACTGGTAAGGGCTGTTGAATGACTGAGGTTGACCATTTGCACAGATTAAAAAAATAACATTATTTACCTGGACCGGATTCAGAAATGTTTTAAGCAAAAAAATGATACAGTATTTTGAATATCAATTCAAATTTGACAATTATCAGTTAATTTTCTGCTTTATTGTAAAGTTCAAACAACTAAGATTTATTTTGGCATTTTGGCAGACGCTTTTATCCAAAGCGACTTACATTGCATTATACTACACATTGATCACTATACATTGAATATGTGCAATCCCTGGGATCGAACCCACGCTCTAACCACTGAGCTACAGGAAAGATGGAACATGGTTATGTTAATTTTAAATTACATAATAGTTTGTAAACATATCTAACAGTTCTTTCTTTAAAAAACATCCAAATGTATCCGCAGATCACTTTTACACACAGACTGAAGCCACGCCTCTTTATTTCTTTAATTATCCTCAGTTGAACCATTCAAAACAAATAAGCTTCCCAGTTGTTCTGTCAGTGAAGTGTCAGTGGTTTCATTCATCATAAATGGCCTTCTCTCCTCACATCGTCTCCTCACCATCAAGCTCAGTGGGGCCTCCTGGACTCTCCACCAGCAATTAAGTGTTGAATGGGAGTTATGATGTGCTGTGACCTGCCATGACCCCTTCATTGAAAGGCCACAGCATTCTACCTTCACTGAGCCAGTCTTTAGTATTCAAGGCACTGCCCACTGATTTGAACAGTATTATCCTTAGCAGAAAATCAGGTCAGAGGGTCAATTAAAAGAAATTCAGGCTTTGTCATAAATCAGTCTGGTCGAAGATGCAATGTTTTAGCAATTAAACCCGTGTCTGTACATAAAAATCATTTAAACATAGTACAAAGTGTGAGTTTTAGTCTAGACTACCAACATAAGGAAGATAAACACAAACAGATCTTGTTAGTATCTTTTTAAAATCTAAGTTGTATCTCAATCAGATTATTCAGAGAACCAAAGATATAAGGTTTAAGATTTTCAGCATTTTCCATTTTTTCTCCTGTGGAGGAGGACCTAGCAATCTCTCTTAGATCTCAATATCTCTAACTGTACTCAGATTTGCCAAAATGCCAAATACTTTATAAACTGTATCTTCTCATCAAATGTAAAGCTCTACACTCTACACTCTAAATTAACAATGTGTGTTTACTTTAATTTTTCCAATGCAATTTTAGGAGAAACATTAAAGACAACGTTGATACTTAAAGGAAAGAGAATTCTGAGAATTCTGTTCACTCTGCTTAAGCATAACAGAACAACCCCAGAGCAATAATATTTTCTTCTGGGCAGTTTGCATAAAGAGATAAAATTGCTCTAAACAGCTGTGACAGTTAATATTGAACCAACTTTGATCCAGTCCCTAACAGAAAATCCACTGTATTCAGTTAATGATTTTTACAGTAGCTTCATCTGCTCTCAGGCTCATTAGCAGTTAATACGTTCAATCACTGTTTACCAAGTCAATAGCTAATACACTAATCACTCTGGCACTGAGGGCAGTCTATACTTTTTATGGACAACACCTTTGCAAGGTGTTCAAGCATTCCAGCCAGCTGCTGTTGAAACGCTAGAGCTCATAGATGTTAAACGCGCCTTCTCACCTTCAAGAACCTTCATTAAATGCATTTGTCTAAATGGGGTCTCATAACAAACAGTAGCTAGTGCACTGAGGGAGCGTGTAAATGGCGCTTTGGTGGTAATTGGTGTGGTCCCTTTCATGAAGATAAGACCAAGTGCCTTCATCAAACAGCAAAACCTTTTTATTTTAGATCATTTTCAATGACACCCCTTTTTTCTAACCCAACATCCATCTACTTTTTCCACACAAATGTGACCTTTTATGTTTCCTACTTTTTTTAAACGTTATTCCCAAAACACTAATTTTACACTTCAGACATTATCCCGAGTGGTTGCTTTCAATACAGGGCCCTTTTGTGTGGCATTTTATGATGTCATATTTCTGTTGGCAAGCTATGTGATAACAGAGGGACTGACAGGGTCGGTAATGGGTGCCCAGTAAAATGTCATGCTATATCAGAGCCCCAGAACAGCACAGGAGGGCCGTAGTGAGGCAGGGGCCAGACCTGGGGCCTCCGTGCTTGTTATTGGTACTGCTGCTCTGTATATGTGAGAAAGAGAGAGAGAGAGAGAGAGAGAGAGCATGGCAGATGTGACCCCTTAGCACACACAGAGCTCCTTTTGTATCCCGGTTATTCAGAGCTCCTGTGGGTCTGCCTCTGTCCTTTACCATCAACAGCAACTGCCTGCAACTGCAGTGAAATAAAGAACAGAGAGCAGACATGCACATGCTCATGCACTACATCAACAGGCCCCAAAAAATACGACTACTAATAAATGCAACACATGCAGCTGCGGCTTTTGATTGTCTTTCAGTCAGGGTTTAAAAGTGTGAAACACACACTTAAAAGTGTGTGTTTTCTGGAGCCATTGCCCAGTGGTTGGCATAACTGTGCAGTTTCGAGTTCAACTTGCAACATTTCCTGTTTCTTTTTTGAAGTGCGGCTTGGTGGTTAGCGCAGTCCATCTTTATTCCACCTTTTCTGCCCATCTCAGTCACTGATGAAAAAACAATAAAAATGAATTTTAACAGTAAATGTTATAACTGAGAAAAATAAAAGAGAATTCCTCACCTGCTTTATCACACCTGCATACGCTTTATGAGTGCTCAGTCTAATATTCAATAACCAGTGTAACTGCACATTAGGTTGTGAGAATGGATATCGGGGCATTGAGCAAATATTGGCCTCTTATCTCTCTCTGCCTGTGAGACGCAGGGCAGGATCATTTTCTACAGAAGAGCTGCCACATATCCTGCATCGGGCCAAGAACTGCTTTATTCAATTATCTCTCTTGCTTAGCAAATACAATTTCCCCACATAAATCATCTAAATGATTCCTATCACTGTCAGAGACTCACAGTAGATTTTTCAATCCTATCAGCTGAGGCCCAGGTTATGCTTTATCCTGCTTCTGTGCTCAGTATCTATTGAGATGCTCCAATTGTCTGTTTTGAGTTTCAAATCCTTCGCTATCATTCTCTCTCCCTGATAAAAGTGACATTAAGCATCAAGTCTGTAATCCATTATGAAGAAAAGCATGCCAATTTAACCAATCCACCGAGCAGTAACCCGGTAACCTTGACCTTGTAAACAGCATGCATGGTGAGGGGATTATGTATGAATGAACATCCTTGTGCCCCACATATATTGTATGACATTGTAAAATAAAGTTTACAGTGTCTGCTGCTATATTTACTGTACATTGTGCAGGTTATCCTTCGAATGAACGTACATCATGTTGCTGAGTATTACGTGCATCATATTTCACCGCAATCAGTTGTTATTGTGCATTAAAGCCTTTGACATTAGCAATTACTGGTTCAGAACCAGCAGGTTTCTCATGCAGAAGCCTAAAACTTGCAACAGAAATGCATGGAACAGTTCGAGATCAGACACCGCCTCCAGAACCCTTTTGGAGGAAATAGGCTTTGCAGAGTCCTAATCCCAGGCTGCTTTTGCCTAGTTTCAAGCAGGTCAGCTGTTTGAGACCCCATAGATAAACACTGGTAGCTAATGCAGAGATTTTGTCCTAAATCTCATGATTCCTGGCTCGTCATTAATTCTTGGTTTAGGAACATCTGCAATTCGTTGACGTGAACAGACCAAATTTAGCCTGATTTCAAACAGCTGTTCCTTTAACAGTGCCAGGTTCACACAGCAGAGCTGTGCCCTTAGAGTGCCTTCAGACAGGCTCAACGCTAAAGGGACAAAAGCTCTAACAATGTTTGCCCAATACAAAAAGAGTCGAACCCTCCTGAGTCAAAGAGTGAATAAGCAAATTAACTATTTCACTCAGTTATCTCCTTTTAAACACCACCCATATATGACCAAACCATATATCTATAGAATATCTATATGCAGCATTATTTTTATATACAGTTCAGTAGGTTCTAACAGTCTGAGAGGCCAAAAAACGTACATAACAATAAACATTTAAGTTTTGACTATTGTAAGCAAAATTGTAATTAATAAGAAATAAGATTCTAGGCCATTTCTAGATCACAAATCAAATGCATGTTTGTGACGCATGAAGTTTATTCCTTTGTAAGGTTTAGATTTCCTCACTTCAAAAGATGCTTTTTGGAACATTCTCAAATGAAAACATGGAACATCAGAGTCCATGCCAACTCTAATGCCTGCTTTTATTAAAGAGACATATCAAATATTAAAACAAATTTTAAATTTATATCCATTTTTCATCACTTAAATCATCGTGCTGATAATTTGTAATGAAAAACATTTTTAACAAATCAGAAAAATGTAAAACAGAAGCATCGTCACTAGTGGTCTAAGACATTTGAGACCCCAATGTATTATTTATTTATATGCATGATTAAATTATTGTTATGAGATGTGCTTAAAAAATATTGAGTGACAAGCTCATGGAAATCGAGGACAAATGCATTTTTAAAACAATTAGATTACTGCCGGTTTTATGATGTTAATATAATAGCTCCGTTTTCTATAGGCCGAGTCATTCATCATCAAAAACAAAGAAATCATGAATGACACAAACATGTCCCAGGAATTATTTAAAAAGCCGGGTGCTGTCAACCCTCAGGCTCATATCAAAATCAATCATCACTCACAATGATTCACAGTGTGATGAGAAAACATCAATTTTACAGCAGCCATCAACCGACTGGGTTGGACTGACAGGAAGAGGGAATATAAAGCAAGCAGCTTCCTGGCACATTCACACCTGTGCAAGTGAGTACAGGATCACAAGCTCATTAAAATCTGAGCGTGATCTCTCTCTCTCCCTGTCTGGATCCCATTGGATATATCTCTGTGCTTCAGTCATCAGACTCCTATCTGATAAATACAGCCTCAGCGAGAAAAACTGAACTTGAAACGAATGGCCTTCTCACTGTCTTTAAAAAGCCAGGCTGATAATAACCCTCTTTTCTTAGTACTCTCAGATGAAATCTGTTCCCTGACGCACACTGAGCTTTGAAGGTGCTTTTTTCTTTTCACTTTTCACTCTTTTATACGGAACAACTGTTGTTACATATATAAAGTAAAATTTGCCACTTAAACACTGTAATTTATGACTTAAGCTCTCTGCATACACACAGACTTGTGATAAAAGGTTACAGACTTGTGTACATTACTCTGTAGCCCAGAGACAGATTCACAGAGCAGAGAGCTTCTGACTCATAACATATCCTTTGGTCTGATGTATCTTTTGGACGCAGAGGCTTGTATTGAATACAAGATTAATAGAAGTGGTTTTTAAGTATTTCACAAAAGCATAAATAAACATACGTCTGTGCTACATTTAAACTTTACAAAAATACATAATGTTTAAGCTACAGTAACAATTCTGAAATACTAAGCAATTTTATAGGAATATCATGTAATAAAAATGTATTAATGAAAATGTGTATACTTTAAATGCTTCTTTCATATCAAACAAAATGTGAAGACAAAAAAAGGTTTGAGATATCTTCATAAAACTGAATCCTTTTTTCTGACACCAAAAGAAATGAAGAAATGAGATATAAGACGCATGTTAGAATTTTCAACAGATGTTTGAAAGCAAGTCACAAGGGTGGAACTCTGGCTTTTTGTCTGGTGTTAAAATAGGTTTGATGAGCTGCGGCCTGGAGGCTGCAGTTGTCAAAGGCTCGGTGAGCTCTAGTGAGAAATGATTCCCTTCATTTCAGAGCGGCCCACACTTCTGCCTTAGAGAGCCGAAAGGAGTCAAATGAAGTGAGACCAAGTTACGATAAAGTGCATAAAAAGACTTGTGTGAGTGCCAGAGACAGTCCGGTTTTACTCAGGCAGGTCAAATAAGAGTGCTTCCATTCACCTCTCAGCTTTAACACAGAAAGATACATCTTGTCCTAACACACACTCTCTCTGGCTATACTTTTCTCGTCCTCTCTCTCTCTCTTCATCTTTCTCCGAGGCGTTTCATCTGATTATGAGTACTTTGCAATCTGCGACAACATGATTGATGCTCCACTTTCGTGAGGGGAATTTTAACAGCACCTCTTCAGTGCTCAGCGCACACCCAATTATGCGCCTGAGCCAGTAACCTTGAATTTATGTTGCCATGGCAACAAATAAAAAGGGGAGAAAAAGTGGTCATGCATTATGGATTATCATTGAAATTCTACACCCCTACCAAACATAATGAGAGCTTGGGACTTAATCAAATCAGCCATTCCGGGTGACACAAGCTGAAGAACTGGCTTCCATTGTTGGGGTGCCTAGAGAAAGGCAGTGGGCCTGACGAGCCAGCAGCTGCGGGGCTGCAGCCTGATAGATGACTTCCATATACATCAGTGAACATATAGACAGATGGTTCTCAATGCTTGGAATTTCCAACCCAGGAAGCAGCTGCTCAGAGTAACCTCTGCTGTTCATCTCACCTTGTTGTCATGGAACATTGAGCAAGGAAGGAGAATGTGGACAGCTCCACTTGGAACCCTGCCTGAGACACTGTTTGTCTCATTCTTTTCCAGTTCCCTCTATCTTTCTCTCCCTCCTGTGTTTTTTTGTTTGTTGCTCCTCACCCCAAGGGTGGGGTGATGAGGACTCTCCCCCCATTCAAGGTCTCAAATGGGTGAGAAGCCCATAGTGTGCTTTTATTTTATTTCTACCAAAGTCTTTTTCATTCTCTCTGTATAGGTTACAGTTACCTAACAGTGTCCTGTGAAGTGGACGTTTCTGGGTATTTGGCCATTTTATGTGAGATTCCATATACAGGAAGTGAAGGGGGACATAAGCCACTACGGGATGCAAAACAAAGACTGGCTAAAATAAACATAGTTAAAAGGAGTCAAAGGTCCAATGTTTCCATTCAGCTACAGTGACCTCAGGAGTGGTTGCAATACAAATAATGCAATACAATGTCATTATAATGAAACCTACATTTTATAATGAACATTTGTTTCATATTGGACATAGCAACAGTCATTTAACACTAAATACATGGTAAAATATAATTTGAAAATAAAATTTATGAAGTTATGAAGCTATATATAATTAGACATGGTACTTTACATTTATGCAAGTGACAGTATAGTTTATTTATAAGTTAAATTTATATACATGTATACACATCTATTATGTTCTACGGCACAAAACTCTGCGAGACTTGCAGAGCATTCCAAATAAAAGATAATGAACAGTGAAGTGAACTACAGGTATTTAGCATGTAGGTAGCAGTAAACGCTGTACATTGACCCTTTGAATCGTAGCACAGCTTGTGTTCAAGGCTTCTAGTTTTTTATTACAGGCCCCACGGAGAGGGGTGAACTAATTACTTAGAGGACTACTTTACCTTCACATCTACACCACAAATACTGCAAATGACACTCTGAGAACCTCTGAAAAACCTCATTGCCAAAAACTGAAAAATATATAACTGCAAATGGCAATCACCAGGGTACAAGCATGTGTATATTTCCCCAAAATGTGTTTAAAGACTTTCTTTTAATTGTTACACTCCTACAAAATTGGAATTTGATGACATTTGGTATATTGCCTGATTTTATGCTACAGTTTAAGTGAACCAAGTTTCTTGAAGATTGGACTTTTTGTTCAGAAGATACAGGCTAATTAGTCTATATGAAACACAATCATATTGTATTGTCTAATTTCGCTAAATCATTTAACAAATAAAAAGTAGCATTTTTGTCAGACGCAACACCAACAGCCGAGTTTGGGGAAGTCTGAAATGGACACTGTGTAAGGACAGTGTGTTTTATTTCATGAAACATGGCAGGACATGATTACACATAGAATGAGAAACTTTTCAGTATAGATTGGTACATTTGAAAGAGCAGATGTCATCCAAAAATGGTTTGGGTGTGTCAGATGAAATCTCCTCCACTGTCACTTGACGATATGCAAGTCATTCTGTCAAGAATTATGCACCCTGTCTCACTTAGACTTGAGTTACACACCCATAACTGACACAATTTTTCCCCTCTGGCAACAGAAAAAAACATATAGGAAGGGTTTTTTAGAGCTTGACCTATGCTCATCATATACATTTTTTTACAGTTCATGTTTATGGCCTTAAATAAACATAGTAAAATTTAAATTATCCGGTGAATATTATTTGGAATAAATAACTCCACAGCACAAAACCACATAAGATAAAACTCATACTGGTTTTGATATAGAAGTGTCAATAAAGTCTAACAGAGTTTTGGGTGAACTGTTGTTTTAATAAAGGGAGTAGTGAAATGTACTGTCCTGCAATAATTTAAAAATGTTGTCAGTTTCCAAATTTAGATCTATGGGTTAAACTGTTGTGTTTAAATCCTCTGTTCTCCTTCTGCAGTAACCGTCCTTTGATGGCTTTAACTGTGGGTTGCAAGGAGAGTCACAAGTGCGGCTTGGCCTAATTAGCATTTAATTAATGATGCATGCATATTCAAAGCAGCATTTAAACAACGCTGATTACCTCCTACCTATTCAGAGGCCAACAGTCACATGTGTCTGACATGCGTCCGCTGCATGTAAACGTCCCGCATAAAGGTCAAGCCATAGAGGTTCATTAAACAAGTGACTTGGTCCCTCGGGTACATTAAAAACAATCTGACAGCGTCAACACAGTCTACATTTTACTATTGCTTTCTGTAAAATTTCAGTTTTAAGAAATGACAATATAACAGCTTTAATAGGTATAAAATGATACCATTTGTTACCATTTGTAGAGTATGCACACTTATAAGCTAGGCTTGCTTATAAGTGTGCATACTTGCCATATGACCAAATTTATGTTGAATTCTGTGACTGTCCAGTAGAATCTGTGATATTACCCTTTTTACAATCAATTTCACGCTCCCATCCTCCAATAATGATGTATACTGCTCATTTTAGCCCTGTGATATTTATGAGCAAGCAATGACCTGTAATCTACACACACTTATTATTTTATTGTTCAAAGGTGCAGGTAAAATTTACCAGCGTCACTGAGGCATTCATTAATGATCATATTTAATGTAAGTCTATATTATCAGACTTATTTATTGCCACTTTTGTAAATGATTGTTTATATTGCTTTTGTGATTATTAAAATACTCCCCCTCTTTGACTTACAAAACCCATTAGTTAGGCAATTTATTATTTATGTCAAAGTTAAAGAATCTGACAAAATCGTAATGGATACCCTCTGCCTCTGTTTATCATATTCAGGACCATGCAAGAGTGGCTTGATAAATCCACACCTGACCCGTGTTTTCATCTCGTGGGCATTTTTGCTGTACGGCGTGATTGAACTCAGCCCATTCAGGCCATAACACAGTCAGGGTAATGAACCTTGTGACAGCATAACGCCCGTTCTGAAATCTCATGCATGAAGGAACCATAGGGCCATACCTCAGCCTCCCGTGTCATTTGTTATCGTTAATCTTTACATTTATGGCTGCAAATATCTTATTAGGAGGCGTGCCCGAGGTATTTCACTTCGATTCTAGGCTCTATGACATATTGATTAGACTGCTAGGATTGCATGAACAAGCTCTAGACCTTGACTCTGGACACCTGCAAAGTATGAATCTGGCTCATATTCAACATCCAGGGTAATTTCCCTTTAGGGGAATCAAGGGCAAGTTTGGCCTTTCAGATGGACCATCAGACACAGAGTGAGAAGGTGGTCACAGGGAGAAATAGTGAGCTGTGGCAACAGATGGATTATAGTTCTGTATAGGTGGCTATGCATGCTTACTCTGGTACACCTCTGCTCCTTAATGGTGTGGTTAGAATCTAGAAATACCTTTTTGCCACACTTGCCAATGGTGAGTGAGGATGTTTACTAACAAGAAATATTCCTTGCTGGTCATGCAACTGGATAAAATGTAATGCTTATTTAAACAAAAACCTGCTCACCAAAGTGGTGACCTTGGGGACAGTGCAGGTCCTCTGATGTCAAACTTTTATGCTAATGGGAGACCAGGGTTCAAGTCCAGCTTAGGACAGGTTTAGATTCTGTTCTCTTTTCTCTCTCCTGATTTATGTCTCTAACACTCTGTCAACTCCTAAATGGACCAAAATATCTTTAATGTATTTAAATATCTGTTTTTTTTCACCCTCATGCATTTTAATTAATTTGTGACTAAAATACTGTACAACACGAATACACTTTTTTTTTGTATATTAGTGTTGTTCTGTCATTTACAACATATATGAGAAGAGTACGTCTCTGGCAGCAGTAAGGGTGAAAGAAACATTCGTACTTTCTTATATAATCCATGTATTATGTTGCAGATCTTAATAAAGTTTACAATTATTTCATTTAATTGCCAAAGTTCATTATTTCTGGCATTTGGTGTGCAAACTTTGCTCTTTGGGTGTGGTGCTTTGCTTTTGGTCTTTGGCTAAGTGGTTTGTCTAAGTCTGAATGAAGAACATATTAATACAACTATGTGAAGTTAAGCTTAAGCACATCATTCAGAAAACTACGTCATACAAATCAACATCCATAAAAAAATCATGCTCATGGTACATATCTATGACCAACTCACAGACTCACAGCATGCAGAAATACTCTCATCAAGGAAAAGGGTGAACTGATTTTAACAAGGCAGGACACAAAATGCTTTTAGGTCCCAGAAGGAATTTAAACATACTCATAGTCAGACATACATCTAAATTACACAGACATTTATGTGCTATGTTGACATTGGTGAAGCCAGTCTCACAAAGAGTGCATTCACCACTCCTTGTTCTCCATGTGATTATAGTACTTGGTGATGTCACAGAAAAACTTAACTATGATATTCCAGTCATATTTCAAAGGCTGGGGTGATTCATGGATAAAGAGCCTTAGAACATCGTATGTACTACTCAGCAATGTGTCATCTTTATGATGTCACTACCTGGGAAGGGAAACCTCCTCATCAAATAAGATTTAACATTACTAACAGCTATGATAGTTTGTTAATCCCCTTACAGGAATACCTCACCACAAACCAATGACTTTCTTTCTTGCACTGACCACAGGAGTTATTTATCAGAATGTCAAAGCTGTTCTTTTATATGAAATTTAAGTGATTGTTGTCCCTAGTCACCGTCCACATACACTGAAAAAATACTGTGAGTATTCTGCCAAACATTTCCTTTAGCGTTCCACAGAAAAGACAAGAGGTTGAGTAAATTATGATTAGGAATTTTTATATTAGTGTGAACTGTCCCTTTAAACTACTAAACTTTTAATACTTCAATTTGTTTTAAAGGTGTTTTTTGCGTCATGTTTGTGAGAGAGTAAACCAGCTTTTCAGCAAGTGCATTTTCAATAATCGCTAGAAAACCAATTATTAAAAGGAGCAGAAGGAAGTCATTTCCTAATACGGGCGGCTGCATTCTAACCTGCTGAAAATAATCCTTTGCTGCTCTGCGGCAGTACTTCCTGTCACAGCTACACCTACAGTATTTCATATGGTAATAACAAAAGCTTTTAATTAATCCTCTGTTAGACTGATCGCATATAAATAAATTACCTGGTTGAGATGTCAGTAAGATTAATGGAACAACCAACAGACGTACTATTTATGTAAATTGCATTATTACTCTCAGTAAACTCAAGACCTCTCTAATGGGTTTTGCTCACCTTTTAGGCAGGAAGCCACAGCACCCAGAGAACGGAGATCAAATGCGCTGGGGGTTATTTCCCATCGAGATCTGGACCTTGGAGCCTTAAGCCTTCCTGTGCGTTGGTGTGGTAAATTACATGGACAGATTCCACCCTGTTTACTGTAATGTTTCCAGTCAACCCCGTTTCTTAAAACTGTCACTGGGACTGCTTTAAAAAAGCTTTTAATATAAATGATACGCCATTGATTGTGATGGATTGGCTATGCAGAGACACATTGCCTTCAAGGGCACAGAGGTATAAGTCATTATTCTGGGCTGCACCCTCGCAGAAGGTGTTTTGTAAGTCCAATGTCACCTGTACCTGTAAAAATAAAACCTCTTACAACACAGGCATACACAACAGGTTCTAAATCACAATAAAACTGTCTCCATGTAGATGCAGAAGGATCCCCTTAGAATCATATAATAATGGTATATAATGGCACTACCATTAACCACGATGATCAAAATATTGTGATAAATTAGTTGTATGATTTTAAAAAACCTGATTCCCTTCTATCAGTGCAGTGACCAAAGGTTTCTCGAAACCAGCCATTTTGATGCCTTAGGAGTTGAAACGGTTTGGATATGAGCAAACTCATAGATCGTGTAGTTTGTATGTACAGAGTAAACCCATCCATTCAATATTATCACCGAATAGGTGACACTTAACTCCTATGATGATTTACTGATCAAACATGAACAATTTGTTACCAAAGAGTAAAAAAAGAAGCAAAAAACAATTTAAAGGTTCACCCTTAACTTTCAAACCACTTTGGCTGACCTCAGATGCACTAGCAGTATTGCTGAAGTATGATCTTTCTTGTAGTGTTTTTGGTTCAGTGTGCTGAATTTCAATAAACACTGCAAAGTGACCCAGCAGGACAAACCTGCAGACAATGTAATAAGCCTGTGGTAGGATTAATGAGCTACCCACGGCAATATTTGTTATGTTATATATCTTATTGATTGCGGTGTCTTTGATCTTTGCATGGACTTTCTGCCGAGCCTCAGTATGCTTCACGTTCTTGGTAGACACTAAAGGTTGAGCAGGGAAAGTGTACACTGCATGATCTCCTCCTTGAGGGCAACATGACAAGACATTTGTTTGCTGCTTAGTGCGTTAAGAAACTGACAATGGAACGATCATAAATACTCCTGCAGTGTTCCAATTAAAAGAAGGGAGGGTATCTTTGAAGTGTACGTGAGGAATAAGTTGTGTTTTCCATTACATTATAATGAAAAGTCAATAATAACAATTTGCTTAGCAGGGGGAAGTGAAAAAAGCAGCTGTGGATCAGCAGACAAAAATATTCTATAGTAAGTAAATATACAGTTCCATACATCCAGCTGTTGCAAGCCAGTTAAAAGCTATAGTGTTGTAAATTGATGGGGAGAAGCTAACTAAAGCATGTAGACGTTATTAGGATTTTAACTCAAGACTTACCAAAACAAATAATAAGATGTGTTTTTGATGTGTGAGATTTTAACTCCCTCAAAGAGATGGTTATGAATTTTAGTCTGGATTCCAACACACAGAGATTGCTCATATCAGACTTAACTGAAAATGTGCGACAGCATGGGAGCAGCTCACTATAAGAAAAATCCTACTTCAGAAATTGACATCATGAAATAAACAGCTTTCAACTTGAATTCATAGAAATAGAGAAAAAAGACTCAGAAATGTGGTAAAGAAAGAGTGGAGGGAAAGAGAGATGAAGCGAGAAAACAATGCAAACGAGCATATGAATATTAATGAGAAAACAAAGGCCCTTTGAATGCCTGTATTCCTGTAGTGTATTTATGATGAATGAGGGCCTCAGTGCCGTGTGTCAAGGTCTCCTGACCGACAAATAGCAGGCTAATGACAAATCTCGAAAACATATGCTAATAAAGCTCTTACAATGCATTGCAATCTCTGACCTTTGGGATATAACCCTAAAGGGCAACATGAGAGATGCCAAATTCCAAAAGCTAACTGGAATTATTCCCCTTGAGTTACTGTTGCTCGCTGCTGTTTTTTTACTAAGAAGTGAGTAATCAAACATTAAATGGTACCATCATATTGTGTCTATTATATAAATTTAGTTAAATCTGATAATTTGTTGTTCTTGTTACAGCACATTCGAAATAACTACATTAGTACAGTGTTTGTTTCTGTATTTTTTACAAACAGGAACAGAAATGAATATTCATAATCTAAAATGCATTTGATTGGACAACACTGTTGGGTATGGCTGTGAGTGCAAGATGGGTCATCAATATCGTTGCTCCAGGAAGAGAAAAACAATTAATTAGTGTATCAATTTTTGTAACACTGTATTTTAAGGCGTCTTTGTTTAATTACACTTTAAAGCATTTAACATAAATGTAACATAACAAATACTGTTTAAATGTTATATATTTACTAAAATTAAATTGTCAACTTTTATATATATTAAAAGTATCTGCCCATGCTAAAAACCATATATAAAAATGTTCAAGATTTCCTAATATGCTACTTTTCTGTATAATGTGTTAAGGTTGACAGCAACCCCTGAATGAGGGAAGCTATTGTGTTTCCCACCTATTAGACCCCAATGTCCACCCAATTGGTTGTCATAGACAACCAATTACAGTTGCCTGCAGCCCCAGATCTGCTCCCTCTGCAGAGATAGACCACTGACACCAGCATTAACATAAATGGAGCTTAAATTACTACACAAAGAAGCCTCCTAAACTATTGACAACTTGTTACAAAGGTAAGGGAAAACCAACAGCCTTCTCCTGACACTGCTGTGCTGATGAGACCCAAATGTATGGGAAGAGAAACTAAAGTCTTGTTAAAAACCATTAGGAGAAAGAGGCAGATTATTTAAATGATGGAAAATCCCGGGCATGAACTATGTTATTTCTGCAATCAAAAAATTACTTTTTTGTTGTTAACAGTACTAGGTATAAGTGTATGTGCTATTATTTTTACAATGCTCACCATAAATGTTTACCATAAATTTTGACCTTTGTGAAAAACCATACCACCAACAGCTCAGTTTCAGAATGCACACATCCAGACCACATGACTTCTGTTACGCCCACATCCAGACAACAGACACTCCCACCTTAGTAATAACTACAGAAACCCCAATCCCATCTGAATCAGCACATAAATTCACTGCTATATGACAGAAATGTCAAGCTTTCCTCATGTCTCCATAGTCTGTTTACAACAGAACCAAATTCTAGGACTTAGACCATCATTAGTCTGCTGAAACTTAGACTTGATATGATAGTAGCTTAGTTAATCGTGTCCTACCTCAACTCAATACCGTGAACCCCTGTCAGATATAAATTATGTCTGCAGTGGCAATCTTGATTGGTTATAGCCCCGGGGTGGAGTAAAAGATTCTTTAGACTAAGCAGTACCATCCTGTGGAGTCACACCAGACCTCCACCACTGACAGGGTGACTGATGAATACAGTGATGGACTGCTCAACACGGACCTTCCACCTGCCCTCCACCAATCCCCATTATTCTAATAGCATGTGCTAGATATATAAAACAAAATTATAATCAATTATTTTCTAACAGGAATATATGGCTACATTCACTTTAAATTCCACCTTCTCAAAATCATGTGCTATGCTTTGCCTTATGGTTTCAAGACACTTTTGGTTTTTCACCAGGAGTCTTCTGAGATTAATTTCACCCCAAGATCAGCACATTCATCACCTCTAAACATCTTGTTGCTTCTTTTGACCTTCTGCACTACCTTTTATCTAGATGTTAGGAATTATGGGTTGGCATTTAGTCAAATACCATCAAACCTAACTAGAACAATCTGCTTGACCTAAAAAAACACTAGCCACAAAACTACATCTCCTTTTAATTTACATTTTGATTCCTGGAACTGGATCTGAATCATCTGACACAGCCAACCACCAATTCCTGTTTAGCTTCATTAAGATCCCTATTTGGTCCACTGTTGTTCTCTATTTTCCAGGTGTTAACCAACCCCTAAAACTGACTTCTCTGTGTCACCACTAAACCACGAAGACACTTTGGTCTTCATTATTGCTTCATTATTAGAATCAAATTTAAAACACTGTTTCTGGCCTACTTAAAAACACACCTCGACTACACCTCAGTTCTCTTGTTATCATTTGTTTGTCATTTAAAATGCAGCTTCCAATTTTTGAATTTGTATCTTTAAAAATGATTTTACTTGATTATTGTAGGTTTTTTTGGTTTGTCCATCTGAGTCACGTTTTGTGCAGATAATTTGTTTAAACTGGAAATTCTGTCATCGTCTATCTGAGGTTAGAGATACTGTGACTCTGTACTGTACTGTACAGTAGGTCGGGATTTGGTTTCCTTTCACCCTAAACAAAAACTCTATCACATTACACCATCCTACACTTTATTACAACAAATTACATTTAAAAGGTGGTTTTTCTACTTTTGTTGTTTTATCTAGCTTGAGGCACCAAGCGAACCAGAACTGCCACTGTTTCTGTTTCAGCCCTGTTTAACTGTTTTAAATGAGTGGAATAACCCCTGACTGAGATGTTTACTGTCAGCTATTACAGTTACCGTTATTCCGATCTCTACTGTAATTTACTTCCAGCTCAAATAAATGCTTCCTTCCCGAGCCCCGATCGCAAATAGTGGTTAGGTTTAATGAGCTGATTCTGGTGCACAGAACTAATTTTGTTAATATAAATAGACCTTTTAATATACAGTACGTCATGGTTTGTTGAACATAATGTTCTCAGTGGATACCTTTTCTGAGCAAGCATAACTGGCTTTGATTATGAATTTACTCTCGTTACGTGTAGCACAAAAGACTGATTTCAGCATTTCCACTTTGGACTTTTTTCCTTGCAAAAAGTTTGACAAATAATTACTTGTTTGTGTAAACAAAAAGCAACCAAAGTTCTTTTGTTTAGAGGTATAATTAAGGCCCATTATACGGTGCAGACAGGCTTTCTTTTTTGCTTGTTTCCATGTTTTGCTCCAGTCTTTGTACTATTAATGTTTAATGTCAGGTAGGGCTGTGATATATTGCTTATTGTAATGGGTGTGCTTGGTTTATGTTCGCCAAAACTACATGTACTGTAAGGTTCATACATGTAAATATCCTGAAAACTGCATTACTTATTAAAAGATCAAGCGAAACTGCAGAATGTAATCTTCGTATACTGATGATTGTATAACCCTACATATTATCTGATTATTTTGACTCAAAATTATATCTGCTCTCAACAGATGGTAATACGCTGCCTATAATTAGTAAACACATGGCTAGGATCACTCTATTTTTGCAAAGTAAAACTGACATATTTTGCATATAGGAGCCAAAAACTAACATGAGTCTGGCAATGGAGAAATCAGCTTGGCAGGACCTTCTGTGGCAGCGGAGAGCTTCTGTCTGTTAATTCAGCTGTCTCTGAATCCTTTATACTGTTTCTTTCTGAAAAGTTCACATACAGTGCCCTTCAAAAGTATTGGGAGAGTAAACACAAAATTCCTCTGTTTGCTGTGGAAAAATCTGTACATATGACAAAAACATGAATATGAGGCAATAGTACAGAATGTCACATTTTTATACATTTTTCACAGCTTTTCCAGCTTTTTTCGATGAAAAAAGCTTCTTCATCGTCATCTTGGCTTATGTGTGTTGTATAGGATTAACTTACAGTATTAACTTAAGGTTTTTGCTACACTAACATATCCTTTAACATACCATTTCTGCTATAATAACATATCCTTTTTTATTATACTTTACAGTTTCCCACATACATAATATCTTCCTTAATTTAAACATAACCCCTACCAAATTACATTTGACACACGCCGACGACTCTGAGCTGAGACCAGCACTGAGAAAACATCTGCTCCAGGTGATCTGACAGCTCCTGAGATTCCACATCTGTGAATAGCCTTCTATGAAGCAGAGCCATTTAAGAAAAAGTGATCTTTAAGATAAAAGTGATCGTGAAAGAAAGTGAGAACACTTCCCCTCTAATTGTTTATGACACACAACACACAATGTTCACTGCAAGCCAAGTCAAAACCTGCAGACATGAGGGAGGTATCTGGAAACAAGAAGTCTTTTATCTTTAGTTAATGACTGAACAAATACGCTCTGCCTTCCAGCTCCTGTTTGGAGGGTGTGGTTACCCCTCTGGGTCACCATGTAGCTCTAATAAGCATCCTTGCACAAAAGACCAATATTTGCTTGACTAGTGGGGCCCTTCGAACCCTTGAGGAAATAGACACAAGAGGAATGGAAAAAAGGGAGGTTGAGGGTAGGTACGGGGATTTAACTCTGTCAGATACCACCAAGAACAGATGGAGCTTGATAAATCCTGAAAAGAAGGCATTACCTGCCCAAGTCACCAAGCAACCGCAATTATCACAGGGCTTTGGGTTCATTGTCAATCAGAATGGCAGTTAAATAGATGCAACAGCTGGGGCAGATGGTGGGGATCCAGCATGGGTGGGGGAGCATAACATGGTCCAGTCCTTAGACAATCTCTCTCTCACTTTTTGTCTCTCACACTAAGTCTCGAAGCTGCTTAGAATACTGCTGTTGATAACAATAGAGATTTCATGATACTTAGCCACAGAGATGGCGAAAGAGACAGAGACAGAAAGAAGCTAATTTAATCTGATTGGCCAGTGCTGTACCATGTTAGTTAAAAAACGTTTGATATTTTTGAAGACCTTGTGCATTATGATCACTCCTTTCTCTTTTATACATTTTTACTGGGTCATAACAGCACTGATTTATGATGATTTATGATTTCACAGATTTTTTTAATAGTTGATATTTAAATAATTACATTGGTCCCTTCGCCTAATCCACAATATGAAATTAAATTCATGTAGTTTCTGCCTTGACTAAAGACAAATTAAAAAAAATGTGCAAAATCTAAAAATTAATGTGCAAAAATTTAATTGGTACTAAATCATTCAACAAAGCATGTGATTGGACAAAAAAGTGTGCAGTGCAGGATGAGTCATCAATGTGCATGAACTAATTGCCACAAAGCCTGTACTTTAATATGTACCCTCATATTAGTTTTAGACACTACAATGTGCATATGTAAAGTAGTGAAACTGATACGCTGGCTTGCTCAAGAACGGATCCATTGCCGATTCTGTCTCGCGGTATCCAGGCAGACTCCTCAATTCGTTCCTTGCCAAGGCACAACAGTGCATTTCACTTTCAGCAAATACTGCCATTCATCACGGGGCAGGGGGTACGAGCGGGCCTGGATCCCCTCCTCCCTCTTCTCATGGCTGGGAGCACAGTGTTGCACAGGCTTTTCTGCTCCCCGTGGTCTCCATGCTCCCATCCACGACTTTTCACAATAGACCCGACTTCATTACAGGGGCCTGGAATACCGGCGGCCTCCCGACAGAAGCGTCATTCCTCCTACTTTGTTACGCCACTCTAGGACTTTGTGTCTGGGACCAGCTGATAGCGAGGTCAGGCCCATCCATCTGCCAGGTCTGGAAGCCGTGATGTGGGGACAGGAGCAGAGGTCCTCATTCAGCAACAATGCCCATTAACAATGCTAACAGAGTCCTGGCAGAGGGATGGTATGGGGGTTAGAGGGAGGATGCTTGTCACTAGGCAGAGAACAAGATTGCAGTGATTCGATAGGTTTATGGGACTAGCCGTTGAGTGGATTCTCAAGAGTCTTGGATGGTTATTGATTTTTTCTTTTTTTTTGTGCGTGTTTACTTGCCATCGGCTTGCGAAGTGATGTACATGTGCAGAGCTTCCACTGGAGCAACAGGGGAAAAACCACTTTTTTTGAGAGTAAATTTTGATTTATTTAGGTTTTTGTCTAGTTGTACAATGTTTGTTTGTTTGGTACGGAAGTAAACATTAGTTATACATATTTGAAGTGACAAAATTTGCAGTTTAAAGCAACTCCATTCGAAACTGACTGGGCATGATGTTTCTGGGGTGTAGATGAAAACCACACTTAATCAGGTTGATCTGGTGTTAGAATGATTAGCTACTCTATGAGAATGTACATATTTCCCCCCCAAGTTAGAATAATTAAAGAGATGCAGGTGCTTTGCCTACCTGGTGTAAACTATTAGCGAATTGTCAGAAGGAGGTGAAATGAACTGCTGTTTTTCTCAGTTGGCTATTCAGTGTTGTGATTGGCAGGACTGTGTTGATGATGTCATCCTAAAGTTTTGGTTTGGAATTCTATCAGGTTTTCTGCACCTGGCAAAGACTGTTTTGGAAAGTTTAACAGACACCTGTATTATTCATCACTGGTTCTTATCTGGCCTGCAATCTTCATTTTGATAGCCTGAAGCAGTAAACCTCATTCATACACCTAGGTCATACAATCCATGAATCTTAAACCGATAAACACACATGGTGTCCAACACTTGGATTTAAGCCAAGATGAGTTTTTTGTACTCCTCTTTTGAAGAGTCACTGTTTTGCATGTGAAGTAAACCACAGTGTCAAAGTTCAGCTGGTCCTTTGCCAGGTCATGTCACATGCTAAGGGTAGAAAGTGGCTTCTTGGTTTTTTAATTGTCTAGCACTGAGTCACCAATTGAAGTAGAAAATGCATGACATAGAAATATATGCACATACAGAAACACTTATCTGTATGCAGGCAATCTGATAAACAGAGACAGAGGCTTGTGTTGTGTCTCTTTCCCCACCCACTCACTCACACACACACACACACACACACACACACACACACACACACACACACACTATAATACATATGCACACAGGATACCCGCCGCGAGTGCTGATAATGTAGCAGACATCTGAATAGAGGAGTCTGCTACCCATTACCCACACAACACTGCAATCATTTGCATGTGAAAGAGACAGTCGCCAAGTGTTTAATGTGTCATCTAGAGTGGATGGATGTTGACTTCCATCTGATTTGTATTTATTATTTCTACTACGATCTATTATAAGCATGACTCTTATTTTGAAATTTGTTGTTGGTGAAGCTTTGTTCACAATTCCAAATTCGTAATGGTGACCATTTAAAAGAAACACAATTCAGGTTGAATTTGACATTATATGCCAATAATAAGTAACTTTAACCTAATATAAATATAACTTTTTTGATTTAATTGTTTTATTTAAAATAATCTAAAATGTAAAAGTTTCTTACAAGTGCTGTTGTTTTCTAAATAGTTTTTCTGAGTAGTTTATATTTTTAAATTATACAGAATATATATATATATATATATATATATATATAAATTTTTATTGATTTAAAACAAAGTTTTTGCCATTTCTTTTAAATTTACAATGCGACTTCAGTTGTCCTACCTATGTCACTGCTCATGCCTGGTTTAGAATATTTAAATTATCCCATACGCACCATTACATTGCTAAATGGTGAATGCTAAGAATGATTGTGATTCTGTCCTATCAGAGCTATTCTGTCAGACTGGTAATTGACAGCCTAAGTGGGTCAGTGAAGAGGCCAGTCCCTGTTAATTTATATTCCAAGGCACATCATGCATATTCATGAGCTCCTGCTGTTTTGTCTATCACCGGGCATCATACTTACTGCATAATTGTATTTGAAAAGCAGAGAGCTGTCTGAGTGGTCACACCAATTCAAACGCCACTGTATTATTTCATTACTTCCAACTGAAGAGAGGAAAACGACACTTGTGGCAGATGAGAAAACAGTCAACATTAGTGAGGATGCATACTCTGCTCTAACAGCACGATTTAACTACGGCGCAGACAAACACTGTTGTATGTAAAAAAGTGTTTCATTTACAATGTTTTACGAATCTACTCGGAGGCTGCATTCATGCATTATGAATATTTAAATCTACATTAATGCAGTTTTATCTTAATACAGCTTGCATTTAATTAAAGATGTGTTTTATCAGTTTATGCATATCACAAGGAATCTAACCTGTGACCCAAGTGTTGCTAGCGACATGCTCATGTGTTCGTTGAAGAACAAGAACAGGTAAATAAAGTGCTGCTGATTCAGACAAAACTTGAACATGATAGTTAGTATCATAAGTATTTAGACAACAGAAAAAAAATCAGAGTCCAACAAGATACAAGCCTGGGTTAATACACTACAGAGTACGATAATAGTCTCCAAACCCAAAATGTTATTATAATGTCATCAGAATGGCATGCAAACAGGCATACAGCCACAGCCCTCATACCTTACAAAGTAATGCTAATATTTTTCATGCTTGTTCTTTGTTTACAAAGTCGTTTCAAAGGCATATTTTGCAGGAAACCTTAATGTTTGTTGGTGTAAACGTTGCATACCTCTGTCATCAGGGTAATTGTGCTATTTTGGCTCTACAAACATACATTAATTTCCATTCATTAGGCCGTGCGGTTCTTCACTACCAACACACAGGCTGATGTAAGCCTGTATAATGCATGTTGTTTGTTTTTGAGTGAAGTTTTTATATTGATTTCTTTTGATGGTTTGTATGAAAAACTGTTTAATCTCAGTTATATTCAAATCAGGCGGTCGCGTCGAAAAACTCCAGGGAATTTCCCTGTCTGAGTTACGGTAAGCATATCAACTCGCCGCAAACAACAGCTTTTGAGATTAAAACTGGTCACAACAGCCCACTGCTGTGCAGATTATGAATATCAACCTGCGTATTCAGGAATGTGTTGATGTGCTGTCGACTACTGCCAGACTGAAAAATCCCCACTGTCTCCATAAATGAGAGTTTCCTGCAAATATTCTTCTGTAATGGATTTTGTTCCAAGAGCCTTAACAGGGAAGCAGTGGAAATTATTCACCATAATGATGTCCAGGTGAATGTTGTCATCAAATTAACTCAGCGTAGACAGGGGGTGAGTGTGTGTTTGTACATTAATTAATTAAATTGTGTTTTCTACATGCCTCGGCTTAAGACTGTGGTAATATTTCACAGGAACAAATCAACAAAGGAAGGACGCAGGTTTAGACATAAAACCTAGAGCTAATTAGGATAGTGTGGAAAATCATAGGAAGCCGATAAGCCAATTCACAATCGCCCTGTTGAGGCTTATAACGTAATATATCAACTAGACACGACCTGATTTGTCTACAGTAACATACAGAGACACTTGGTCTATTTTACAGGGGATACAGTCATAATGTCTCTGTAATTTGTGAATTTGCCCACCTAGGACATGGTTTCCAAACCAATTTTATACATATACTTCTGCGTAATTATATCAGGAGGAAATATACATTTGCATTATTCATTTGGCAGATGCTTTAATCTGTTTTCTCATTTTTGTGTTCCCAGGTAATTAAACCCAAAACCTTGGCATCCCAAGTGCGTCCCTTTACCAGCTGAACTAGAGAAAAGGAAAGAAAGATGAAAAAACAGCATCAGGACATTCTGCAAGCTTAATTCAAACAGGTCAGTGTGTCAGAGTACACGTGCTAACCACCAGGCCACACCACTGATTCAAAACCACTCACAATTTCTCAAAACATTTTAAACTGTTGTAATTTAACCTATTTTTCTATTTGAAAACCTAGTCATCATACACCACTGTGCAAAAATGTCTCAAATCAACATCAATGTTCAAAACTATGTTGTGTCTTCTGGCAGATAAAGTTTCCAGGCTGAGGTCAAAGGTGTGCAGAGCTGCAATTTGACACACACTATTTTCCCATCAAACCTTTCGCAAACAATCTCAGTGTGAAAGACAGCATTATTTTCCCTTTATAATTTCACCATTCTGAAAATTCGTGCCACCAGCATCTTCTCCAAAACGTCACTTTCAAATTTCAGTTTCAGAAAAGCACACAAGACATTAACACATTATTTTGAGCTGTACTGATCTGTAAAACTTCACATTGATCCGTCTTTTACAATTCTGCTGAGCCCAATCTGGTCTGTTCTGCAAAACCGTTCTGATCCAAGGATCCAATCATTCGTCAAGGCCGGCGCTCCAGTGTTAAATCATCAATCCAGGATAAGCTTCGGCACAGGAACAACTTGAAGCTTCTCATCCATGCAGCTCAGCTACCACAGAGCCTGTCAGAGCCTCCTTTAATATGAACATAATTAAATTTGCGAGGATGTTTCTGTGCACTCTCTGCCTAATGTACCCAGAAAGGTGGAGGATGACTGGATCTGGGATTCAACTTCTCATTAAAGACAAAAAACCTCACCCCTCGCAGAAATGTATTTTTGATGTTTTGGAGCACTGCTCCCCGAACTGCACACTAAGCATTTTAGATCACAGATGAAAACACAGCAGTCCCAGATATTAAATCTATATTTAAATACATGCTGTGGGTGCCTGTGATTGTCGGCGGTGGGACTCGCTCGCCATATTAATGGTCTCAATTTAATCATCTCCAGATCATGGAAATTAGAAAGTGTCAACATGAAAGAATAAATAATGGGAGAAAAACTGTGGCAACTAATTTTGAGACTTTTCAAAAGAGGGTGTGGTGAGCGCATTAACAATTCTAATTAGATTTGCCCAGGGTAATGCTGTCTTTAACTTGATCGTAACCACAAGAAAGTGTCACATGCTCGGCTCATCCCTGAAACTGCTAATGTTCATTTAACCTGGTGTTAATTGAAATAACACTATATATTCCTAGAGGGAGTGAGACACAGTTAGAGGAAATTGAAATATTCCTATTTAATTTAAATTTTAACTGTTTCTTTGTATTGAAGATTTGATCATTTGCGGTTTATTCCTACGTAAGGTGCCGCCATTCCTAAGACAGGACAATGTACCCAGTCATGTAGTCCTTAACCTTTTAATTGTTTATTTAACTGGCTGGTGGACCATATTTTGGTAGCAGGTTAAACGTGAGAGGAAAAACACAATTTGAATCTGAACTAGATTTAGTTTTTTTCTTAAGATTTTTTTTCACAGATTTGTTCATTTTCTTAAATTTTCTTACCAATAAAAAATAGTAGTCACCTCAGTTTAATTTAAACAGCAAAAAAGTGCCTTGTTTTCCCTACAAAAGCCAAAACATCCCTAACTGTGTAAGATAATAAAATGTAGCTCTCTAAATTTATGCTTAAAACAAGAACAAAATGGCATATCTGCCTATAGAATAAGAAGGACAACAAGGTAAAAATACTTAGGAAAATGATTTATTGTAGTGAAGCAGGAAACCATCTAATAATCATGTCAATCAAGCTAGCCAGAAACATCAGTTTCTGTATTACATATTATACATCTACAGTTGTTTTGGTCATATAAGGTCATAATAAAAAACTGTTATTTCACTCACTAGAAGTTTTTAAAAGAAAATAATAATGGGTGTCTGTGTAGTATACCATTTTCCATATATCACCTACACAACTGCACCCTGACCCTATTCTCTTAACACGAGACCCGTGCCAGCGCAGCACAGCTTGGTGGCTGATGTCAGAGGAGCCATAGATCTGACAGCAGATAGACAGAAACTGATGGAGGGCAAGATGGATGTGGAGTGGGCAGGGCCTCAGATGTGCTACGGGGCCTCACGGGTCTGCTGGGAAATGAGATCCCTATCACTCTATGACTCTGCAGATGCTCCTCACCATCTCCAGCCTCCATGCTTCATTATGTACCAGTATGACACATCTCACATAGCCACATTTACCCTCAGCAAAGAGGAATAATTATGAATTGAGGTAAATATTCTGAGGTAAATATTACGAATGATCAGGTAATCATTATAGACAGCAATAAAGTGACTTTTGTCACTTGTTTTTACACTAACAATGTTAACAAAGTTACTTTAACTTGTCGCCATAAGAAGCAAATTGTAAAAATTATTTTAGGAACTGGTTTGGGGTCTCTGGGCCTATATAATTTGAAAACCCCGGGTCCACAGCGCGAATAAGTTGGAATAAAATTACTAGGAGGCACAATGCAAGCTTGTTTGTTAAGTGATAGAAGCCCATAGAATAGCAGATCAATTGTAGTTGCTGTTGCCTGAACAACAAACAAGAACAATATATGTTAGGAATAACAATTTGAAATCGCATGTAACATGTAATATCGATCGACAAACAGACTCCTAGGTTGTGGGTGTTCTGGGTGTGTAAAGATTGCGATCAGCCCAGCCAAATGCAGAGCAGAGATGCGGTCTGACTCCATAAAGTGGCGTCAGTAAAGCACGCCTGGTACTCTGATCTCAGAGTGAGGTCACCCTTACACACAAGTTCTCACACACACTTTACTCCTGAAGATTGATGGCTGGTGTCTTCTCCAGGCAACATCAGCGCACATCCCATTGAGCCGAAATGTAATTTTATCTATCGCCAGAAGCAATTCTTCCCCCTCAAAATATCTAATTACTGTGTAATTTGCTGCCATTTTGATATGGAATCCAAAAATGATGATGCTTAAGAGTAATGAGACATTAATTCAGAGTCACTCCAGACAGACCGTTCGGGTGCTTTTCTTCATGATAAGCCATGCAGTGGGGGTTATTATGCAGTCTTAATGTAGATCTGCTTATTACAGTAATTTGTATGGGCAGCCTGTATTTCATCTCCTCTTTTTTTGTCTCTTCGTGTCTCATTAACATTTTCATTATGATTTGTTGGTCGTCTGGATTGTCCATTATTTTACGACTAGCTCACCTCGCCATTCCCAACAACCTAATCCTAGTTATTATTACAACACAGGGGATGTCTTGAAACAACTGTGGAAAATGTATAAGCACACATACATAAATAGAGAAATGAAAATACAGGACCGAGGAAAATGTGGAAGAGTTCTAAAATCTCATTATATAATCTCATTATCCAAGAAACAAAAAGACATGCTACTCCTGAGTCATTTCGTGTGTCAGGGTTGTACCTTTGTAAGCTGATGACCGACATGCAGTGTTTTGGCAGTATATCTAACATTTTGCAGGAAAATTGCCCTGGAAACTAATTGAACCATGGAAATAAGCTATCTTCTCTGGTTTATTCAGCTATAAACTCTTTTCAAGTGTCTTATGCTAATCGAGTTCCCATTACATAAAGTTAAATTACGGAAGACATAATCATCAATGAAATATTGGCTCTGAAAACATAAGTGTTCCCTTTCCAAGTGCGATTGAACAAATGACAAATCTAGGCATTATTCATCAAAAAAATGATTGTGACAGCACAGCCTGGAATTCAGCTTATATGTCTTCTCTGACATTTTAATATAAAACATACAATTAATACTAGAATAACTACTTTGAAGGACTGCAGGTTCAAACTGTAATTGGATATTTCATTAAAATGCTTGAAACATTCTAATTCTGTTTAAATGATGGGAGTGCAGCGTACGCTTTTTTTTAAAAAGGTGATTTTTCACTCACAATGAATTGACATAATGCTGCAAACATTTAGAAAACAATGAAAACACTCATTAAATAAGAGCGGAAACAACTCCTATCAGGAATAAAAAAAGTGTAAAGAAAGCGGTCTGTCTTCAGAGCAAAAAACAGTCAGCAAGTTTATAAGACCACAAATGCCCATTTTGGTAGCAGGCCAGTAAATTGGGTCACTTTGTTGCCTGGTAACAAGCCCTAAAATTGATAAAGAAGGACCACTTTTGGACTATGTTCTTTAAAAAAATCAATATGACAGAGCTGATAGATGACAAGCTAAACCTGCTGTTGATGTCAATGTGTCAGAGCGAGAATGAATTCCATTTTAGACGCATTACATATGCTGTGATATTCGGCAAACCTCTGTTACTTTCAGCCTCTACTCATACCTGCACTGGTATTGCATGCTGTATGTCTAATGCTGTTTGGGTCAAACTAAGAGAGCTGTTGATTATCTCTAATGTTCTTGTGCCAAACTTTGATTAATGTCTATCGTGAAATGAACTTCTTTTGCAAGGATTGATTAAAACGTCTAGAACATCTGTCCACTCACAATCCTAAAATGGCACATCTGCACAGCCCTACTGAAGGACGCCCAGATGTTCCCTCACGTTTGAAGATGTGTGAGGGTAAAGACTGGCTAACTGATAGTGATCAGATGAAAACACATGCCTTCAAACTACAACAGAACTCTTTTTCTTCATTAATTACTCATTTAACCAATTCATCTATAGATTAAAAGACACTTAATTTATGGATTACTTTAAATCACAGGGCGATTCTTTTTAAAAATATAACAGAAATTTTGCACATCTACAAAATGTTATTTACATTGTTGTTTAGAGTCGCTCTACTGCACACTTGGTGTATGAACAGGAAATGATGAAACTAGGTTAAAACCTGATTCATACAGTGTCTACAAATGGTTTCACACTGATTTTTAAGTGTTGCTTGTCAGAATGTTGCAAAGGTGATAGCAGCTCACAATGTCACAATTTGGGATCTCTGTTGTTATTAATGTCAGACTTATGAGAATCAAGACTCATTGACACAGACACATGAAAGAGGACTTGTCTGGAGATTCATTATCAATGTGACACATTTGGTGATGGCACATTCACACACGAAATAGAAATGGTGGCTAGTGCACAAAACCAATCTCTAGTGTTAATTTTAAATCTGTGCTTATATTAGTTTTTGATTTGACTTTGTCATAGAAAAGTCACACTGCAGGACTGTGCCTCAAAACTTCAGGCACTGATAGCATTTTATCGCATCAAAAATCCTTATCGCTCAAAATTTGTTTCAGACGGACAAAACATGGCCAAATGATACAGTTTGCACCCAGTTTAAGGATAAGCTCAAGAGAAAAAGAGTTTGGCTTGGACAGGAGACTACATTGACTGATCCCATACTGAGCGCAGTGTGTTGGAAACCCCACACCTATGAGCCATAAGCAGAGCTGCTGATAGGCAGGAATTTGGACCCTGTGAACCTACCTAGAAAAACTAGCAACAGGAGAAAGGAATAGAAATTGGCATCTAGGTGAGAACAGACTCTGTGTATCATTGTGACCTGTGTTGACACCACTGTCATCACGTGTTGTGTGAGGGAAGACGAACAGTAGAGGTGAAGTGAACTGACGGGGAAGTTTTCCCACTGCAGCCAAACTGGTGTGATGGTTCAAGGCAACTCAGCAGGGTATAGTAGAGTCTAACTGAGATCAAAGCATGGTTTGGTGGAACAGATGTAGTGTGTGTAAACACTGGAAAGTTCATATTTTTTGTACAATAAAATGAAGAAAGCCAAAACAAGTTTTGCATGTCACTAAGCAACACACAGACTGACAGCCTGTCTTAAACAAAATATATGAAGTGAGTAATTTCCCTCTCCCTGCTTGATCACATAATCACTCCATTCCCCTCAAGTTCCACTCCAGGTTTTTTCAACTCTCACTGTGAACTCAGACAAGTGGAGTGAATCAAACAGTGCCAGTGCTGTTATAGTAAATACCAGCACCCTTGTAATGTTGCTTAGCCAATTACCAGAACTGTTGTTAAACCTGAAATCCTAGACAACTCCCACAGTACAAAACTCTGCAAACAACGTGCGCCATTCTGGTTCCCTGGGAAGCACATATCAGTGTCAGTGGCCCCAGTGGCCATTAGTTCTTATTCAGTCTATTGAGGCCACAGTAATCCCACTCAGCCTCTCTCACAGCTATAGTGCAGCACTCGTATCAGTTGCATAATCTATCAATTGATTAGCCTTCCATCACAGAGTCTGCAGTCATCCAGTGAAATTAACTTCACTGTCCTCCCGCCGCTCTAAACAGCGATGAGGTCATCTGTCTAATCGCATCTCTGTTTCCTCAATTCTAAAACCCGGACCATCTTTGCTGAATAGTAATATCACCTGTCATTTTTAAACACCTGAGCTTTAGTCCTGTAGCTGGCTGGTGGATCAAGCTCCTGGTTACAGTTGTTATGTAATGTGTGATGTAATTCATCTTGGAGTGGGATTATGGGTAAATAAGAGGCTATAGGATAAAAGAGCAACTAACTGAGACACAGTGAAGACATGTGGTCTAAGAGACTAAAGTAGCTTAAAAAATAAGTATTATTCCTAATTTTGTAAACAAAATTTCAAACTTAATAACACTTCAACAAGTGACACAAATGAAATTCCTTTTTAAAGATAAGATTGGGCAGAAATTGATCCCTAAGGTGTCATCAAGAATGTTTTGTGTAAAAGTTTTACACAAAGGAATGAACAACATTAAAATGATATAAATTCATGTTTCAAGCAACAGCAGTTAGAAAACAAATGCAATTCATTCAGGTCAACAAGTGTCAGTAAAGATGATAAAACCACTGGCATTATCGGGACAAATAAGTACCAGCAAAACTCCCTGAGTTTTTTTTAAGATGTCACATTTATGGTATTTTTTGAACATGGTGGTATTTGTGAACGTGGTATTTCAAAGGGGGGAAACTGGCCTCAGACAGAAACATTCCTGAAACGGGCACCAGTCACATTTCTAAACGCTGCATCGCTTTACTGCACTTCTTGTCTGGTGTGCGACCCCTCTAAAAGTGCATCATAAGCTCGTGTGATAATGCATTTAGGTCATCACGATGGTATTACAGGGTTTCCCGAGCAATGGCAATGTGATGAAGGAATATGATTTATCAGCTAATGCACATTTGTAACAGGAGCCTTACAAGTTTTGGAACCCGCTACTGGCTCATTCAACAACCGTGCCAAACCATGAATGCCAGCTCTGTAATGGAGAGAGACTAAAGATACGATCGTAGGTAAGTATAAGATAAGCAGAAGAAGAGCTGCTAGTGGCTTAGACTCTCAAAGACAGGGCAGAGGGACTGGAGCTTGGCAGTGTGATCTCAGACTTAATATCCGAGACGACAGACTCTGTTTACTGGCATGGTTACATCAGCGCTGGCATGGCCAGTGCAGGACTGGAGGATACATTAGTCAGCACTATGCGTTTCTCCTGTGACGTTCACTGATCTGCAGATTTTAACATGATTAAACTATGAGATAAGGTGCTGATAAAACACCACATCATGTCTAATTTGTCTTTGTTAAATTCCAGATTATCAGAACAATAAATCTTTTGCTTCATAGTTTTATGGTAAATGGAGTCTTCTATTCATTTGGCAATATAAGGAAATGTAATTTGATGTGTAATGAATGGTTTTAATAATATTACATAAAAAATTCAGCTGAAAGGTTTCAGATCATGAAAATATTGCATAAGCTCCAGTCTTCAGGTTCAGCAGAAGTTCAGGGGGAGTATTACAGAAATGGCCTTAATCTTAATTCTTAAATTAAGATCAGATACATTAAATTAGGATTTTTTACAAATTGGTATTACAGAAGCAAATCTTAAATGGTTTCAGATTCGTATCATACATTCTTATTTCTAGTTAAGAAATCTTAAATTCCACCTTTCTAGGTCATCATTTCTCAGGTCTGTTTCCAAGCAACTAACAACGTGCAAGGTAAACAAAAGATTACAAGCTTATGGAATGACTTTAAATTCCATTTATTCACCTAATATGACTTTATTGCTGTAATTCAGTTTTTATTCTTAAACTTTTATGACTTTATTTCCCATTTTTAACATGACACCTAAAAGCTGTTTTAGATGATGTGCTAAAACCCAGCACATCATCTGGGTTAATAAAGGAAGTTAAAATACTGCCTTCAGTAACCCTGTACGTTCTCTATTAAGGAAAGTATCAATTATAACTTGACCGAAACCATAAACAAGAAATTAAGAAATTAAAAGAAAAAGAAATTAAAGAGCATCACTGAGCATCTGAGCATCACTAATGAATCCGAATAAGTGAACAGGTAAATAACCAGAACTTTTAACAGTGTTCATATAGATTTTCACAGTAACGTGCAGATTGGAGGACTGTGTTACATTATTGCCTTTCTACACAGACACAGGCACAAGCACAGACTCTCAGTCTCCCGGCAGCTGCCGTCTGCCTGATAGCATCTATTTTCTCCTCTGTTCGCCGCTTACTGCTGCAATTGATGCAGAGGTGGCCGGCGGGATACAAGGAATGAATCCCCTGCTTGTAATCGGAACCATGAGGTCGCATGCATGCTGGAGTTATCACCACTATGGGAATGAATTCAGCCTCGTCAGCTGAGAGGATGGACAGAGACTGTGTTTAACCGAACCAATGAGAGACAGAACAAAGCGGGAGAGATTCTGACTGCAGCCTCTTCATGAACTTGTAGAATAGGCCTCTGTTGCTTCATCCTGGGGAATTTTTTTATTTAACAGTGCAGAATACAAACTAAGATTGTACGAAATGGCGCTGGAAATGCTAATATCTCAATGAAATCAGAATATGTTTAAATATTTGCTAATGGGTAAGGAGATGGCGATACAGTATATCTTCAATAGTAATCCTCGAATTAACATATTTTCATTACCTCTATGAATTAATAATTTAGCACCATGTTACGGTCATTAATTATTCACTTTTGGTATAGTGATGGATTTAAAGGGACACGGTGTTCAATTTGGGCTTCAATCCACTGAGATGGCATGAATAATTAGCGGGTAACCCTTTAGTCACTGAACACTTGTCAAATGCTTTAAAATCAGGCTGTCACCACTTTAAAAATACTCAGAGTTCAGTTACTATTATAAGATGAATACTAGTGTAGAGAGGTGAACTTTATTTAGCTACTGTCAAAGTGGCTGAATAAGAATTTGTAAGGAAAAAGGGGTAAGAATCAGGTAATGTTTGGGGCCGAATTCAAACTGCATGAGCACCACAGCTACATCACTGCAATGTGACTAAATCTTAATCATAACTCACTGCAGATAATCATACTGCATTCTTATTCAATAAAGCTTGATTATTAAATATATACACATATATTTTTAAAAAACAGAGAATAAGTGTGGTTCCTCCAATACAACTACACTATATCAGCAAAGTCTTCCATCAAAACAGTATAGCAGTCAGTATAGCAGCCGATATTCAGAAAATAGAATTAATAGAAAGCAGCTTAATGGCAGACCTCTCTACCTTGGCCAGAGACAATATTTCCGTCTTTCTTTGAAAGAAATATTTGCCAAATACCTCAATCATGTCAAACTACTGGAGCTGCCAAAATGACTTACAACTTTGAGCTCATGACAAACCGTGGGAGTGACAGAAAGTGGACCATGCCAGACCAAGCCCGCTTTTAGTTCAAGATCCACTGGACCACTCCACAGGATCTACCTATGATTATATGATCTATGTTCTCAGCCCCCAAACCTCTCTCCCAATAACTTGTTCAAAGTAATGAAATTTCTCATTTGAGGCAGGCTGACAGATGGATTGGAAATCAAGAGCAGCAGATAAGTAATGTTGTTTTGATGCTGAGCTGTGTCTGATTGATTTGAAAACTCCAGCGACTTGGAGATCCTGAATGGGGAACAGTGCGTGTTATTTAGCAGGGGCTATTTTTGGAACATTTACTTTATAGTGGGACAGAGTGTGTGTGTGTGTGTGTGTGTGTGTGTGTGTGTGTGTGTTTGTGTGTGTAAAAATCTCCTTAGCCTGACATCTTGAAACACATGTTTTGTCTATTACAGCCATATGTCATTATCATTAAATAATAAGACTTTCAAAAAACACCTTTACAATTTACAGGCAGCAACAACAACTGCTTTATTTATTTTAGATGGCCAGTGATTGAATTCTCAAGCAACAACTTACAGAAATGACAAACATAAGTCCATTCTAAGGTTTCATTCTAAGGTAGAAAACGCTTATTGCTATAAAAAGCAACGTGTGCAATCAAATTCTACAGTATTTAGGAGCAAATGAATCTATAACTTGTTATATCTGTCACCTAGCTAAACTAAGCTATGCCAACACAGACTAACTATTTAAGGTAAAACATCACATGATCCATTAAAGACATCGACACAATGTAAAGGTAAGTGTTAAAACTGTGTTGGAATGGGTTCTTCAGAAACTATAGTGTCACTCATTTACATTTTACAGCATTGATCTCTTTACAGTAGGCAGCTTATGAAGAAACTACCTTTAGCTTTCAAGAACTGATTACTGAACATATGGCATATACTCAGTAGATATCAAAGGACCAATGGCACCTCACTTGCTCATTTAGATACATATAGAAGCTTCACATTGACCTCTATAACAGTAATAAAATGATCCAAGAATTGATTTACCTCAAATGCTAATAAAACATTCATTCATTAAAAAAGTGTATGTTGTGTGGGTGCGTTTAATTAGTGCTAGTGGGCCGACAGCAACAGTTCAGCAGGCAGATGAGATGAGTTGCTGAGGACTGTAATATAATCTGTCAACTCTTGCTGACAGAAGACAGAATTTTAAAACAGTCTGAGCTCTTGAATGATTGATTATTCCAATACATTTTGTGGAGGTCATATTGATTTGTTTTGTAAAGTAAAACTCCTGGAATTAGCGAGTTCAGACATTTTCCCTGAGTGACATATACATTCAGCCTGCCTCAGCCAAATATGAAAAATAATATTCCTATGAAACCAAAACTGTACATTGCACCTGCAGTCTAATATATAAATGACATTCAAACAGTTTGTTTCCGTGAAAGAAAGTGAAAATGAGTTGACATGAAGGTTATTTATTGAAATAAAGAAAAGAATTGAGAATAAAAATTATGCATTTTATATTCTGATCTTTTCTGATATTCTGATGATTCTGAAGATTCATCCTCTGAACAGGACCTCCTGTCAGGGTTATGTTTTTAGCCCAAATTTTAAACAACCCATAGGGTTAGGGTAAAGGTATCTTTTATAATCTCAACAGGTAGCATGGCACCAGGGATCGATTGCCAAAAAACAGATAATGAAACAACATATAATGAATGCAATGCGAATTACATAAAATTAAAGAGACATACTGTCTTAAGTGTCTTAAACTGGTAGTTGTGTTTAAGAAGCTGGTTTGTAGCTGTCACTAGCTTACCCAAGATGGTCGACCAGCTGGTTCACAATCTGTCATTGGACATGCTAAATATTAGCTACCATTACAAAAGGTTTAGATAGACAGTGTTTAGATAACTCTGAATCTATGTGCCAAACAGAGCAAATACATTCCTATGAGGTTTAATGATTCCTTTTAGCATAACCTGCATTAGCTGTGCCTGTAAATGTTCAGACAGGCTTTCACAGGCTTGTCACAGGCTTTCCTGAATGGATGGAATAGAAGCCTGTGGGGAACTATTGACCAATCGTGTTTGCCAAGAGTGAGAACAGGTCCAACTAAACCTGTATTACAGTGGATCAATACAGACAGAGGAAGACAGAGATGAAGTCAACACCAGGCTCATCTCTCAGTCATGGATGGCTTCTGCACTCTTGGTTTCCCAGAAAATGACTATGTCGCATAATAGTGCCCAGCAGTGTGATGGAAGCAGGGACGGGAGGTTAAAATTAAAAAAATGAAAAGTAAAAAGATGAGGCTATATTCCTAAACCTGAAAGCCAGTGTCGTCTGGAGTCAGCGATGACTCATAGTTGTATTTTCTTAAATGGACAAATGAAAGTGTGTGAAATAAGATTAGGTCACACTATGATTACATAAGGCTAGTGGTCATCCGGTTCAGGGCTTGATTTACTCACTATTTAATTATAGGTTATTTACAAATGTCCTTTGAAAGACACTTACTGTGTATTATGTATCCTGTACAGGGGCATGGTCAACATTATAACATTACAAGTGACATGTCCCTCCCATATTTCTACACATACTACCCTATTTCTAAAGAGATAAACGCTACTTTTCAAAAACGATAAGATGATACCTTACATACCTAGTGAAATCAGAAAGGTGGCTTTTGTAAATTTTGTAGCTTTGTCATTTTAAAAAATGTAAGTAGCTTCTAATAGCGTTAAAACTATCTGTCAAAAACATTTAGCAAGCTATGCATACACAAATAAAATCTAATGTCTTACAAAAACGTTTTATTTTGCCTTACACACATTTTTGTATAATCAAATCTGAGAATGTTAAAATTGTTTACACTGAATGTGTAAATACATTTATATTGAATTACAGAGTGTTTAATCTGCTTAAGAAGAAAGGAAATCTAAACCAAATTTATTTGGATCAACCTTCTGAGCCAGCCACAGCATAGGGTCAGGCAGTCACCCCGTTAATGCTGCTGCTTGATAATGTCAAGTGTGGTTGTTGTTGTGTTGTTAGGAAGAAAAAAGTCATTTAGACAGATTAAGGGTCTGAGCTTATGGATCATCAAGGGTTCAAACCTGCAACATTCTTTGCTTACCAGCCCAGATATCTAACTACTACCCCACACCACCCCCTTGTGTGCTGTAGATTCAGTGCTTTCAGCAGCAGATACACAGTAGTGTAGCTCGTACTGCTTGGTTTATTAATAGAATAAGGGGCATTCTGTCATTATTGACTCACCCTGATGTCATTCCTTATTCATTTATTTTTTGTTAAGTGGACGCTTGATATCATCTGATCACTATGAACTGTTGTTATATGGCAACGACTACGTAACAGTTGACAAAAAAAAACTGTTCCACTGATAAAGTATCAGTATATAGGTTAGGAACATCATAGGTGAGTAACCAATCATTTTAATTTTGTGGTGCACTACTATTTAAAACATTTGGACACATCTAAAGCAGTGACTCTAGATGCACTTCATACACTATTATAAATAACAGATGTGACCTACAGGGGACACGCGAGGTGACAACCAGAGGAACATGCATGCTATTATGAATGTAAAAAAACACCTCTCAGTGATCTGGAGAATTAAAATCCACCTCAGCTCCTCATCTTGAAAATAAATAAATAAATAAATAAATAATGGAAGAGTTGCTCAGTTCTACCTCATACTACTCTCTCCCAATGTTAGAGGTGAGAGCCTCAATTGTACTGATGTTAAGTTCCAACAAGCTCTAACTACTCTATAATCCAAAATAACAGCAGCTTTCTGGGGCCTGACAGACCCTGTTCTGAGCTAATGGTTACTCTATGGAAGGGTAATGTAATAATTTCAGTGGAACGGGAGTAAGGAGAGGTGTGGTGAGGGAATTGTAAGAGAGAGAGAGAGAGAGAAAATGGAGGGGGGTTGATTTTATCTCTTCCTCTTCTCTCTGGTCCTACCTTTCTGCCTCATGTCCGACAGACGTAAGGAAATGAGCAGATTAATCAAAATTAGATTCTCTAATCACACTTGCAGCGCAGCGGCAGTCAGCGCCGAGCTCAGACAGGAAATGAGGCGGTCCGACACCTCAAATTCAGCTTGATTACAGATGATAGAGCTTAGGGGGCCCAGCACACATCTAGCACATTCTAAAGGTTCTGGGCTGCTGTCCCTCGTTCAAACGTTTATTTTAAAGGATCATGTTATTACCAGAGAAATCCTTCTATTGGATTATTGAATTGAATTGCATCAGCTATTTAAACCTATTGATTTAATACGTGGGCCATGCAGTAATGCATGTAATGCAGGGCCATTTTTGTGATGTACTTGGTCAGGTCAGTGTTTAAAGGAATAGTTCAACCAAAAATGAACAATTGTTATCAGAAATTTCATATGATAAAGTCTCCATTTGTGTCCCATGCATGTTCGGAATTAGTAAATAGTGACAGTTTTCATTTTGGTCTGAACTACTCCAACAACAAACAAATAAGTAAAAGAAAACTGATTATATACTTTACCTGTACACATACATAATATAATTCCCACAAAAAGAAACAAGTCTCAAAAGATACGAATGCAGGACAGTTAGGCTTTCCTCTTTTCATATACTTAAACTGCAGTCAATGACTTGATCAGATGTCAGGAACAGTGGTAATGCTGTGTGCTAGCAGAAGCAGACCTTAGTCTCTCAATGCTGTGACATTGATTGTTAGTAATGGAGCTGCCCGGTCCTGAATATGCATGATGTAATCGTCAAAGGGGTTTAATCTATTTATTGTAAGTGGGATTGAAAGAGGCCTCATCCAAACTACACATTTTATGAAGAGAGGCAGAATTTTAAAAAGAGAGGAGATGAAAGACAGAATGACAGAAGAGAATGGATGAGTATCTGTTAGTGGATGGATGGAGGGGTGGGCATGTATCTGCAGGCTTTACACCCCATCCTGATGAAAACCATGTCAGATACAGTTCTTTCATTCACCCCCTGACATTGAGAGGAGCCATGCAGGTTGCTCTTGCATAATCCAGAATTTCTATCATGTCACCCTGGCTCAATCCCTTTAGGCCACAAAAGGAAAGTGATGGTGTCTCATTGTATATAAGAGTGCATACACACTACACTGAGCAATGCTTTTCAATTACGGCCACCATCGAGTGGGGGCCCGGACGAAAATATATATTGCATATTTCAGAGGCAAAATGCTTAGGTCAGACACACGCCGAAATAAAATATACCTCGTGTCATTTAATTTGACAGTTGTCCTTTTAAGCCATCACGCAGAGGTCGACACTGCGTACGCATCACAAAAACAGACACACCCTCAGAGGCGCCAAGTTGTGGCTGTGGCTCATTGTGTGAGTATTTTAACAATTGCACGAGCAAATTGCTTGCGTCTAGTTAACGAGTCTGCCCTTACTTTAACACAAATACAGTCTGTAATGATGGCAAACATGACCGCCCGTGAATCCCCACAGTCTGAGCTTAAGCGTCCCTCATTAGCCTAACCTTACGCTGCACTGTTTATGAGCTGGCCGTGAATGTCAAGCTAAGCCTATTTATAGCTCAATATCAAACGAAAAGAGTGTCATCCCCTCTGGCCACCCGTTACCCAGACCACAGACCCCTAAATCATGATCGTTCATCATGTTTTTGGGGAAGAGCTTCTTGGAGCAGGAGGTCCATATCCCAGTGTCCTTCAGTGAGAAGATACATTAATTAGCTGCATGTAGGGATGGCAGCATGCAGTCAGGGTCTGTAATAAATTCCTCCTGGAATTGATGAGCTTGTTTGTGAAGAAGTGGGGTAGACACAAGCACCTCTGATCTCCCTAGAATAACACTACCTGCACTATAGGGACCTTTAAAAGGAGTATCCTTCTATAACACCCTAGCATGCTCCGTTCTTAATTTTCCATTTTTGAATGTTTGCTTGCTTTGCCACACAAACACACAGCTGCGCTTAAGCGCAAACATTTAGTTTGACGCATTGTGTACATTAGTTCAGTAATGTACACCACCCCTGTTTACACCATTTAGCAATTAGTAAGCCAGCTCTGACAGAATACGAAGTACAAACACTAGCAGTTATCTTTTTCATCAGCTTACATATGTAAATGAGTGTTTGATTTTGTTCATGCAAATGTGAATTTCAATTAACTGCAAATTTTAACAGGAACTTGGCGGTGCATTGTAGTCTGCCTGTTTTTCACGCCAAAATAAATTATGGATACACACATAGCATTAGACGGTGGAGATAATTACAGCACTCAGAAAGCGTTCTTTAACATGCAAATACATCATTTTGCTTTCACACACGAAGTTCAATCAAAGATGAGCAGGTAAATCCAATCAGGGGTGTAAATTTATGATCCATTTTTTCCAATTTGGATCACACATCCCCCCACAAAATCTCCCTTTTTTTGCTTTTGTTTATTTGTAATGCACGCACACTCCAAGATAAAGAGGCTGGGCGAAATCAGGGTGTTATATGCTGATGGCACTAACATATTGTGTAAGTCATTGCTCATATTTACGACCATCGAAATGCTTTCGTGCTGAAACTGTTTCATTCACAGCAGATTTTATTAAACTACCACGTTAGCCATAATATGTTTGTATCTTACAATTGCTTAACTCATTAGACTGGGAATGACATAAAAAGTAATATGTAAACATTTATATATACAAATGAACTCATGAAAATACACATAATAAAAATGTCTAAATATTACTGTATCAGACAATCATTAACTGAAAATAGCATTTTGCTACATATTTAAAGAAAAACATTCCACATTAATGAGTGTTACGTTTTAAATGAAAGAACATCAGATATACAGAATACACAGAATTATATAATATACTGGGCACTTTCTTGTTGACAAACATAGTGGAAACTTGAATTTCAATTAATTTTAATTTGCAATTGAATTTGAATTGCATACATTTCAAAAAGTTCTCAGAACATTTCCAGCGTTCTCTGTAGATAACACTTGCTTTGCTATATTGTAATCTAATGCAATACAATTTAGTTTGAAATGTAGCTGTCCATTTGCACTTTCCCCCACTAGCATTTATACACAGAGATTTCACGTATCGGCCAGAATCATATTTCCGACATTATTCAGTCAATTATGTAGTGAGCAAACTCACTCCCTGCTGCCCAGAAGCCACAATAAAACCAGACTATTATCTTTCTATTTCTATTAGATTTGCTTTTGTACTTTAATTAGTAATTATCACAAATACAAGACATGCTGTTTCTTGGTCAGAAAGTCTCTGCCAAGACCAGAATCAAATTCTGCCATCTAACCCAGTATCAGAAAATCAAAGGTTAATTCTCCTAGCCTCCAGAAATTCTTTTCGTATCAATCTATCATCAGAAGAACTACTTCTCTCTCTCTTCGTTTCTCTCTGACCTCATCTTAGCCCTAAATCTCTTTCCTGTCAAGCGGAGCATCCAGAATGCGGAAGTTGTGAACTTGTGAGAAGTGAGGATCAATACTGCAAGGACAGGCTGAACGATCTGCCCAGAGACAATGTATATGGTGCCTGGGTCCACACTGCCAGCCATTAATCCATTCAGCATCAGCAGAAAACGCTCAAAACCCTCAAGCCAGAGGAACAAGTGGTGTGTAAAACAGCCTGACGTCAGCCCTAGACATTACTGCCCAACAGCCAGATAAATCCATATTAACGGGCCCGCAAGAGCCTAGGCTGCATACGTGCACAAACCCCAGACAACCTCCCCCACTGTGGAGAAATACGAGCAAGTGTTGTCATGCATGTCATGACAACATACTCTTCCTGATGCATTTCACCATTACTGTAGTCTGCTGCAGTGCAGTATGGGAAATGAGATGGAGGGATCATTAATGGGAGACTATAACGACTTGAACTATAGGCTAACAAGAAAACTGCGAAGTGGACAAAAAGCATCATATGCGACACCTGCTGTGGAGTGATCTTAAAGGAATATTTCACAAAAACAAAAAGATTTACTCATATACTCACACTTATAATGCCTGAAATCTTTATGATTTTCTTTTAATGCATAAAACATCAAAGAAGATACTTAGAAGAATGTCCAAGCAGCTTTTTCCATACAAGAGAAGTGGATAGGGACAAAGGATAGCTGTGGTCACCATTAATTTTTTCTTGTATGGATAAAAAGCAACTTGAGTGAGTAAATGAATTAAAAAAAAAAGATTTTTGGGTGAACTTTCTCTTGAAGAAAAAAAGAGGCTTCAGAAATGAAGGGCAGAAAGAGGAAGGAATTTGTCAACACACAAATGTCTTTAGATATGAAAACATCTCTTTACACAGCCACCACCAGCTGCCTGTTGGTGCCAAAATGTTTTGTTTGGGAATATTTTTTAAAGTCAGATAACAGTTTTTATAAAGAGCACACAAAATATTTGATTTATATTCCATATATAAATAGTGGGGTGTTTGGTGCCAACTCAGCGCTCTTCACATTTCTGTCTGACAGTATCAGCGCTCACCATCACGCGCCAAGCTAGAAATAAATTGCGTTTTGACTGGTGAATTACTAGCAGAAACAGCATTTCAATATAAAAGCATGAATAAACAAAATCGCTCATGAGCACACGTGCAGTAGCACAGGGCGGTAATCTACTTTAGGCACGGCCCTTGAAATTAACCCTCGGAATCTGCGCACACACGTGTGCTAAGAAGATTAATCAAATATTTTCCTTGGCCACCCCATTCAAATGTAGCAAATTTTATGAAAAAACATTATGTTAATTACATTATTAAGTTTACAGAGAAGATATTGGATGGCCACAGGTATCCCATGAGCGCCAACCGCAGATGATCTATCAGTGTTGTAGATCAGACAGTCTGGCCAACTGGCTGGGCGCACAGAACGGTTGGTGTAAGCACATGCTCATCTTTGAGTTAGCCAGCAGAATCAGACGATGCTAGAAGGCGTTAAGCTGAGACACACTGAGCTGAATTTTAAAATTGGTTTATTTTGGACTCTGAGCACCAAAGGAGAAAAATAAATTAGAATTTGGAAATTAAACACGTGTTTCAGCTACAATGCACAGGCCCCAAAAACTGGAGCTTTAAAAATTAATACCAGTATTTTGATAGATTGCCATTTCTCCTAACAGAAACTATTGTAATAATGAAAGTCTGTCAATTACAATCAAGTATATTTCCAAGTGAGCATAATGAAAGACCTTTCCAACAACAAACAATCTGTATTTCCACTCTAAACATGTTAGAAGATACGAGAAGATATTTGATGTCCCAACACAACTCCACAGAAAACGAATCAAAGCCATTGACAAACAACCTGTCAATGTTCATTGTAGGTGGTCATAGCGAACAAAAACTTCCTATTTACATGGACTCAGGACATCAATTGTTAAATGTAACAACTTAGAATTAAATTCCTTTTCTGCAAACAGATATTTTGGATAGAAAAGTGAAGAAATTAAATAACTGGATTTTAGTTATACAACAACTTTTTAGTGTTCTTCTGGTACAAAGATTACAGTAACAGTTCTCTTGCTGTACTGAAAATACTGGTGAGGACATGTTGTATTGTCAAGGTTTGGAACATATTGGAAATCTAAGCTGCGTGGCTGGTGAGCAGCTGGGTGTTTTGTGAGCCAAAGTCAACTATAGGTCTGTTGAGTTCTGCCACGGTAGAACAGTTTGTCCCCCAATAAGCTCAAAGAAAATGTAAACAGCTTGACTGCAGATTGAACTAACATTTCAGATTTATCTGTCCTTTTTGAAGCTGGGGTGACCATATCCCATTGGGCTTGTCTGGTTTTTAACACTGCTTTGATGCAGTCATCTAAAGTTCAGACGAGTTCTCTTTTAACTTTTTTTAACACCAGTACCTTGTCACTGAATATTACGAATCTGTGGCAGATTGAACCGATTCATTTTTTGAATATGTGGCAGTTTGAACTATACAGAGTGGGTGAAAGTAACTAGGCATTAAAAATGGTAATAAAGTGCATATTTCTAATACAAATTTATTGTAACAAATTGTACATGTACTTTATTACAAAGGAAAATAAAAGCAAATATTTAAATTTCAACGTAAGCACTGGTGGCATCAACCAGTTTCATTAAACGGCCAGGGATGGAAGTCATTTGTGATTTTGCTAAGAACCTCTTGCGGCCGATGTCTGTACTATCAACGCGAGAAAGATGAAATCCTATTTATTATCGTTCATTTAGACACTGTTTTTAACATGACTCCAGTGAAGCTACAAGTTCTATAGCCAATTTTTAATGCCTAGTTACTTTTCACCCACCCTGTAGATTAACTATTGTACGTAGAGTAACTCCTACTAACTGTCAGAACCACTGGGGAGAGATGCAGATATAAAGCTATGATATTCATATTTGTGTTGCCAGATTTTTTTAAAACAAAGATCTGTAATACACACAGTAACTGCTTGACGTCGACTCACAGAAATAGACACGAATGACTTGGATATAGATGCAATCATACAAATTTTCCTCAATGCTCATTTTCAAAACATTTTTTCCCATTTATTCATGTATACCCTCATGCTGTTCTCATCAGCTAGACTTCATAAAGATAAATTGAAAGAAAGTGTTAAATGTGGAGAATTTATAAGTTAAAGGAAACGTTTTCCAAATAGGCGAAAAGCGATAACCTTAATATTCTTGAATTGTGCTGTTTAAGGTTATCAAATCATTTGGCACTTTTTACTACACAACCGTTCAGAATTCTACATGCAACATGACTGGGACTCAGGTCAAAGGTCAATATTAAAACATTAAAAATTCAATGCTTTCTTCACATACTAGATAACAGCAGCTTTGAGTGACGACTTATGCATTTTAAAACCCAACTTCCATTCCCAACTTTAAATCAAAGAGGTTATTGCAGTTTAAAGATGGATGTATCCTTGTTTACTGAGTGAGTGGACTTTCACGCCCAAGTTTGAAAAGTATTCCCAGCGCTCTTCATGTTGTGTGCATGGCTGATAAGCACCCAGGCAGGTCTCAGATGAGGAATGAGACAGGTGCAGACCTTGGAGGTTTGGGTGATAGCCCTACAGCCTGTGATTCACTGACACTCTTCTATAGTCTGACATGCTGCAAGCTATGATTGAGTTTGCAATTCAACTGTCCATTCTCCTCACTGCATTCAGAGTAAATAAATGGTGAAATCATTAGAAACCATAGAGACTGCGACCACCTGCTGCTATCCGGACTACTCATCTTCTTCCAGCATATTATGCTATCTGATAATTCATTGCAGAACACCAAAACACATACAAAAGAACTACAGAGAGGTTGGATGGAGGAAGTCTGATATCTGTTAAATATGACCTCTATTAAGAGTATTAAAATGGGGTTTGTTGTCATTACCTTAAAGCTACTGAGCTACAGAACATTTTGGGTCTTTAACTGTGTCCGTTGACCAGTGACCATGTTGGGGGGTTCTGGTTTGCTGAAGTCAGCAAAATGACTGTCACTGTGGCTCTGCACAGCTCACGGTTTTGATCAGTGGCCAGATTCTCTTTACGCTTTCCTCCTGCTTATTGGAAACTGATGGAAAATTTCATCTAGTGTGACTGTGGAGAGAGAGTGATACAGGTTAAGGACATTAAACATGATTTGTGGGTCTGGTCTTGGACTGGGGGATGATGTCATTAGGGACAACATTTTAACACAATATGTATCTAGCAGAGGATGTGCCATTTGTATGTTTAACACGTTTTAAAAGGAATACCTCATTTAGAAGGGTAAGCTTTAAACATATAGTAAATGTCTGTTAAAGTCACATTAACATTCCACCTTACAATTCATCTGCCTCATTATTTCAAATATTTTAAAAGAATTCTTGTCTTTACAATTTTACAATGAAAAAACAACTTTCCTTTATGGCTAATATCATACATCGCTTTAATTTTCAACCTCACCATTCACATAGTCACATGGTTCCATTATGTTTTGTAACGGACAACGTTTAACAAATAATTTCCTGATAGATCAAGTTTGGGGGTTGATGTGCTTAAGGCTACGAGAATACTATTCACCAAGTGTAAATGAGAGCAATTGTAAACACATAAAATTGTAGCAATTGTAAACACATAAGCAAAACAATAACTGGGTGCACCTTTAAAATAAAGTCTTAAGAAAAGCTCAACATAAATTCTCTTACATATTAGGCTAATCTTTCTAAATGTCATCGCAAAACATGCGATGATTTTTTATAAACATGCGATGATTTTTTATAATCTAATGTCCTGAATTGACATTACAAAACAAAATTGACACAATTGTGTTCATTTGCATAAAAAGCACTTCATATCGGATGCAAATACAATTAGATTCATTTAAATGACATAAAATCAAATTATGATATGAAAGTGATTTTTGGGTTATAGGAATAAGGCTCGTTTTATTTGCCAAAAACAATCCCACTATTAACCATCTCTTATTCTCGTGGGGATGTTGATGGCATTCCGAAATAATTTCATTATCCCATGCACAGCACGGATAAAATGTGAGAATTATACAGAGTAGACAAGACTGGAATTGAGATTTTCAGATCGCTCTCTGGGGTCGATTGCAATGTTTTCTATCAACATTCTATCAAAGCACAGATGTCACCACCAATTCAAACAAACCCATTAGACTGTGTCCTTGTGCCTGGCAAGCTATAATTACAGTAAAATTAGACGTGTTTGAAAATGTGAGATCATACGAAATAGCCATAAGTGTTATATTGTTGATGAAGATATGGATCAATGGTTCAGTCTGGAGCTGCGTCCAGCGTAAAGATGATAATTGCGGCGCGTACGTGGTGTATCTGTGCGAGACTGTAGCGCCATAATTGAGGACATGTTTCTGTGATAAGTGTAGAAATTATCAGTAATTGCTTCTGACCGCAAGGAAATGCAAATTTCCTCAATAATGAATATCAGCATACTTCACATACATCAGTGGCTTTTTTAAGGGCGGTTACAGTAAACAAGAATTGCAAAATGCCAGCACTAATATTTGTGTTTCTCAGATAATCCTAAACTGAGAATTAAACCTGACTTGTTTCATCTATACATTTCCAAGTCTGACATGTAGGTCAATTGTTCACACACTTATAGCACAATGTCTCAGAAAGTGCTATCAACATGCTACAACAGGCAACATCAGGTGTTGAAACATTCAAACTTAGGGAAATATCTGTGCCCTGCTGGCTTCTTACATTGTAAGATAATTTGATCTAATGTCACTTACAATAACCGTTAAAGTGTCTGTCACAGGCATTATAACCACATGACCACTTTGTCCTGCCAAAATTTTAATGGAAATGTTTATCTTTAATGTCAGGGTAATGGCAGTTTGAATGGTTTTTCAATGAGGAATCCTCATAAGAACATTCACCTTAGTATTAAATGGAACACAGTCTGACAAGAACTAGCATGCTAGCTGCTAAACTGTTACACTGCTCTGCTGAAAAAAACTCTTAAGGTGGTTTAAAAAAGTCTAAGGTGGATTAATGTTCTCCCACGCTGGTCTGTTGGCAGATTTTAAAGAGGTTTGATGCACTTTTTTAAACTTGTCACACTGGGAGACCAGTTTGAAACCCAACTAAACTAGATGAGCACCAGCTTTGCCAGTCATTGATTGACTAGACCAGTAAACCAACCTGGTTTAAGATGATATAAGTAATAATGAGAAAAAAAAATCTACTTCTTATTTTACATTCCTGAAAGCTAAGTAATGATAAATTCGAATATAATTACTTCAGCACGATGCTAAAACTTATATTAACATGCAAACAGTATGCGAACAGTATGCATCTCAAGATGCAATATCATAGCATGGCTCTCACTAGTCACTTAGAAGTATGGACCTCCTCATCACCAGCAGTTCACTTTTAGTACCTTAAGTACATTGTAAAAATATGCAAATTGGGACACAGCAAATATCTTCAGTGGGACCCGTGTTTAATAGCTCCTTGGAGACTTGGTTGAAAAATAATGAAATCGAAATTGCACCTGCCTATTAAAATAGTTCTGTTTAAGCTCTCTCCTGGATACCTCATTTGGTGGCTTTTCATCAGGCGGAAATCAAGCTCAATTTGCCTCCCATAGCAAATAACAGCTTTTTCCAAACAACAACTCTACTGGTATCCAATCCAACTCTCATGTCTTACTGTTTTTATCCTGGTATCTCATGAATATTCATATTTCTGTTTTCCATATCCAAGGTCTCCAGCAGAGACACAGAATGGTCACTGGGGGGGTGGAGTTTTCTCTGTGAACTCAGCAGGTGCTTGAGCGCAATATGTGATAACTAGATGTACTGAGAGAATGCGGCAAAGCAAGGTGGCCGTCACTGATGCACAGCAATTGCCTGATAGCACAGCATGCAGCTGATCGCGAGAAGAGACTTGTAACCTTCTACAACCCCCCAACCATCCCCCTCCACTCCACGTCCTTCTGCTCGCCATCCATCCTCGATCTCCAAGTCTGACCCTTCCAAGGACACAGAGATCCATCGCGTAATAAACCGATTCATTTCACTTATGTATCTGCTCGTTCCGAGCGAGTGTGAAGTGCAGACGGCTCTAAATTGAATCGTAGCGCACCAACTTTCAATTGTCATTTAACCAAATGGCACTTGCACAGCTTGAAGATAATAGGACTGCATTTACCATACAATTACCAGATTACCGCGGACACCTGTATCATTTTTATTTTCACGGCAAACAGCATAGAGGACAAGGCACAGACAGGCCCGCCGCAGGATCTTGCGCAAACTGTTTCCAACAAATGGATACACATACATAAACGGACACCGCATGTGTGTAGGTGGCCGGTCGCGTGTGTATGTGTGTTTATGAGGCATCATCATTCCGGGGCTTGCTTAACGTTAGATGGAGAGTAAACAGCAAATGTCCAGGGGGTCTCCTTCAGCCGTCTCACTAATATCTAGCAGTGCTCCCGCATGACAGAAGCAGATTACTCTCCAAATTAGGACTCATTTACAGCAGCTGTTGTACCAATTTTACTTGGGGAGGGAGAAATAAGCTCTCATCCTGTCTTAAGGGATCTGTAACCTACAGCATGGCCTTGAATATGTATTAGATTTGTTTGAGAAAGAGGAAACTGCGGTCACATGATTTTCTTTATTTTAACAACGAGTGACTAGGAAATAAAAATAGGATTTACTAAAAGAATCCTCAAATTGACCCTTAAATTAAGAATCTGATTTATATTTTCTACTCACTGTGTCTTTAAATAAAAGTAAGGAAATTGTTTGCATTGCACTGTTGTAAAAAATGTGGTTGCTATGAAAGCCAATGAGTCAAGGCCTGTTTTCAATAAGCACCTTTGATTTTACATTCTACTACAATAAATTGCCTGGGTATTGAGAAATTGTTTCAAAACATTTAAAAAATGACTCAATTTTTCTCTCAGGGACAAGCTATCATTACTAAAGGCTGAAATGACAAAGATAAAACGAAAAAGTAACTATTGAAATAAAAACAACTGTTCAGTTCATTTTGCCCTAAAATCCAAAATATTTTTTCATACAAAAATGAAGATATGTCTATTGTGATTATTATTTGCATTATACAATTTCTCATGGCAACTAAAAAGCATTTCTTTTCAGTTTCCTTACAGTTAAAGCTGCAATCTGTAACTTGTTTTTCTTGACATACTTCATGTACTTTTTTTACATATAAAGAAAATCAATGAAGTCAAATTGACATTTCCCAGGAAATGATTTAAAAATTGATTTACAAAATGATTTACAAATAAGCTTACTGCTGTGAATCAGGGTAAAGAGACAGTTTTGAACACTGTTCTGTTATGTACTTGCTCAATAACAGTTTTTGTTCATTTTTAACCAAAAAAGTTACAAATTGCAGATTCAGTAAGTTTTATATGTTACAGTAATAACAATGCTTAATTGCAAAACAAATTGTAATGTCAGGTTGTAATATAATTTTTTAAGTAAAAATATATATTTTCTGTCTTTTTCACTCTTTCTTTTGATTTTAGGGTGAAATATGACCCATAAATGTTCATTCAATTGACAAATTTGTAAAACCCATAAACCAGAGTCAGTAACACGACCAGATTAGAAGTAACTTTGTTTCCCTTTTCAATTCTCCATCATGGAAACGAGGCACATGCTGACATGAGAAGTGGACCAAGCAATGGTCCTTCAGTTCCATCAGAGAAATCTAAGTCATTGAGTCAATTCACTCACTGATGAGGCATGAATATATGTGGCAAATTCTGTTCGGAGTGATTTATCCTAATTGTCACAGTGGGACCTCCCATTACACTGCAGCAGAACGGGTCACTGCATTAGAAAATTAAAGCTGAGGCATTCATTTTAATTCTATTTGTAAATTCTCGCTTGTGGGATAAAGATGTGCTGAGCATGTATAAATGGCCCCATATGTCCCCAGAGTGGGCCCAATGTTGGCCCCTCGAAAGCATTCACCTCTACATGTCCTGCCCTGCTCCACCAGTGTGAGGGAAAGCGGACCCTGCGTGGCTGTGTTATGTTTATGTGGATGTGTGTGTAGCGTGTACCTGAGCTCCACTTCCTTAGTTCCACTCGCTGCCCCTGCCGTGTGCGCCAAGGGCCCCCGTTTCCACATTCACTATAGTCAAACCAGAAATCAAGAGTATGAATCGTCTAGCCATTTCATTTACTGTATGGATGGTCTTGCTCTAACCTTATTCCATTCCAGAGGTGTTAAATGATTCAATTATTCTCTTTGAATTTAATGGAACATTAGGGAATCCGTCTGAAATTGATATCGGGCACAAACTATTACTGAGTTAATTATTGCTCCAGGTAGTTTCACACCACTGACTCTACATATATATACTCTATTTTTCTGTCTGGGCATAGAAATATTCAGGAAAAATTACCTGTGATTAATTGATATGGTGATTTGATAGAGATAGAAAGTGAACATTATAATATCCAAGGGGTTGAAAAATCACTAATCATTTGGAATGCCACCTCTAATGATATGTTGTGAGTCTGAAAGAACAAGGACGAGTTAATACTTGATTCATAAACAGATACTCTAAACACACTGAGGAGAAATTACTTTAGCATGGTTGCACCAAGAAAGAAACATTAAGCTATTATGAATGTTTTGAGACCACAGCCTGCTCATTAAAAAGAGATATTGTCAAGATACTTGGTTTGTTTGAGTTTTTGACATTCTAACTTATCACCATCACTCATATGTTTATTCCCTATAACATATGAGTATAACATAGATGCCTGTGGATGCAGCACTGCTGTCTTAGAAGATCGCTTGGGTTTGTCTCAATTAGCACCTTAGTTCAGAAGTACTGACCAAAGAGGTTGCCATTTTTGTCCTAATTGTCAAAAGTGCTCTAGTGTTTAATGTGATAATCATCACACAAAATGAGTAGAATCCAAATCCTCAGTATTCAATAGAGACTTTAATATCCCAGGGGGCATTAAATTCAAAAAGTTGCCTAAAGACTGTGGGATGGGCACCTCTTTTTTATTGTTAGTGATAAAGGTACTAAGAATGCACTAAAATTGTACTTGTTTAGCAACCTGATATATAAATAACCTGAGTACATTATTTGTGGTTGTTGTTTATGAGTCATAAGTGAGCAAACACATGGGTTATGACAATGAAAACAGGCCGAATGAGGTATGTCTAATAATAATATCATCCTATACACATATGAATGAACAATTAATTATGTATAGGTACTGCTACAATGTTCAATAAGTACTTAACTGAATACAGTAGCTTTTGCCACAGTACACAACTTTGAACGCAGCATACGATCCTTTACCGAAAATGTCATCATGGTTTCTGATGTCAACAACAATGGCAGACAAATGAGCCGGTCGAATAGCAGAAGGCCCAAGAATATGTTTTTATTATTTAACATAAAGATAGTGTTTTTTACATGTGAGATGTATATGGTATTATGATGATAAAGGCTTAGAAAAACAGAACAGACCTGTGAAAAGTATTTTTTAAAGACATTAAGCAACATTGGCCAGTTCTGACTAAAATATCCGCAAAGTTTTTCTATTTCAGCCATCACAAAAGAAATCTTTTTCTCTTTTTTTATCTTTTTCTCTTATATCTGTTCTCAGAACACAATCAGTTTTGTCCAAATGGCCCCTTGTGGATAATGATCAATTGCAGTAAAGCTAGCAGAGGCTCTGTGGTAATGAGATCCCGTGTCCCTTTCATTCTGCCACAGCGCTGGAGATGTTCAGGTCCAGCTGTGGGAATGACAGATGATGAATAAGAAGAGAGTTTTGCTGGAAGAAGAGAATGGGAAATAAGTTTTATCAGCCTGAGTAAAAATGCAGTGTAATGTGCAGCCTTCTTTCATTAGTCCAGTCTGCAGCCCTTCCGTCTATATCTCTGTGACCATGTATGAAAGAAGCCCAAAATGAGATCATGACAATTGGAAAAATTTCCTGGGCTGTCATTCAAATTGGAAAAATAAGAAGGCAAGTCTATTATAGGTCCTGTGGCCTGAAAACAGAAAACCGATGTTATGGAAAAGCAAAAAATCTGAGAATATTATTTGAGAGAACACGTTTAAAAAGTGTCACGGTGATTTCCATACAATTCTGATACAATAGTAGCCTAAGGACCAATTAGACCTGGCCAGAAATGTATTTTTAGTTTGGATTAGATTACATTACATTTTGCTATTTTCCAGATTCCTTTACCCAAAGGGACATACAACTCAGGAACATCAGCAATTTGACACATGAGCCAACAAATCTCGCAGTACGGCCATACAAGGTTCAAGAGTAAGACACAGTATAGAAGCTAAAGCAAAAGTAGTGTACCTTAAAAATGCAAACATAAAATATAAGATTAAAACATTTGGGAGGTGGAATGGAATCTGGAATCAACGTAGACCAGACTGCCAGTACAAAAACCACATCTCCTAAATGTTACAAGCATGTTCAGTACTGCTTTGCACCTCCAATTAACCTAAAAAATTAAGTGCTATGCAGGTATGCAGTTAATATGTAAATGCTTAGATGTACTTACTTTAGGAGTATGTCTGTGTTAAAAGACCGTCTGGGTGTTTTTCAATAGTTTTGACAACAACCACCATAACTTATAAGTATGGTTGAATTCTAATGGTAATGTCAGTCTAACAGACAGCTGAAAACTGTTATTTCTCCTTATCTCTATACTCCAATGGACCTGAAGCAGGCAGCCGGCAGCCCTCATGCACGTCTCACTCTGAGTGACAGCCTGACATGTATTGCAGTAAAAAAGCACAGCCAATACCTCACAACCTGAAAGTGTCACCGGTAAGTAAACGCTGGCTATATATGATATGAATGAGTGCTGAGCTGTATTTTAGTTTAAGGAGTTGCATGAACACAGCATGTCTTAAACAAAGTTTAAGAAGGTTAAACAGATAAAGTAAATATCTAAAAGAGAATGAATTGAAGACTCACCATAATCTGTTTCTTTATATATATATATATATATATATATATTCTCAGTTTCTCCTGTGGAACTGCAATAGAAAGGCTGGGCTAGCGAGTCTTGTCATATGAGCCATATGATAATCATTAATTCACTTCCAGACTAGCCACTGACCCTGTCTGACCCAGATGAAATTGATTCTGCGTCTGAACCTGAGGCAGGGCTGTATAAGGCTAAGATCAGCACAAGTTTAAAAATACAGCAGAATGAGTGGAAGAAAACAAAACATAGGTTCTGTTGCAAAACTTAGCGAGTCACAGAACCTACACCTAAGCAGTTGCTTTCTAAGGCAAGAACCCCAACTGAAATTGAACCCCATAAGTTATCAATGTAAATTGATCTACATAGGCAGCAACTTTGGTTGTAATACATACTGATCTTGCAAAAAACAGAACTATCTATCTGTCTATCTATCCACACACACACACACACACATATATATATATTGCATTGTGGGATTGTCTTTTTTTTATAAAGGATACTGCCATAGGATGTTGCCAAAAGAACATATCTTAGTAGACAACACAATTATGCAGCATAACTGTCTTTCTGTCTGGAGTATGCCTACTGTATGAGAAACAAAGCAGGACAGAACTGGAAACAGAAAGTGAGGGAGAAAGAGAGAACAAAACATCAATGCTTGCAGTGGAGTGTACACAGTTTGGTTGAGGGGGTATTTAAGTTGAGGAAAGATAAATGGTTCCAATGAGTCAGTTTGATGGAACAGCTGTAGGAAAGCAGGAGAGAATGACACAGGGCCTGTGAGAAGCTGTAATTTAATAGCCTAATTTCCTGCCTGGCCCTACAGAAACATCTTTCTGACGATGACAGTTGATGAAAATGCACCATGATTTTGATTTGCTCCTCAGTGAAGGACAAGTTCAGACCTCTCTCTTTTCTGAGGTCCCTGAGGCAAGAATGTTCAGAAGGATGAGTTTGTGTGTGGCTCAGGTTGTATGTCTGTGTGGCAGCTGCAACACAAGAACCTATGCACTGATCTACACTGATGTATGACATATGTACAATAAACTTGCTCCCCATGTATGACATAATGCTTAAGTGTTACGTCCCTCTCTTTGCATCCTGTGATAAGCAATAGTTTTTGTTAATATGTTAATATGTAATAATAATAATAAGAGCAACAATAACAATAATATTAATATACACCTGTATGCTGTTATTTTATTCTGTGAAATGCAATAAAGTACTCCACGACAGAACAATGGTTTATATTGACCATGGGCTGTGAAGTTACATAATGGAGGGAAAAGCATAGTTATCGAACGGCTTCAAAAGATTTCAAAAATTGATATGGGCTGCTCTTATGTTGTTTGATGGATTATGGAGCTTTACATCTTGTGGTAACTGTAAACTGTCGTTTTATGGAAAGATATCAATTAGGATTCTTTATAACCTCCTGTTTGCGTTCAAAAGAAAAAAATAATGGCGTACAATTATAAAACAACGTTTAGCCCTAAAAGACAACAGTTTCAGGTCCCAAATTATATTAGGTTTCCTTAACTACTTTATTTTACACAAGAAAAACTTAATACAGTGTATATTTTTGTATATATTATTTTGTACATACAAACATGTAAAATGCATTTATATTTATAGTCTCTTCATATAATTACACTTTTGACCATAACCCTAAACCTACCCCTAACCATAAACCTCCTCAGAACATGTGCATAGTATGTGCAATGTATCGCATGTTTGTTTCATTTGTAAGTACACAGTAAAGATACCTAATATACAGTGTGAACATTTCAAATGATCAAATGAACATTTTTCTTTTAAATTCATCTGGCCAAACCTGGCCGGTTTTAAGGGTAAAATATGGCTGAAACATAATAACAGTAATGAAATGTATGAAACAGTAATGTAATAATTTAATATAATTTGATCTTGTTTTTTTACAGCGCTAGTAAAACAAAGTAGGTCAATAGCTAGTATGCCACACATATCTGCAGTATTTTGTTGTTCAATATGCCAAGTGCACTTTGTGTACTAATAGAAAACTTATGCAAATCAGATCAATAGGATATCCATACATACAATGCCTAAAGCTGTGTGAAGTCACCAAGCAGTTCGCTTAATCTAATAACTGATATCAATAGTTTATTTGGAAACCAAGTGGAGCAAAAAAGAAACCAGTGTAATTAGATTGGCACAGCTTGCCTTGCCTGTCTTTTCTTTTCTATTCACTTACAATTAATGGCATGTGTCATTATGGCAGCCAAAGGGCGAATCATAGGGAATAAATTAATGGCATCTCAGCTTTGAGAACATATTTCATGCTGAACAATAAGCATGTATTTGTATGGTGTCGCCACCAGCTTTGGTGAATGTTTTTAACCAAGAATAATGGACAATTGGCCAAAAAAAATCTGTGTACCAACTAGTTGTTATAATGTTCATTTTTAAGTCCTTATACAGGCCATACATGCAAAACATGCACATGCAAAAATTAACCATTTTAAAATAATTCTAGTTTTTTGTTTTCCAAATTAAATTTGCATACCTAAATTTGCATATCCAAGAGATGGCAAGTGATCACCCAGCAGGAGAGTATTCCAGCTTTCACTGGGACATTGTTTACATGGATTAAGAATTAGTAGTATGCTACGTAGATGTATACATAGAAGTAGTATGCTAAATAGACTGACGTCTATTTATTGAGTGTAAAACTAGTTATTTTGCTTTTTTAAATAAATTGTGTGTCAAAATATTCAACTACATAACAAATCAATAAAAAGGCAAGTTGGGAATTGCATTGTAGGAAATATGACTTCTCGCCCAGGATTATAATACAAAAATAGTCGTAGTTTGCTGTTCTAAACACAGTCTGTCTGTAATAGCAACTCTGAGACCATATGACTCAACACTTCCTGTAGCGCCATAGGCTAGCTTGTCAGGATTGTGCTAGTGGAGTGACATGTGCTAAGAAATGGGCAAACAAACACAGCAGTTATTTACATTGTGTCCAGCCAGGCAGTCAGGCTTGATTCAGATAGACTAGCTGCACTCACAGACAGCAGGTGAGCTCATAAAAACTTTTCTGCCTGTAGCCGGAGGGCACCATAAGAAAATTCATCGAGAAATTGTGGTATGAAGTGGGGAAAAACAACAGAACAGTTATATAGAGAACTGTAGCAGAGGAAGTCTCTATCTAACTTCTTTTTCTCTCTGGCCAAACAATTACATTGAATGGAAATTGTAAATTTCTAAATGTAAATGTAAATTACTACTTAAATAGGACACTAGTATTAAATGACAAGGAGGCCGGATCTCCACGCTGTTCATATGACAGCAACACAAGATAGAACAGATCAACTGACAATGCAAGACTTAACAGAAAATCTCTGTGTGCTGCACTGCATGCAAGCTTCCTCACAGATTACTGGGCCATTGTCTGCTCTAATTGTGTTTTGCAAAACATATCTATTGGTATTCATGGAATTCATCTGCATGGAATTCAAGTAAATGCCTCTTTCCATCCACAGGCGCATGGAGTAATTGAGGAGGCTGTACGAATGCGGCCGCAAGTGTCATTGGAGGAGGAAAACCTCTGAGCTGCCAAAGTATTTGGGAATCAGTCTCAAATCCATAATTAACCTCCCAGGTCCTTCAGAAGGCCATTATAGTGAGGAATAATTCCACAGGAGCTTCTGTCTTTATGGCTGCAGCTGTGTCCCCACTACACTTTAATGTGTTTATTTACTGGTTCCTCAGAGTGTTCGCTCATAATGTTCTTCTCAGGTGATGAAACAGATATGTTCATGATGGCCACTGCCACGTCCCAGTCGCCTCTTGGCCAACAGAGACCTTGTTATGAAGAGAAATGGAGGGAGGTTGAGAGCAGAAGCTTCTAGAAGGATGGATGGCTGATTTCCAGCGCGTGACCTCTTTGTGCATCTGCAAGGGCATCTGTGTTGTTTTTGTAGCCGCGGGTGGATCGCTCAAGTCCTCGGAAGACGGAAGATATGTCACTGTCCGCACAGTTTGACTTGGGAGAAAGAGACTTCATTACAGACCTGTGAGATAAAACCGGCCAGGACAAAAGACAACAAAGCCACGAGGCTTTCATGTCATTATTCTTTTAGAACGTTTCTCTCACACCAAAGAACCCTCACTGGAGCTCTTTGGTTTTCACTCCACTGTCCATAGCTAAGCCAAAGAGTGATTAATTACACTAACAATACAAGTGCTAAACTACTGCAACATGCTGTTGATCAAACACACAATTACCAGCAGGCCTTTAATTAGCACTTTAGAGGATAACTGTTTACTGCATCTCTTCACCTCTGCGGCACCTGTAAACACATATTGATGCTAATTCACTGGTACGGTATAAATGGTTGGATTGTGCTGACCAGTCTGTCATTTCACTGGCTCTTATAAACCACAGATCATTGTAATAGCTACCCTACATGTTTTTTTAACATCTTGGTGCCAGATGCGCAGCTTTGGAGCGAGGAAATTCCAGCTTTCACTTTAGCCTGGTTTGAACAGGATCTAAGCAAAAGACGTTTTTCTAAAACTAGATATTTTCTTTAAGAACACTTGGCTAATCCTTACCGCTCTCATGCGATTTATTCTCAACCAAAACTCATTAAAACAGTAAGAGAATATCACAAAAGACTTTCCAGCCAATAGGTTTACCACTAACATGATTAAATCATTGATCTCCCAGTAAAGCTTCAGGCCTCTAGGTGCAAAATGACCTTTTAATAAAATCAGTGAAATCTGTTTACCCTGAAAATACCTGATCAAAGTTTAAGGTCAGGTGACTCTAGTGGTATTTTATCCATGTGTCGGCGAAAAGATATTTATCCTTTTCCTTCCTGCAGCAAGTAGAGATTTGCTAGCATGCTGGAGGCCTAATTGCAATCCTGTACGAGACAGACCCATCTCTGCTTTTCATTAGACCCAGAGGAAGGATCTCCATCAAAGTCCACATCAGCTTTCAAAGCCATGATTCTGAGCAAGAGCACATTTTCATTACGATGCTCTCAACTCTCATTGGACAAACTGGCTGGTGCCCTCAATCTGAAGATCACATGCCTATCAGAGACTCTAAAGTGCTCAAGGTTCTGATAGGCAATCAGCCCAGATCCTCAGCTCTGAACATTAAAACCGTGAGAAGGATTTAATTATTTTCATCTTGAATGTAGCATTACAACAATCATACTGGAAAAGAATGTAAGTCTTTTAATTTTGTAAGATGGTTCCAAGGCAGTGTCGATTATATTTAGACATAACAGTCTTAATAACTTACAGTTATTAAAATCGCAAAAGAAGACCAATCCAAGAGACTGGAGGAAATCAAGCTATTCCCCTACAATACTGTAAGTATCTTAATTGTCTTCTTATATAGCCTGAAATACATTTATTTTCCAGAAAGTCTCTTTTTTATTAATGAGATCAGATAAAATACCACTTCATTTCAAATTTAATTACAGGCCATAGTATTTCCTTCCCTGAACCAGCTGTTAATGTGATTCTGAGCACAAATGAATATATGGTTTATATATATATATATATATATATATATACACACACAATATAATATAAAGCGCAATTGTGGTGGAGGCTTTTTAAAAAATGATTATGGCAAAGCACTTTAAATTACAATGACAAAGAACTAACAAGCAAAATAATATAATCTAGTATTAATTTATAGTTTAACAGAGCCGGTAAGTTCCAACACATTAACTGTCTGCTACTGTCAGAGAAATGAGTTAGGAAGCACAAACAGAGAGATGCTGAGTCGGCAATTTGCAGCAAAATGCTGCTGCTGGCTACATTTTGATGATGAGAGATGAATAAAGCAAATATGATAAATTAGACGGCACAAAACGCTACTGTAATTAATTATAATTAATGATTTCACAGTGTTCCGAGACTTCGTTCTAAAGAATACATGCGTTTTGATGCACCGCCAAAGTCTGGAACAGTTTGTGGATCATCTCATTACTGAACAGAAACTGATCTGGGGTCAGTCAGATGATGGGAGGGTTTCTGAACGTGTCCTGCTTGTTCAGCTCCATAGATGGAATTTCATCTTAATTGACAGTTATCTCGCTTCATTTGTCAAGCGGACAGATGCTTGGATACAGGGTCTACCTATAATAGTGACTCTAGAGCTGTGTGCAGGATGTCTGAGCTAGGAGTTGAAGATTCCCTCTAGACAGGTCAAGTTAATATGTCATGGTGCCCAATTTTACAACCATTCCATCCTGTTTTTATGTTGCCCTCTGTATTCCTAGAAAGAGACGTGAACAACATGCCACACATTGATCTGCAGACTGAACTGTCAGGTCAGGCCTTTTTTGGTGCTGTACCTTTCATCTGTCATTTACTGACAGAGTTTTGACACATCTTGTGTAGTGTTAACAGGAGAAAACCGCATACCTCTGACCCTAGTGATCCTGTTTCTTTTCAGTTCCTCTCAGCAAGATTCCCTTGTCCATTTCAGGTTTTCTGGATGTACCCAGGGGCATCTGTATTGAGACGAAGACATCTCGAGGGAAATACTGGTATAGATCTTCAGTTTCTGTCCAGATGTTGATCAAGGCCAAATGGAACAGGATTTATTGTACTAGCTCCTCAAGCATTGTGCAAGAATAAGAGCTGGATGCAGAGCTAAGTGATAGAGTCAGCAGTTTTACACAGACCTGTTGTTTTTCTTAACACTCTGTACAGTATAAAATACATATAGTGCCTGTGTGTCCTAAGCCTTATATACAACTGAATATACAACATGGTCAGATAGATGACTGTGCTGGGTAAAGTTGTTGGTGTGAAAGGGGGCCATATATTAAAGTTCAAGAAGGTGCTCACACTGCAATGAAGTTGCAGCATTGGCCATTGGTTAGTTCTATTATATTCTGGTCCCTACATCAAAAAAAGTGACCCAATTTTGTTTTTTTCTTTGCCTTTTTTTATCCAGGCACTAGCCAAAAATAATACTACTGTAGCACACCTCTAATTCATAAACTACACGACTGCAGTATCATTCATGTTCATAGCTTGAGTTACATTATAAAGTTTAATACAACAACTCAAGAAGTGCTTCTGAATTCTGTTTACTAGCACAAACATAAACACCACGCATATCCAGACACTGAAATCGTCTAGAGAGCGTAGCTTCTGAGCAATAACATAATGTTGTCTTTGGAGAGCAATGGGTGCTGAGAAAAATCACTCATGGAATCAGTCATGTATACATTAAGGGAGGGCTGTTGAGGGAAAATTGGATTGGAGGAGTCCTTCCCACAGCAACAGACGACAGCCTATTGAATCACCCGCATCCTTGGCTGGGCTACCTAGCTCAGGCGGTGATGTCATCAGACAGACGCTCTGCACTCTTGCCTCTTTCATAGACTGTGGTCTTACAAGACTGCAGCACTTCCACAGTCTCACCTTGAGACTGTGCCCTCCGCTCTGACATTCACATGCCTGCTTATCAAAACAAAGTCAGGTGCAGGAAAGTGCGATGTTCACCACAACAAATATGTGGAGAAAATAATTAACAGGGTTTAATTAAAGTCACCGGGCAAGGATAAAGCTTCATTCTAAATGGATCACCAAATTAATGCATGTAAAAAAGAAAAAAAATGTCTATTTAAAAATAAAATGTTATTGTGCAAAGAATTTTTTACACATGTAGGAGACATAATGGAGTAGACACCTTTGTCTTAGATGAGTCTCCTAACATTTCTTATGAGAAATAAGATAAGAATACTCTAAAGTTTTATCCCAAACTCTAGTCTGAGCAGACAGAGACTTAAGCAAAGGTTTCCATCTGTTTATTTAATCTCGTTGTCTTGGATAAACAAATGAGACAATAAAGAGACCTTTATTTTTTTGCTTTATCACTAATTGGCCGAAACTCGGAAACAAACAGATGCATTTGAAACATCTAAATGAGATGATCAGTGAAGTTTTTGCTAAAGTTCATATTGTTTTTCAACTACATGATCAACTGCATTTTCATGCACGAAACTCACTTTTTCCTCTTGTTTTCTAGTTCTTTCTGTTTTCTTTCACAATCATAATCCTCTTTCATTGTATAATGGCATTTTCCGCACAGTAATGCAACAGATGAGTGGGACACTCAAAAGCGTGACCTCACATCTGAGATCTGATTTCATGCGCTGAACAAGGCGCCGCTTCTGTTTGGCCAACAACACAAGGCATGCCAGTCAACCCATATGAGATCATCACAGTGGCCCCCATGCAGATGTGCCTGCATCAGTGCATTCTACATGGAGCAAAGGAACAATGTAAAAAATCTATTTAAAGGCTGCATTTGCATGCCGGCATGCATGAGAGTTTATGGTTAACAGTGTGGCTCTGTAAGCCCTCGGTCGGACGTGTTTATCCAGCTGCTGCGGCTCCTCACGAAAAGGCAGAATGTTTTAGAGAATGGGCAGGACTTACAAAAACAAGATTGTGCCTTAAGGAGGTCGTGCTTATTGAATGACATCCTCTTCTGGAAGATGCTCTTTAAAACAACGCATGCATTTACCCTGGCACCTCACATTGTATAGTCATAAATGTATATCATGCGTGTATATTCAATTATATATTATATAGAAACAAAACTCTCCAAATGTGTTTTCTGTAACCTTTAATTGCATTAAGGTGGCATACCATTCATTTTTATCATTATATTTTTGTTCCCTGTGATTTGTTACATTAGTCAGGGTCTTATTTTTGTTTCTAATAACCATTTTCCACCCTTGCTATGAGCAGAATGAGCTATGCAGTTTCCATAGTACAACAAATAAACGTGAAAATAAAAGAGATTTGATCTATTCTCTTCAAAGACAAATTGCATTTATCATGGTATGACCCCTTTAATTTGAATACATTGAACAAATCAAATCAAATTAAACACATGAGAAAGTTACGTTCGCTATAATTTTCTATGATGCTAAACCACACGATGTTGCAGAGAACAGATGGGAATATGTTGTCATAAGGACTCATAGGTGCTGTGAGCACCTAGGCACCATCACATTACTGTGACAGATGCACTGATTATTGAGAAACATCTCGGCTTGACGCAGCTGCTGGCGTCATAGCGTCACGGTTATGTTTGGTGATATGCGAATGCCAGGTGACAGAGATGCTTCATCTTTCAATTTCAGTGCACCATAAAAAGTCTCTAAGTCACTCCGCAGTGGCCATGTTTACTGGTTAAGCTTTTGTCATCATTATCATGTCAGTGCTGGCTAACCAGAGAAACCTGCAGAGCACTGAGTGTGTCACCCATCCAGTCCTGCCGCAAAGAATTACATCATCCTCCCCATTTATCTTCATGAGTCCTGGTCAGCCAATCCTCTCTGGACATACTGGCCTCTGAAACATAAACAGCTATCATGCAATGACTGCACTACCACTTGTTTCTTGTTTTGTCTGTAAAATATTCTAATATGCAAAGTTATGATTGGATTTTTGACTGGATGTCTAAAATTATTTTTCTGATGAGCCACATCAGAGTCACTGCAAAACAGGCAATATATACATTGAACAGTTAAGTTCTGTATTAATGTGCCAGGTTGCTACAAATCATTTTTGAACTATCATTACCTGCTGAAAGATTTATTTAGTGTGATTATAATTAAACTTTGCGTTGTGTAAGCCAACATGGTTGTGTAAGCCAACATCTTAGTCATGGTGAAATCACCGAGTATAGCTCACCTAGTATAGCTATATATTTTCCAACTTTAAGTTCTTACTGGATAAACCAACACAAAATAGAAATGCTCACTTTATATTAACACAGCAAGTTTTTGGCAAACATAAATAATCTCTCCATGAACAGTGCTGTATTCAAGAATACTTTGGCTGCATAAAGCACACAGTTTAATACATTAACTCTCTTCTATGATGACAAAAACTTTTGCATAGCACCCTTGTACTTGAGTCTCTTTGTGTTTATGTGTCTTTATTGTGGCTACTTGACGTGTGTGATATATTTGTCTCTGTGAATAATGGATTTGGGTTGTTTTCAGCACCAGTGATGAGCGACTTCCACAGCAGAGCTTCCAGAACGAAGATGCGGAACTCACCTCTGTATGAACCCGCTCATATTTGGACAATGGGGCTTTTTCTCATGTTTCCTCAAAGTGGACTCTGTTACAGAAGCCAGCTACAGTGATGAGCTTCTCATGTTGTAAGCCGAGCTGCCGGATGATGTAACGTTGAGCACTCAGCAAAGAGCTCTGATGATATCGGCCTCTGCAGAGCCATCAAAATCACCCTCCTCTTCCTCATCATCTTCACTCTTTGAATACCTAAGACTGATGTATTGTAAAGACCAAGAGTTGACCAGGTCAGCTGGTCAGCATAACCTCTTTAACCCTTCTGGTATAAAAGTAAACAGTCTGGGTGTAAAACAAAACATCTGTCCACTTTGTATTAATGTATTCTGATGAATGAATATTATTATTACTGTACATACTAGTAGTTTGGATTCATGCGCACCTGTTTTGAAAGGTTTGCCAGCACCCAATGAAAGATGGCCCTTACTTCATATCCTTTCAGGGGACCATAGCTTGTCAGTAAACTTCTGCCCTTTCCACTCAGTTGTCGGTTTTGGTGAAATTACTAAAATGTGGTTGGTGAATGACTAGCAAGAGCCACATATGGCCTAAACCAGAACCTCCTCTGTGGTCCAGTCTGCCCTGACTTCCTCTCTGTGCTCGGAAGACCACAAGGAGCGGCATGAGTCATGCAAACAGTTGTTGTGATGTCATGAGCAGTTGAACAGCACCTGTCTCAGAACAAAGTCAGGGGCGGTTCGCTCTTGCTGCCTCATGGGCAAGATTTCATCAGCTGCGCGTTAGGTCACAGAGGGGCCTTTTCCAAAAACAGCTTTGGCAGCAGGAGACGGGCTTCCACTATTCCCTTTTTCATAACTGTGATTTATAATCGAACTGAGATGATTGAAACGTGGTACGCGTTCCTAGTACAGATTGACTTTACATCTGATAATTAACATTACAAGCACTCAGTGAGCGGCTTGAAAAAATGAGGTGACATTTTGGCTGAACAATTTTGTGCTAGCGCTGTGGATTTAAAGAAAAGCTACATCCACAAAGGACCAAAAATGTTCCATTTTAATTTAACAAACATAACATGTTAGATTGTGTCTGTTTAGTGGTAAACACTGATCCACACAATTCTGATTTATGAGGTTAAAGATGCCAATTTTCCATGATGCAATGTGTCATCAAGTAATTGTTGCTATGGTGTTCAGGGTAGTTGCTAGGGTGTTGCTATGTGACTGTCAGTGTTACTTGGCTGGGTCATAAGAATATTCCGAAAGTCTTTATGATATTCTGGTCTTAGATGTAGTTTTAGTCCATCTTTAGTGTAAACAATTTTGTACAGATATGCCTGTTTCATGGTCTGCAAATCTAAAAATTGTAATTGCTTAGAAAAGTAGTAGCACACATCTCCACAAAAAGCCGTGCAATCTGAGGTATCATTCATGTTGGTAGCACATATGGTGGGAGGAATTAAGCACCAAATATTAACAGGGTTAGAGATTTGAACAAACGGCCAACCCTAAATATGAGCAACAGAAAAGGTGATGGTTACATTAGCAAGCACTGCTAATTAGCATAAATGAGCCATTTCAAGACATTCATTTTTATTTATATCAGTCTTCAAGTTCCCATTGAGTAAAACCCCAGACAATGAGAGCTGCATGTGTCTGGCCATTGTTCTTGTGATATTAAATCAAGAGTCATTTCAATATAATAGCTGCACTTTGTAATACCCACAGCAGTGGAATAACTCCAATTTAATCTGGCCTCCAATCAATATTATCTGTCGGCAAAGATTGATGATCATGAGGTAAGACTATTAACTGAAGGGAAAGTGTCCAAATCTGGATCCCACTGGCTGTTACATACTCACATAATAATGTGAAAAGGAATTATTTGTCAGCCAATTTTCAAATAGGTTGAAATAGCGGGACCGCACTTTGGAAATTAATGTGTGAATGACTTTTGCATTGATTTCTAGTGTGCGGAAGAATGGGAAACAAGCTTGAGGTGCACAGGACCCAGGTGATAGGCCTTCATTTATGTGTCATTCTGAAACGCAGAAAGCCTCATGCGTGCTGAAAGAAGCATATTGTGTGTCCAAAGCCCCTAGTGAGTAAAGGTCAGGCCGTTGACCCTTTTAAAAGTGGGCTGTCAGACTTTTAGTGCAGATTATTTCACTGCCCTCCATCAGGTTATTAACAGTCTTAATTGACTGGTGATTTGCTGTTGCTGAGTTGACAAAAATCACTTTTTAATCTAATCAAAGCAATACACCTGATTGCTTTTTAATATCTCGATTGCATATTCAAATATTTAGTCAAAAACACAGAGTGCATTCAGACAGTCTGTTCCCAAAGGGACTGCTCAGAAAGTTAATGCAACATTGATGTGGGCTATGACAATATTTGTGAAACACTGGTTGTGGTTCCAAAGTTTCCATTAGGAGAGGAAAGTGGTTTATTTAAAAAATCTGACCCATATGCTCAGAAAAAAAAACACCGGGGTGCTTATGTCTGGGAATTATAAAAATATAATTTAAAGAAGATTTAAAGAAGAAAAAATAAATAAAAGTTTACAATGATGAAGAAACATTTAAAACACAGATCAGGTCCCTGTCACTCGAGTGTGTGTTGCCCTTAAAGCAAATGCCAAATACTAATACATTATTTAATTCACATACGTTTAATCATTTACTTAAGCTGTTTTGCTAAAAAGCAATTTGTAACCAAAACACACACACAGTTAAACTAAACGTTGCAAAACAGAAGCATTTTTACTAGTGGTCTTGGACCCCAGTGTATATTTACTTAAACACATATATACTAACTCTAACCTTCTAAAATTAGCTTTCTGACTCCAAATAATTAGCCTCAGCCAGAAAAGCTTTAAGGTGTCATATTACACTTGGAAAGGTCAATGCATTTTACTCAGTGACATCAACTGTGCCGGGCTAAAACCAAGTTCTCATAAGTAACGCTAATCTAATCACACCCACAGTGAGTGTGTCACACATGTTGACTGGTATGTGTGATGTGCCCACCCTCATGCCCCCAGCTGTCCAATGGAAAATGACACTTGCTGGCGTGAAGATGCGAGATTGCCAAGGATGACAGACCTCTGGCCCCTTTCTGAGCTCTCAGACATGCTGTGAAAATGATGATCGATTGCACATTGAAGGAACTCCAAGTGCAGTAAAACTTGCCCAAAGAGCACCACCTGCTGACAGCTTATCCAATTCATTCTCCTATTGAGCTGTCTGTATGCATGCTCGTACAAAAGAGAGAGTGAGAGAGAGAGAGAGAGAGAGAGAGAGAGAATGTAAAAGATAAATATATGCTTTCATTCGTGTTTGCCCTAACTTACTCCATGGAGGCCTCATGTAAACATTTACATTGTGGTTTTACACAGAGGGGTGCATTCATATAGTCGTGTATATATACATTTTATAGTTGTGTTTTTGAGAACCAATATGTAAATATACATGCTGTATACAGGGGAGAGCTGGGCTAGTTGTCACATGGTGAAACTGTCACATGGGCTACAGCATATCTTTGTAACTATGATGTTTTCAGATCTAACTGCATACAGTAATGGTTTATTTTCTGAGACAGTGTTTTTTAAAAAGAGTTTCAAGCCCCCACCTTTAAAGTGTACAATTAAAATATTTTTGTAAATTATGTGCTACAAATTTCAACACTGTTTTGGTAATAGCTTGTGGGTAAACTAAGGTACCTAATAAAACCACACTGGCCAAATTAAGGCAAAGGTCAACTCTATAATGAAGGAAGATTTGAAGTAAACTGTGTTCCCAGGACAAGGACTTTTATTATTATTGTAAGCTTGGGGCAGAGTGCCACATTTTTATTGGGTTAAGTTGTTATGCATTTATTTTTACATGCAATTTATTAAAATTTCCGCTACATAAAAAGTTTTATGTGCTAGTTTTGATATGAAAGATTGATATGAAAGTTGCCAACATTTTTGTTATCGTAGTAATAGTTTGTGTTTTTAATAATTGTTTGTCTAAATCTAGCTAAACATCTTATAATAAGCTGCGTAATGACAGGTCCTAATTGTGACAACCTACCCTGTGCGAGTTGCCTATAAGGTTTTTTTAGTGATCTGTAGTTTTTTGGGAACCAAGCTTTAAGGTATGTTCCTGTACAAAAAATGAGAAATATTCACCAGAGTACAAAATATGACAACCAGCCCCAGTTTACCCCACACCACATACAAAAACACACATACTAACAAACATTTAATAAATATTTAAAAACCTATGAAAAACACTTTTGGAACAGTGTCACTGAGAGCTCACAGCCTTTAAAACTATTTGTATAAACCCTCCACACCATCAGCGTATGAGTGCTCTTCATGTGCTCTCTGCTTGTTAGTGGCTGCCTGATTTCAACCGCTTTTTCCCAGTCCTACAGATGCTAAAGTAGAGAAGAACATGAAAGCTTAAGGGCAAAAAAACACCTCTCACATGACTTCCTCTAGCCACTTATAATAACGAGCTGTTTATGGTCAGACGAAGCGTGCTCAAGAAGGTCTGCTCTGTGAAACTAGAAGCTCTCAAGGAAGCGCAGTTGATAAGAAGACATTAGCTTTAAATTCAACTGACTGCTTAGAGTGTTTAAACAGACTTTAAACAGACTTCTAAAAGAGCATGCAGATTTGTTGCAATGCACAATGTTCTTGCGTATGCACTCGAGCTGTGATGAGCTCAGGATGAGTCTCTTTGTAAATCTCATGGGGGGCCAAAAATTACATATTTCCAAGATAAGACTTCTGGGTCAAGATCAAAGTCAAGGTTCTGTCAAGTCTCATCACGCTCAGACGGCCAAAGCAGCCTTAATTGTCGATACAGCACGAGGGAATTGACACCTGTGACTCCCCTGCTGGAGGGTTCAGTCACCTCTTCTCTTACCTTGTCATTTAGGACAGCAGCTATTTTTGAAAGCGGCCTGGCATGCCAATATTAAAAAGGTTGCAATTTATGAAAGGCCAGGGTCAGAAAAGACTGATCAATGTTCTGTATTCACTTCATATCCAGAGATATCCCTCCTGCCGATGGTGTTCTTTTTGGCCCGCCACTGATCTCACAGACGAATCGATACGCACAGTGGTGGCCCGATGCGGTGAAGAATACCTTGTTTGGTGTGGAGATAAGAGCTTGCGCTTCACAAAGTAGCTCAAAAGTTTTACAAAACAAGTTTAGTTTATAGAAAAGTATGAAAACATGCAAGCTGTGTATGTGTATTTTTATTTTATTTTAATATTTATCATTTGAAAATTAATTATCAATTTTCTAAATTTTTCATTTTTATTCAACATTTGTGAAAGAATAAAACTCAACAGTAAACTGTTTCTGATTAAAATGAAAACTGTTTATCTATAAATAATAAATGTACAATATGCAAGCACAATGTCTTCTTATCAAACAGGAGCATCCGTGACAATATACTCTAGTTACAGTAACAGCTGCAATCCATTGAGTTTAACATTAAAGCATGTAGTTTGTGAAAGGAAATGGAAGACCTACATCAGAATATATACCTCAATGTCTGAGAAACAAACAACACCACCCCTCATATTCTCCATGGGCTCAAGAGTAGATAAATAATATCACAAACATGCTGTCTTTTGCATTATAGATGTTTCTCAGCTTGACCTGGAAAAACAAATGCAAAAAGGCTGTTTGCGGTTTCTTTTGGCATGTTATAGAATTTTTGGCCCATACCGCCTGATGCTAAGAGTCAGCCCCCCAGCGCAAAGGAGATGTAGTTATTATTGCTGTCTTTATCAGACACAGGCCCAACCATGACAGCAACACCAAAATAATCTTTATTGAAAATGGCAATGAAGCACTTCAGGGCCTGATGAATAAATAACCCACCTTTTTAATGCAGCAAACCACGGTGTTGTATATGTTGAGGCAGCAGAGGAAAGAAAATAAATACATTAAGGTAACGCTGAGAGACATACTCCTTATGCATTTCCCCTCACTCTAACGCTGAAGGACAAATGCCATTCGTGTGAAGAGTGTATATCTTGAGGCAAAGGTATATAGGTTATATATGTTATGATTGTCTCCGCAGCACTCAGCACCTCTCTGATATACATAGATCAAAAGCGTCTGTCATATTATTGCTAGTTCAGTGAAATCGGTACTATTTGGTACAGTACCAATTCAAATAATTTTAATAACTTTGCATTAGGGGTTTAACTAGGCCCTGGATATTGGGCTATAGCTTTGAATGTTTTGCTATTCATAGGCCTATATCAAAATAATACAATGTCCTTACAAACGCAGGTATTTTTCCATATACTGTATATTTAGAAAATTATGATTAACAGTAAAAACACAATTATATAAATAACAACTTCCTGACAACAATCCATTTGTTGTTAGGAAGTATCAGATTCATTGATAGATCACCATTACTACTAACTACTACCATTACATACACCATTAGTACTAACTACTACCATTACATACATCATTACTACTAACCTAGTTAGTTGTGTATAACCAAGAATAGCAGTGTACAGTACTCCTGTAATGTCTAAAATGGACCACAAGCTCATCTTCCTATGTCAGTATAATCTACTCACGTCCCTGCTTTAGTTTGAATTTTCCATCAAATATTTGGAATACAAGCCAATTTTAACCAACAGTCCATATGTAATGTAGGCCTATATGAGTCTGAAAACATCACACACTGAATATTGTTGATGTATTAACCTGGGATTTGATGCTAAACCTTGGCCAATATTTGTTGGATTTAATTGCAGTGGGGTATGAAGCACCCGCTTCAAGCCGACAATTGATAGTAGCCATTAGCAAATGATTAGGTTGACAGTGATAAACTATATTTCATCGATTTGTCCCAACTACATTTCCGACTTCTGCTAAAGGGAAGGAATAAATTCAGCCGGCATCTGTAATGCATGACTTTATATTCATAATTTCCACAAGAGGAGCCTCGGGCTCTCCAGCTCTCTGTCATGACTGGAAAGAGTTGGCAGCTTGTCAATGTTTTACATTCTCATGCACAAATGGTTTGTGCCAAATCTTAAATGACTGTTTTTCATTCAAATAAGGGTTTTAGGATTTGAAATAAGGGAGTAAGCGAAAGAGACAGAGAGAGAGCAAGAGAGAGAGAGAGAGTGTGAGTAATTGTACTTTAGTCATAGGTGCCAAGGCAAGGATGAGGTAAATAGTTTCTACGTCTTTTCAACAGCATAATAAAACAAATTCATCTTATACAACAGTGCCATTGCGCATGGTAATCTAAAAATCTTCATTAACCTTTGACCTCATATATGCAGCCACGCATTTAGATTAAATGAAAACTAAATTAAAACTACACAATTCTCCAAGCCTTTCCAAAACTCCAAGCTTTGGTAAACACCTCAATAAACCAAGAGAAGTGAAAAATACTTCAGAAAGCAGTTCATGGTGTCACATTTGTGTTTAATTTGTGTTTACGTGGGACTGGTAAAGTGTGAATAGTGCACACTACACACAACATATAGGAACCTTGTGAACAAGCCGATAGGACCTCTCAGGTCAGGATCTCCAGCCTAATTTTGAAGCTAGCAGTGTTGCACTTTGACCTTTGGCATTCCTGTCAAACTGCCTGAGCTTTTCTGCAATGATTGACTTTGCAGTACTCCAACTGGACAAAAGGTGGTCTGTTGGTGTAAAATCTGAGAAATGTGTAACAACAACAAAGATTTATTAAAGGCAGAAATCATAAAGTCATTTTCAGAAAACTTTAAATAGTGTACTTGGGTTTGAAAGACTGTGAAATATGTTTTTGTTTTTATGCTATGGCATTTTCCTTTCCTTTCCAAGCTTTCTGATATGGGCAATGAAAGTTCTCACTGAATGTCAAAGAACTTGTCTGCACCCCTGTGCAGTCTTACGCAACAGCATAATCAAAATTCCATATATATTCTGTGAAAAAAATACAAACTGACAACCCTTCCAAGTTCAACATGCAACAAGAACAATACGCTGGCTGCATTGTGTACAACTGCATCAAGGTGACAGTCTGCATACCATGGCTTCACCAAAATGTGAGTCACATTTACCCAATCATGCATAAGGGCCTTAATTATGAGTTTTACATTATAACAGTAAACAAAAAAGTAAATATGTGTCATTTATAATTTGATGTCAACTGGAATTCACATGGGCTCTGTTTCAAATCAGAAAGCTGCCTTTGTAGGTGCATGCTAAAGGTGTTGCAAAAGAAGGAAACTGCTAAAGAAATCTGTTTTTTGCCAAATTCTGATGGCAGGTATATATTGCAGGGACCCAATCCCACAATGCATTGCATGCAGCTCAGTGAACAATACACTGTAGATGGCAGACATAGTAAAACAAAAATCCATTATGTCAAAATGATGTTTCTGTAACTCAACTGGTTGGCCAAGCCCTTAAATAAGTTCTTAAAAATAAGTTCAGTCTAAATAAAATTTGATTTAATATTTGTGTGTATGGATTAAAAATCAACTTAATCCAGTCTATGGAGGTTAAATGGTCTCCAAGACTGGTCAAGCAGGTTTGTTTAGAGGGGCTTTAAACATTTTAATAAATTTTGGAACAAAGTCAGCCTAGAGTTAGGGTTCTTCACACAATCCAATATAAAAAGATTCATAAAACGCAATGTATCCCAGAATTGAATTCCCAGCACTTCTTATATTACAACAAATAAAGAAAACCACAGCATTTATTGCATTGTCAAAAACTGAGACCTGAAGATGAGATTCAGAAGCCCAATGGACACCAAACATGACCATATTCTGCAGAATAGTCTACAAAACACCTGAATTATTCACACGTACTGACATCAATTAATCATATCACAAAGACTTAAAAAGGTAAATAAAACAAAGATTAAAAAATCATTACAAGCTTAAGTTTAATTCTAACATAAACATGTACATGGAGAGTGGAGTATACAGGCTAGTTGTTACTAGTCGTATAGTTAAAATGAAAGAGACAGATATTATAAAACTAAATAAGTGAAGTGCAGAAGTAAAATATAAGGGTTTACCAAATGCCCTGTTTAAAAGTGCATCTATCGCTTTACCATAGGCCAGCAATAGTGATGAAATTGAAATCTCATAGCACAAATTGCCATCTCAGATATAAAACTGACCCTGGACATAAGTGTTTAATATGTATTTCAATAGTTACAGATCTTTTAGAATTCTATTTTACTTGTTTTGGGGCTTTGAAAGTTCTGTATTGGGAGATTTCGCTGTCCGCATTTCACCCTTGCTTATTTCCCAATAGACTTCTTTTTATATTTTACATTTTATTATAATATATTAAGAATTGTATGTATTTCTCAGTTTTTTGACCCAACTCAAATGCTGAGTCTGAACTTTTCTCAGATGGAAAAGTATAACACAATATAACAAGACATCCATTTTTATTTGGGGTCACTTCCTTTACGGAAGTCCGGACAGTGTGAAGTTTAAGAGGGATGCTTGGAAAAATGGCTAAAAGCCAGTTGGCAGGCAGAAGTTCTCACCACACTGTGTGATTTATGTTGACAAACAGTGCAGGATATTGTTACCATACAAACAAAAGTGAAAAAGCTCCACTATTGCAATCAGACGTCCTAGCACCCTATCTATAAGACAAAGAAGGTAGAATTACCCAACATTATCCATTATAAAATAACCTTTAGGAAGGACCTCATCTAATATACTCTTTCATAGAGGAAAAAGTGCAGAGTTGCTGATGCACAGAAAACAGGAAGTTGGGGAGAGATGGACCAATCTGTCACCTCATTATTTTTCAGACTGGAAAAGGAAGGTTAGGAGAGAATAGTTGTTCTGTTCACCACAGTGACAGGAAGGGGCAACCAAACCAAGTCTAAACCGCAGCTCCTGTTTGTGTGTGTTTATGTGTGTGTTATCAGCAAGGTTTATGTTGATCGGTAAGGGGACTTCGCTGCATGTGGGGGATGGGGGAAGGAGGGGTTGAGATGCCCGCAGGATGTGGTGAGTGGAGAAGTCCCACTGAGCACAGAGATAGCAGCTGTCAATCAATGGCTCATTAGACTCAGGGAAGACAGCAGAGGGGCACTCACATAACAAATAGAAGCAGAACAGGCCACTGCCAAAGCTGGCCTGAGTGATGTGTCTGTGAATCGACATGACACCCATTCACCAAACACAGTTCACTTCACCCCAAGCACAGACCACCAAAATTCATGTGCATTTTCCTGCATTTCATTTAAACAAAGATCATGAGAACATCAGCTCTCATGGTTGAAGTCAGATGTGATTGCTTAGGAAAAGTTTAATTATGTAAGACTATTTTTGTTAAAATCTGTTAATAAAGTTACTGTGATGCTGTGTTATTCTATACGGTTTGTAAATGCATGTTATGGCAAAGCAAAAGTTTTATCATCATAATCTCTGATGAAAATGTAATAACCTGCCCTGTCTCTAAAATAACTTTCTGCTGATGTCACCAGTCTCTCTTACTGTTTAACCCATCCCATTTCAGCTGTTCATTTCACTTATACATTTGGAAATATTTACAAATATGTGATATTTACTGAAGTTAAAACCACTGGGAAGATAACAATCATGTTTACAATCAATACAATAATTAACATACAGACAGGGCAAGCAATCTTTTCCAGAAACATTTTTTGTTATGCTGGTTTATAGTCTGTTAAAACCCTGATAGTAAAGTAAAGCTGTCTAAATATATATATATATATATATATATATTTTTTTTTTTTTTTTAAATATCATCTGTGGAATGCACAGGAGCATAAACTATTCATCCAATCTTTGCATTCGGTCCGAAACGTGACTTTGGAGAGCACTCTGAAGAGAGGGCAGGATCTTATGCTTTCAAAGCTAGCTTGCTATTGCTAACATCTTCAAAATTTCCTGCCCTACCTGTAAACGTCTAAAAATATGACTTTTGTGTCATTTAACAAGAGGAATGATCCTAAATAGACGATGAAAACATAAATGGACATGCATATCTATGGAAATGAGTCCACTTGAGCACTAGCTGGCACACTGTGTAGGTTATTTAAAAAGAACAACAGCCCCTTTTTCATGCTGTCTGACTGTAATCAGGACCAATTTATGCATGGAAAAATGTATTCGCACCTGTCTGTGAAGAGTAATGTGCATTTAAGCAGGGTCTTCTTTAGACGTGACTCACAACACACTAACCCATGGCCAATCGACTGCCACTTAACCTGCCCACTTGTTGCTTGCGTTCATTAAGAGGTTACTGTTTATCATACATAATTCACTGCTTAGTGAAAGGGTTTTATTAATGCGTCATGGCTGTATATGCATTATTCAATTTGGAATTATGCTTTTGTAAGAGGGATATATAAAGCTATAAGGGCTTGGTAAGGCAATGGTATTTCCATTATACATGACCGGTTCCTTAATCACAGCCATGATGAGTGGCTAGTTGTTGTAATATGAAGCATAAACAAATGCTTATGCTAATCTCAAGGCAGCACTTTCACACACGGAGACCTCTGACTTTCATTTAATTATTTACATCCGTATTTATGCATTCATTAATTTGGGGCCAATTCCGTACGCCTGCTTAACGGCGTCTTACGAGCATGAGGTGCAATTATGAAATCTTTACAGTGTAATTGAAACCAGCTGTTTTTACAAGTAATTATGTCACAATATAGAAGTGTCGTACCTTGTGTAGTGATGTTTTATGCTAAACTTATTAAGATGTTTTAAAAACACGTTAGTGAGGTTAGTATCAGAGGTTCAAAATATGCTGTTGACTTGCATAACAACTCACCAGTAGGGGTATATGGTAAAAAAGGTTGTGCCCCCCGGTTAATGATTTTCGTGGTGGATCTCAAAGTTTATTTATTGATTTTATTATTTGCATGTTACATTTGTATGCATGTTATATTGTCAATGAAGTTCTATAAATTATATAACGATGAACAACATTTCTCTGAAGGATGCAAGCCTCCTATATTATTCCACATAGCTACTGTTTGGGCTTCCTGCATGTAGTAGGGAGAAAAATGCTGAAATTCACACAGTCTGGGAAAACTATTGTATTATTGAAGAAGGAACTTAACCAGAAATCTATGCTGTGTGTGCTGTCTGATTTTCTTGACAGTCGTGACAAATTACAGTGCCCTGGAGAGACAATGAGAATTCTTCCTAAAGCTGGAGTACATTAGAGAGACTCATAAACTGTAATATATTTTTCTCTTGCATTGTGACTCTGAGGAATTCCTCACAAGAAATAAAAAAGAAGCTGAGGATGATGATGGTGGTTGCAAATGAGAGTCGAAACAATGTCTATTTGAGATGTTGATGTGTCACAAACGGTGATGTGGAGCAGTGGAATCTTCTCATCTCAAGTTCTTTATGAACCCAAGCATGGGGCCTGCATCAAAGAGGAATCTCATAAATGTTGCAATATTCTCTCTCAAATCAGTGAAAACACATCCATTAAGAATGACCTTTGTAAAATCCAGCTTCGCCAAGTGCCAGACTTTTATCATCCTTATAAAAGTCAGTGATGGTCTGCAGACCATCGCCAGACCCAAGCCTGAGTGAAATAATTGAGTCAAGCCTTTTATCACACCCCTTTGTGAAAAACAGACACAGAAGAACTGAGATGACTTAGTTTGGAAATGGAATATTTTGTCCATCAAAAGTAAAGCTATGTCTGTACATGACTTACATTTGTGATCATCTTAGTTTGCTTCTGGCTGCTGACAGTTCCTCTCTGACTTTATTAGGTCTCATTGGAAGCCCTGAAAGGATGCTTTTGGCCCTTTGAGTGTAAGTTAAAATCAGTCCCCCTGGTATTCCACATCTTCTGTGTCTTTTCTTTTTCATGAAATAGTATAAAATCATCATTTTGCTCTTTGATACAAACTTGACATTAGACATTAAGCAGTGACCCAGCATTAAATTGTCAAAAAATCTAAAAAAATGGTCAACCCCTCACACAAAATGTCAACAAAACAAACTTACATATAAATCATTCCAATGTATCTATATTACCACGAACATGGTCCAACAATATGAAAAAATCCATGACACATTGATACATTTTTCCACCCTAACACGTGAAAAAAACACTGGGCTAAATGTCATGCAACTAGATAAACAACAAAAGATAATGACTTGCACATAATTCAGATTTTTTTGTTCTAACCAGCTGTGACTGTGACAAGAAACAAGCGGTTAAAAAACTACATATGGTTTATCGCATAGTTTTTACTTCTGTGAAGTAGTGCTGGGTAGCTCCGCCTACTGTAATCTTATTGGACAGTCAAATGTTGAAAGGGATTAGCTATACATACTTAGCACGACTATGGTTAGTTGCATTTTGTAGCACTAATATTTCATTTATATTTTGTTCCTTTTAGAAAAGATCTGCAGCCAATCATTTGCTTACAACCCACCGGCTGAGAACCATAGCATTAACCTCTTTAACATCTCCTCCTCTGACCCAAACCCTTAACCATTTACACTGATTAAAATCATGATCATTTCGTGATAGTGTCTGAGCCATTAAACACATGATCTTTATTAGAAGCTGACTAGTGGTCATCACTGAATTGGAATGTTCTCTAAACAGATCCCGTCCAAGGGTGACAACGGCTCAATTCCTTTAACTCAAAGTAATTGCCATGTGTTTAATTTCAGGCTCATGGACACCAAACCACTAACACTGGGTGTATTAAGCACAGAACCTATCTGTGTTTTCGTTTTATTGTTTTTCATTTCGTCTTTGTCTGTCTTTTCGTTTGCACAACCATACTTGCCACTGTTTATTGTGATAAGTCCTGCTAATGAACAAATGGCCTGTCACCTAAAGCACTTACAGCATAGTGTTAAACTCTGGTTATAAAAACCTCTTCCAGCTCTATTGATTTATTGCCAGGGTGTGATTGTACCCTAGGGGTAGAAGGCCCGCATGGGCCAACATAGCTCTCACTGTTTTAGAGTCCATACACCAAACAAATAAATCTTGCACTCATTAATTCACTCCCACTCTCCTCTACCCACTGATAATGGTACAGGAAAAAATTAGGAGCAGATTCATACTGGACTCCTGTAGTTTGATGCATTGTGTTTTACATTGCCCTCTCACATTAGATTATCCAGAGCAGACAACTTCCCCTTCTCTCCAAAGATTTCATTAGTGCTCCGGCGAACACATAAGGAAGCGATTTGGACCGGGCTCAGACTGTTTCTCAAGCGAGCGACGGTCATTATTTTTGAAATCCTGCTAGGCGCTTTTACGAGGGCCCCTGCGGTGCTAACTGGAAGCGTCCTCAGTGTTTAGGAAGAGATTACACCCCGTTGTCAACTGAAGTCAGAGGAGTGGGACATCCAGCAGTCAGCTGACTTTTTATGAGGGGGAAGACATGATAAACGTTGATAAGACAGGATGGTTCGTACCACCGAGAGCGTCGCCTTGAGAGATTGAGACTGTGAGCTCACTGGACATTACGGTTCTGCTGCAAATCGGTCAAACTTCCACATAAAATTGATTCTTTAGGTAATGACTAACCTCAGAGTCAGACAATTACATCCTGTCTGTTCTGCTCTGTGGAGAGTAAAATCACATTTGCACTGGTGCAACATACTGTAGGTTTTACACTTTAACTCAAGCAACAGCAAGGCAATTAACTCTTCCTAATGATGTCACTTAAGGGACGCAAAAACTTCGTACTAAACCAGGCAGTTACTTTTTGTAAGGTGATTAAATGAGGTTTCTTTGAAGTTCTACCTCAGTGTGGGTCAGAGGTTTGTGTTGTATTACAAATTTTGTCCATTCCGAGTAAAGCGCTGGTCCAGATGAGATGTGACTGGAATTGTGCATTCCTCACCATTCTGCACATATTCCAGCATTGCCTCATTCTCAGAAAATTATGTTATCTTCTGAGGACCTGATACAACCAGCCACACAAGGTTTCTCAGATACAGGGATGAGCCAGAAGGCAAAGCCCCTGTGATGTCGGAATGGTTTTGAAGTTCAGATGTCCTCATGCCAATAGGACTTCATCAAGAACGAGCTCTTTGGCTACTGGTCTTACCATGTCTTTAGTGGTTACTTTGAAGTTTTCTATTCGGTCAGGCCAAGAGACAGATTCAGTCAACTTCAAATGTCCACGACTCTTCCTGTTGCTGCTGCCAAGCATTAGAACTTTACCAGTAACCAGTATATCTGCAATAAACATGCGCTGGGATTGACTATTACATTCACAACCATAACATCATCCTTAGTAAGTCAATTTCATTATACAGAGATTTGGGTTAAAATAGTCAAACAAAGTTTATAAAATGATCCTAAAAGCCCTATAGAAACATTGTATATTTTTTTTCCAATGTACCATCATTACAATGTGGATCTGGACCTTAAACACTGTGATATTGTACATCTCAGACTCTCTCATTATTTTCATCATATTCCGGGTAATGGCTTATTCAATCTATCACCATTATCCATTCTTTGTATTCCTGCCAACCCAACAGTTTATCTCATAATGTTACATTATGTACCATTCATTTAAACTAATTGCAGATTCAGAACATCTAACCTTTTCATCATTCCCTTTCCAAGTACAAATGTATTTCAAACGCTGTGGCTCCATTAAAAAGCAGTTTTGTCTTTATAGGCATCCATGTTGTATTATAATGAAAAATGCTTTTCTGTTTTAGCATTAAATCTAAATTCTACACTAAACTCATCTAATTATAGTATTATCCTTAAAAGTGAAAATGTGAAGTTGGTCATTTTGGCCATAATTAAACATCTTCATGTTCTTCCTAGATGGAATATTAGTGACTGATACCCTCTTTAATATACTAATAAAAATACTACATTTCCTGTGAAATGACCTTTTAAGGATATTTTCTAGCTGACCTGATTCTGAATTACCTTTGCTGGTGTAACCTAATAAATTTAGGTTGATTTTGTGATGGTAAATATCTTTGAACAGAACATTAATTTGAATGTTCAACTGAAGCAGTCGAGTCTAAACCACACAAGTCTTTATATTTGAATATTCTTTACAGTTAAGTCAAAGGAAAAATAACTGTTCTAAGACCTTTTATACACTACAACATGCTGTATATCTGCTGAATAAATACACACACACAACATCATATTAGAATAACCGCTACTGACAAAAGCAAAAAAGGTTTTTCCTGATTTAACTTTTTTTATAGAGACATTTTCAAACCGTATATTTGCTTTTAAATGACCATATGTTCTTTTCATGACACTAAAATAAACTGGCATTCAGAAGCTGCACAAGGCGGGTTTCAAAGCTACAAAGCGATGTTAGACAGACGAACAAAAGAAACTCTTTATATTCATAGCAAACAGTCTTCTGGTCCGTCTCTCCTTTCTAAAGGGTACAGACGTGACAGAAAGCACATTGTACCTGTCACAGCATATGCTGAACTCCCCGAGCTCGGCCTGAGAGTCATGTGACATCTCTCCTGTCTCACCATCCTGACACATCAGACCGTGGAGATGAAAGAGTGACAGTGAACTTGACACACCATGTACATCTGCTGGGGGCAAATCACTACACTGCCAAGATCCGTCTTCCTTCAGTTCTGTGCCAGAGGTCTCTAACCTGTAGCAGAACACTAATCTCACTGGGTCTCATTCACTAACCACTTGTGTTCTTGTGCCTGTGATTAAAATAATAAAGGACATTAAATAAATAAATAAAAAAACTACATTAATTTTAACTTAAAATTACCCAATAAAGTTAAGACACTAAAGTTATTTAATTTTTCTTCTAAAATGTATTTTGGCATCAGGAAAGAGAACATTTCAAAACAGTAAAGATGTATTGTCTGCTTTGCAATGTATGCATACGGACTAAAACATACTTTCAATGCAGTTGGCACTTTGAAGATCAATTGCAAAAATAACGTTTCAAATACTCCCTCCATCTCTCATTGGTCGGACAAACAAGTAGCCCCGTCCTAAACTCACACTATTGATTAAACCTATATTGTTACTGTGTGACCAGCCTTGTCAAAAAGCAATTCTGTTTTCTGCCATCAGTGATGCAGAAATTACACACTTTACACTTAAATAGTTTTGTGTTTGCTGTTTAGCTGACCATCTGATCGGCGAACAGTTTGTGGAGGCTTTGGCCACGGTGAAATAATTCTAGTTTACTAATGCATTGCTGTTATGTGATAACTCCAGATAACTGATAGCAGGTATATACAGTTCATGCAGAGACATCGGCCGGGCATGTTTTACTCTTTTGAGTCAGCAGGGTCGTAGCCTCCCCTGGCTCAGGAATATACCCATAACAACCTTTTGTAATCATTTAGTCATGAGAAAGTATCAGTCAAACAAAATCACGTTTAAACCAAAACACTTTCATGTACAAGCCGTGCAAGAGTGTTTGAAGAGCTTGGAAACTCATCAGAGCTAATATTTCAAAAGCCCAAACACACATCTGTTGGTGTAAAGGAGGTCTAATCAAGCTCAGCAGCTTTGAGAAACATATTTATTCCTACTGAGATTCCTACTGATCACCAATGCGATGCATATTTTTTTGGAGGACAGCAAATGATGCATTGGTACCTACTGCATAAAGGTTATGCTGGTTTTGCTCTGGTCTAGTTGGTAAATTAACATAGGTATGCAAACCTTAATTAAGCTAATTCACCAGAGTAAACTTGTTTATTAAGCAAGTTAAAAAGCCTGTTGAGGAAACTATCACACTATTATGCTGGGGGCCATCAATGTTTTGGTCCATACATTACCAACATGAAAAACACATGAACACACACAGACACACACATGTCCTGGCAGATACACATCCCATGAGACCTGCTGCTTATTGTTATTAGTGCTACAACTGGCCCTGGCACAGACATCAAGAGTGAATCCGTCCACACAGGGCTCATGCTGCCAAACCCCCTGGCCTGAAGCTTACTGGGCGGCCCATAGCCAATATCGTGTTTTAGACCGTCTATAATCTGTGGGGTAAATGATAAGGCCAAAGCTTTTAGGATAGGCTTTGCATTCCCTTATTTGCATTTCAAGGCCTATAAGTAATCTGCAGGCTTAGTTAAACCTCAGTAAGACACAAGGCGGCAAAAACAGATTCACTTCCAGTGCTTTTCCATAATAGAAAATCTTTGCCCCCCACTGGTTCATGCTGTGTCCTGGCACCAAAGCAGTGCATGTGTATTATAAGTCGCCTTTAACTGAACAAAATCTCAGAAAGGGGACAAAGGGTTTCAGCTGAGAATATTTAGAGAAATACACAAACCCAGAATAAAATATGCAAGCCAGTGCATTTTAAAGCCGTAGACCAAAAAACATAAGTTGACTTTCTTTAACAAGTTAAGGAATTAGGTTGTGTTTTCACATTTATAAATGGATTGGAAAATTGTGAGCTTGTGTTTCTTTTAGTTTGTTTAAAGAGCCACCACGCATGTTGCATTTCTATATTTCACACCCACACAATGCGACTAATCAATGAACATCGCTCTACAGCAGCAACACACAATTAAATCTCCTGTATTTTTCTACTTCACTTCAGTTCTACTTCCTATCATGAAGATACTTTCAGACTGCTCCTATATGTTGGCACCTATATGTCCAGAAGGTATTTGAAAGTTTAACTCCTACCGTTCCATCTGAATGTATGTAATTCCGCCTGACAAACACCAGCCCTGCAGGGACATTTCCGTCATTAATACTTGACAACGTTCCTGGCGTTCCATAGAGCTGGAAGTGTAGTGTTGTGCAAGCAATGGAAAGTGACCCACATTCAATCTTTACGGTGATGCTTTTAACACTGAGCAACACCTGTAATGCAATATTAACCACAAGCATTACTAATACAGTATGACCAGACGTAACAATTCAACTCACACAATCCAGATGGGGAATATGATTTAACCACAGAACATTACTGTGCCCCCGGGGATTTTCTAGTAGGGTATTATATGTTCTAAAGGAACTGATTCTGCCACCATCTTTTTTGGCTTTGCATTTCTGTTTGTGTTTAACCTTACATATTCAGATATACTCTAAGTTATGTGGGGGGGGGGGGGTCAAGAGTTAGGGCTCAGAGAGCAGCCACCCAGCAACCAAACTGAACACCTTAGCAACCACCTAGCAATGTTTTTTTCTTGCAAATGTCTTTCTCTTGCAACCACACAGATAAGCAACAGCATAATTCCCTAGAAACCACCTAGAATGGTACAGAGCTTCATGGCTCTTTGGAATGTGTAAAAACCGTACAAACATCACTTATTAACCATTAACATGATTACAAATCATTATAATCTGTATAAATGTTTAACAAAGCATTTAGGATATATATATCACTATTGTTTTGGTCTTAATTAACAGACTGACAATACTATCTCTCACACACACACACACACACACACACACACACATACACCACACGACCTGCCAAAGCTTCTAGTCACACATAAGTCAGGTTTTCTGCTCGCTCTTCCATGCTGTAAGCTCTATGTGCACTAAACAACCATTTGGAGCATCTAAATGCTTGACTGCTCCACAGACTTCTGCCCACATGAGTACAGATGGGTGGCACCTGACAAGAACGTAATTGCTGTAAGAGTTTGTTGATTGACAAGGTGGACTATTTTACAAAGACAATAAAATACAGTTCAAATAAATAGGCAATGCTTTAGTTACGTTATGTGGTTCTCTGTTTTTATTGGTTATTTCATTTTTGAAAGACAGAAGTGGGTGAAAGCAACATTCCAAATCCTAAACTTTTTAATTAATTATGTTTTTAATTTATTACATAGAAAGCAGGATGGGAAGAATGGCAGGAAACAACTGGGGAAAATGTAGGTTGGACTCAAACCTGCATTATCCATATGAACCCCAAGGCTTAAGATTTGCATATAATAATGGATGTATAAATTTTGCTAAGATATCCTCCGAACATTCCTGCATTAATGAATTCAGGCATTTTTTTGGGAACTCAAGTTTTGGGAATTCTTTTGTTGGGAACTGATTTCACACTGCACCTGAAGAATTAGAGAACCTCCTTTTGAGGTCACACCAGGTGAACGAGCTCAGAGAATGCACAACTCTATGTTTTCATCTCATCAGGTGTGCTGGTTTTCATTCAGGTCATGGCGTGCGCTCCCAGATGTGTTGTTTTGAGTGACAGATCACAACAGCAACATTTTGATAACATGCATTTAAACACACTCCACGCTCTAACTCCACTGATTAAAGTAAAACTGATTGTTTTGAAATCCTGTCAGGATAACAGCAAAATATTTTGGGAATACGTGTTCCGCTCCTCTTCAAAAACAGTTTTGTTCAAGTAGCTAGATCACACAAGGTTTATCTTGTTTGCACTTGCTTTGGCAAACAATAGAAATATGGCCAATTTTAGAACACAAAAACAGAAACCAGTTTCATTCTGCATTTTATACAGTCACTTTATGGTCTCTCAGTGAAAACATTGCAATATAGCTGCCTCCTGAGATGCTTAAAAAAGCAGCTTTTAAAGGGGTGTGTGTGTGGGGGGGATTTTTACTTGTAATTGGGCTAGCTTTCATCTTGGCTGACAAGGAGAACAGCGAGAAACGGAGAGAACCAAGTGGGAGCTATCACTTCCCCTATTTCCTGGCCCCAGACAAAGCCAGCCAACACACTGAAGATGATGTTTCTTTGATCAAAGAGCTGCAGTGTTGTCGGCAGTCCCGGCTAGCTCAGCAACCTGATTGCTCCTGGATAGATTTGTCCCTTTGATCAGGGAATATTCTGACTGCAGGCTCTGTTTATACACTGATGAGAGCAGGAGGGGATGGAAGACTCCAGCATTATGAGATGATGGTCTTGAGAGAAACTGAGAGGGAGACGAACAGATATTAAGCAAGAGAGTGAGAGAAAGATTAAGGGTACTTTGCCTAGAGACTGTGCAAGGCTTTTATTTGTTATAATTAGTTTCAGTTAATCAGATAATGCTATCTAACCCATCCTTACTCTTGTTATTCTGGTTCATTCAGCACCTTTGGTACTGGTCAGCATTCTGCTTTTGTAAACCACAGAGTATTGTAAGTCACTTAAGATTGAACCATCTGATCAGCACCTATGCACTTAAGATTAGTATAAATAAAATGGTTACCAAGGGGAATTAAACTACTGAAAACAATACAGAACAAAATAGAGCATATGATACAATGTTGTAATTTTATTTACCTTCCCTTTAATGCAGAATAAACTGAATTTATCACACATGTGCTTCACATGTCTCTTGGATTTGCTAAAAGTTTTATCAAGCAGGAAAACAGAATCACAATGGGCCAGAGGGAACTATGCATTAATTTATACATTAAAATACTCTTGTCCAATAGTAAGCTGCAATACCCTTAATCAGAGCTGGAAATAGTCGAGACTCACAGGACGAACTTCAGTTGTGGACATATTTTAGATTTTTAAACTAAACCATAGATGCAGAAAAATTCCACTATATTTATGTATAAAATTTGAATAGCATTTGAAGCCTATAACAAAGTCACTAATTCTACTAGGTTATGTCTGTTGCCCTGTTCTGCCTTTTTTGACTCTGTACAACTTAATGATCCAGGTAGGGAAATGAGCAACATTCATTCATTTCACTTCTTAGATCCATAAATGAAAATGATCACTAATTATGTACAATAATTAGCCGGGAGTCTTGTTAACACTTTCATAGCGTTCATGTTTTTCTTCACTTACATGGACAGTAGCTACTGTATGACAGACAGCCAAGCATGTATTTGAGCATCAGACCAGGTTGTATCAGATTGTGCTTGCACTCATCCTCTGTTGTAAAAACATCTCTTTGACATTATGATTTGTATAGACAGCATTAGTCATGTGGATAGATTTTCCAGCACACTGGTGTTTGAAGTAACCACTGCGCCACTGTTGTGGCGTCAATCAGTTTCCTCAAGCAGCCGGGGATGGAACGCACGGTATCTGAAGGAAGTCGTTTGGAAAATTGCTGAGAACCTCTCACGGCCGATGTCTGTACTACCAACGTGTAAATATAAAAACATATTTACTATCGTCTATTTAGACATTGTTTTCATGATGACTCATGACAAGTTCTATAGCCTGAAGATACTGAAGTTGTCAATTGTTGTCAATTTTTTAACTATTGTCAATTTTTAATGCCTTGTTACTTTTCACCCACCCTGTAGTAGGGCCGAATCACAAACATCACCTTAAAGTGGATTTAGCTGAAATAAAGGCAGAAAATTGTATAAAAGAAAGCATGAGCAATGAGTTACATTTTTACACTGCAACAACCTTTCGTGGGTGTAGATTGATTTCATGATGCAGAAAGAATCTCTGGCACTAGTTTCAAAATCAACACACGCTGGGAATAAGGACAGTGATTATGTAAGACCTGTTTATCATATGTGATGGCTGGATTTGGGGTGATGTGGAATCTAGGTCATTTCTGACAGCTGATGAAAACTGAACTCATCTGTGCGGTTGTAATGATCTATTTATGAGTAGGAAGGAATCTCTGGGAGGAGGGGGCGGAGCACAGCTCTCTCGGTAATGACAGATTACTTCCTCTTGTGTGTTTTTCCAATCCTCTTAACTTTGTTTGTTCTTCCGTCTGCTATACCTGCCCGCCAAACCCTTCCATGTCTCTGTGCAGGAGGGTTTAAGTTTGTATTATTAATATAAATAAATCATTCTTTAAGAAAGAAAACATGTACGATTTACCCACAGGGCAGCTGGCAAATGACTGGTCTACATATCAAAAGACTACACAGGCTTCGATCCAAAGACATTCCGTAAAGAGATTTATAGACAGTTTTGTTCTGATATGTTGAGTCTTTAAGAATGTATCATCTGATGTTCGAGTGCTTCGTATCACCATTGTGCACATCACATCACAGTAGTGGTATAATCCCTCCAGAAACATCACGGCGCATTATTTAACAAAAGCGTGCTGTGTCAGCACTTTCATTTCTATCTTGTGCTTACGCCTTTATTCCACATGTCCTTTTTGACAAATGATGTCCTTCTCTGCTTCTTTGGCATTTACACCACACGGCATATAGAGGGCAATTCATTTTTGGCATTACGATTTACATGTGATGCAAGCATCAGAATGGCTGAGAGACATCACGTCACACGAGGCTTTTGTTCACAAGTGTCAGCCAGGCAGGAGAAATGTTACAGAATGCATCCCTCTCTGTTCCGGCTAATCAAAGTCACTCCAAAGTTGTACGGCACCAGATTTGTCTGTGCAACCTGACATTTCTCGGCGGAGAAACACATTTAATACCTTCCTGTCTTCTGTGTGCGCCATGTAAAGTTTAATGAGCACCTTTTGTGGCAGGACATGAATAATGTATATATTACCCCACTTTAAAGCATACACACCACGTCTGTCTGGAGGACAGGCAGGAGGTGAAGTGATGGACTGGTGAAATTAAAAGCCCGAGGGGGGAGGAGGAAAGTTAAAGGTTCCATATTAAAGTCGATTGTGTCACCATGTCTGGTCCAATATAAGCGAGAAGATGGAAAGGTGCCTATCCCGCACCTCGCTTAGTCAATCCTGACCTAAGATGTTGTTTGTTTACAGGCAAAGCTAATGCATTAAAGGGTGAAGTCACCGTAGATATACAGTGTCGTCTCAAGGGAGTGTTTTAGAGTGTCTCAAGGGACTTTAAAATACTAGAAAAGGGCCAATGTTTTTAAAGAACTGGTTTACTCTTAGTAGTGATATGACCAGTTATCTGTGTTGAGAAAGCTACTGTAAAGAAATCTACAATTAAAACGACTTAATTACAGTTAGGCTACTTACTGTCTAGTGTAGTTAGCTACACTAGACGCTACTGAAAAGTAATAAATCAAACTAAAGATACATGAAGGTACAATTTTTTTAATTGACTCACAAAAATAACTCACAAATATTTATGGCATTTTAAGTCATACTCTATTTTTACTATATTTATTCATACTATATTTACAGTTATACTCTGGCAGGAAAAGACTGAAGGTCTGAAGGAATGATACTCTGAATGAATCTAAATTACAGTGACATTATTACACATATACTAAAATATATTTAAAAAGTACACCCTAATTTATACAACCGAGTTGACAACATAATAAATAGCAGAATTTCAATAATTATTTTGCTAGAAATAGAACAAAAACAAAGGGAAAAGCAACACCATATCAAAAACAGCAACGTTTAGTTAAAGTTTAGTTAGCTATACCCCAACTTTGCAATACTCTGCAACAAAACACCACCAGTATGCATCCAGTGCTATAAATATAATAATGTATAATAGAAAAAAATACATGTAACCTAGTGGCAATATGTGACCTACTTTCTCTTAGATCTATAGCAGGTGCTATATATTACCTGAAAGGTTATATGATGATGTTTTCTTGTACGACCTTCACAAAAGCCAAGATAAATACCAGCGATAACTCTGCAACACAATCATCTCTCTCTGCATTTCTACACAGTATAGCTGCACCACAAGCGACACCATCATCTCCGTCTTGACCCTTTGATCACATACAACCGCAGCACTTCCCCCATCCAGAACACCCCTCCCTCACCTACACCCATCTGTCACCCAGCCCCATAACCACCTGCCCTGTTCACTAAATTAGATATGTCCTGTGCAAGTCCTGCTGCTTGGCTGAAGCTCATTGAGGAGATTGGTGGGCCTCTATCTTCAGAAAAATCTTCCCCCTGTTGAATAAGCAATGAAGCGTCCTTCTGGCCTGCTCAGGGCAACCCTCGTAGGCGGTCTCCTCCATCACCCCCACCTAGAAGATTACCTTCCTAACCGTTCTCTGTCAACTGGGCTATGCTGAGCATAAAGAGAGGGCTTAGCCGCCGGGTGATGGATGCATTTCCATGGCCATCTCTTGTTATCTCTCCCAAACAGGTCCCGGATCCATTCTCTTCTTCTTTTCTGTCCGTTATACCCCCAATCTGCCCCCAAGCCTTTTCTTTCCCCCCATTTTCCGAAGGTCAGTCATTAATATGGCTGAGCTTTAGCGCTGACCTGGTGACCTTTTAACCTGAAAGACAAAAAAACTCTCATATTGAGCGTTCAAACTCTTGTTTCTGCTTTCAGCCCAGGCTATGTCAGAGGGGGTGGGTTTTCAAGGTCAAGTACTGAATGACCAGGACCCCAAATAATGTGGACGGCCCTCCTCTTTTTTATAGTCTCCATGGACAAAGTTCAGCAAGCCCTCTGGACTGATGACTAAACAGCACATCTTTAAGTTAATCAACAACTTCACTGGAAAAACAGGAAAAACCTTGGAAATCTACCAGTAACTGACAATTCAGCTACAGCCCCAAATTTGTTGTTTCCAAATTTAATCTAGGTGAAAGAAAAACATTTTTTCAGTTTTTAAGGAAATACAAAAAGGTTCGACTTCACTATCAACAGGTTATACAAAAGTAAACAGTAGAACAAAGTCTCACCAAGTAACACTGCTAAATACATCCTACTGTTTATAATGGTTAAAAGTAAAATGTGAGCAGAGATTGAACGAAAAAGACCAAATAAATATACGGGGAATTAATGCTCATTCTTAGCAGCAAACTAACTAACATAAAGGTGGAAAAACATTTTTTTTATTTGAGACTAAATGTAGGTTCAAATATGAAATCTTAATAATATTAGTGGCTGGAATACATTAGGCAATATCGCATATGTTTATATCATAAGGCTGGCGACATTTTGTGAACGTGCTCTCATTCATAATTAATGAAACAATACGTTGAGTTTATAATTAGTGAACCAAGAGAGACCCTACAGGGTTATATTGTTTCCCATAACAAAGAAATATGCACCGAAATGCTTTCATTTAACATTTTCTTTCAATAGATTACAGACCAGTGCCATCAAAACAAAAAATGCAATAACAAACCAGAACACATTCATACTAAATCTTCTTAATAACAAACCTTGTGCAAAAAAAAGCAATGTTGTTTGTCTTCAAACAAAAACCTCTTTTATTTCTGCAAACTCTGGATTTCAGGCCTCCCTCTCATAGCCCTGGAGTTTCACAGCTTTGATGTATCACATATCTCCTGCATGGCCATGTCTGGCAGCCTAGGGTCATAGGGTGAAGTAAAGCAGAAGCCATTTAAAGTCTGACAGGACCTTGAGGAGTCAGAAGTCACTGCTGTCCCCTCCGTCAAACTTCTACTGAGGGCCCCAGCCAAACAAAGGTGCGGTTTGTTACAAACTTTGAAAAAAGAAAAAAAATACATGAGAGGGGATTTTTGAGGGTTCTGTTGACATCTTAAGCCCCTGGAGAAGGTTTTCATTTTTTACTAGTTGGATAGGTTTCAACACAGTGAGTATGTAGAAACATTGGAATGCCATGTTTCTTGACTGAGTATTACTGCCGTGTGCAAGCCGTCAACATGATTACAACATACAAACCATAAATTACTTGTTTAGATTACTCGCCATTTATGACAGTCAATATCAGCCGAAAGCAGAAACCCCTAAACACTAAGCGTGCATAGAGAGACTGACCTTAACCAGATTAAATCTATATGCTATGTTACATCATTTACACTTGTCCAATGCAAGATTCACAATATTGCTTAAAACAGCATTTTTTCCTATTGAAAGATATTTTTCATTTACAGCAGGAGATCGAGGAACGCGGGCTATTTTGTGGTGTGCTGTTTGCTAAAGATATCATCAAATCTTGTTAAGCCTGCTTAATATTTAAAGTCCTGGCCATCTCAGCTAATGGCATGGGGCAAGAATAAGCTATTATAAAGTCAATAGTTTTATTAAGACAAATGATGGTATAAAGAAAAGGTTGTTCAGTGTGGATGATGCTTTTTAAAGGTTCAGATGAGTACAGTTACTGAGAAAAGGAACCCGGGTTTGTAGGCCAGAGTTTCAACAATCTTTTTCAGTATTTCGTTCATCATTCGTTTCAAAAACAGTTCAAATTAACCAAAAATGAATCAGAAGGCATGTTAAGAGTGGAATACTAGCTTACTATTATACATTTCTTTTCAAAATTGTGTAGCAATGTATACTACATTGGTGTCACATGACCTCATGACCCTGCGTGCCATATGACCTTGTCACATTGCATTCAAATGCAGGCAGTGACGTCTAATGATCATCTTTGAAATAAAAACAATTGTTCTGCATTTTGAATTCAGTTTTGTGCTAGAATGTTTAAAAGAGCACAGACACTTTGACAGAAGAAAACTGCATTCAGATGAAATCTGTGACTTTTAAGTTCATATTATGACTATTTGTCATAAAAGCTTTTCATCCAAGTCACTGAAAAGCTAAATAAGCATGAATCATCTAGCTTTCCTTTAAACAGTGATTATAGCATGTACTGTAGCCAAAACCGTAGACCAAACAGCTGATTAGCATTTTAAACCCGTACGATAATGTGGGTGTTAACTGCTTTGACACCTTAAATCTGGCAATAATTCTTATTTACTCAACATGTGAATTTAAGAGCAAACAATCACATCTGGCACATCACAGAGGTCACAGAGTTGCCATAAATGCAACATGCTGCTAAAAAGTGGGGCATGGTTTAACATTCCAACATGCCGCTAAAATGCAACAACATTGACTATAGATGTGTATTGGGGAATTTAAAGCTTTATTTACTTTATATTCTCATTCAAAATAAATAAATCCAGGGTTAATAAATCATTTACAGGGCATAATTTTATCTATTCAATACCTGAATAGGGTATATAAGGATGCCTAAGGGTATATAGGAAAGAGCTTTATCTACAGAGAGAAAGATGTCACATGACAACAATATCCTGAGGGGCCCCCCTTTCCATTGGAAAATGTTCACACATCTTCTCTAGCCTTTCATCTCCTTATTTGTGTTGTTTTCTAGACAAATTTTATTTGGAGTCTTTGAGGAACATTCCGACTCCTCAAAACAAAACAGGCCTTTCATGCATTTCTGCTCAATTTTTTTCCCTTTAAAACACACGCTTGCATGCACTTTGACACGTTGACAAGCATCAGGAGTCAATGCTGTGGTTGACCTCCATGGCTGGTGGTTTGGTTCACTAAATTTGAGGCTCCACAACAAAGAACAATGAACTCAGCTGGCCTGACCCTCAATACCTCTCCTCTGACATCTGGCCAGTCATGCAGGCAGCAGGAAAACATTGAGCAAATGAAGGCAGAGGCCGATGTGACTTACTTTCATTGGTGCTGAGCATAAGCAATATTTGCTTGCGTTTGTTCTGTAAATTCTAAGCAATGTAAAATCATTAGGTTTGTGTTTGTTTACTTTCTGTATACATGTGGCAAATTAAATCCAGAATCTCTGTATGTGATTTGCAATTAGAGTCTATCAATCAATGCTGATATTGTTTGAATAAAGACCAGGAAATTAAAAATACATGCAAAATTCGATTCAAAATGAATGAACAGAGATGGTTCTTTTAAAAATCAGTGCTGATTTATTTCTTCATTTATAACTGTATTGATCAGTTCCTTAAATTAAACACTTATCTTATTAGGGCTGATGCAAAAATCTTTTGACGGCTTTTGATCATGACAGAATCTCTCATTTCTGGGCCACTAGTGGTGCGGATGAGAAGAATAACAAGTTATTTTAAACCAGTTTCTCAAATACACTTACCACCATGCCTGCTCCTGTTTGGTAAATCAGGTAGCCCCACCCCACACTCACACCATTAGTTAGCATGTTGGGCTGCTTAGAATAATTGAATAATGTTTTGGAGGTGCTACAGAGCCAATGTGTTTACACTTTATGGAGTCAACTTACTAATAACTTACATTTAGTTATATCTGCCTATTAAATTGGAATAGGAGAAAGTATTTTAAAATCACACTTCAAAACACTGAAAAAGTAAATAGTATATTCAGGGCTTAAATAGCCAATTACTATTGTGATAAACAGCAGAATAATTAAGGCATAAAAACATTAAAATAATAAGAAAATAATAAGCAGTAAGTGAATAATTCAAAAGTTCCATACTGTATGTATTTATATGTATTTGAAAAACCATTGGTTACATGAGCAGCCCACATTTGCATGCCTTGTCAGCTCTCTGACAGGTGGATGTGAGGTGGATGAAAGCCATGACCAAATAAAATTACAGAGCCCAAACTTTACCTTCATTCTCTGCCCTCCTCTGTGTCTCTGTTTCAGTATGGGAGCATCTGTATCAAACCACCCAATACATTCATTGTGAAAGACTAGACCTCACAGTCAGACTCTCTTGTACTGTCATTTGCTTGGATTCAGACCAGTGGCCATATGACTGGGCAGAAAGGAAAAGTAAATTTGGTAGACACAGTTCAATACATTTATATAGCTTCTGCATTTAACTCCACCTGGGAATGTAACTGTGTATCTTCAGAGAAATGCCGCATACAAAAAGAAAAAGCAAGACGGGTCTTTCCAGTGAAACAATTCCCAGTTATAAAACATTCCAAATATTATCTAGTTTGTTTCTCAATAAGATCTTAGTTGTTCTTCCGTGACAACATTGATTAAATAAGATCTCACATATGTCTCCTTTAGAGTTTCCGACAAGATCTTAAACAATATCTTAATCTGTGTTCAGTTTTGCCAAAATACCAAAAGTCTCATTATGTGCTCAATTATTTCTCATTAAACCTTTCTAAGACCAAACTATATGAGTCGACTGTTCTCTTGTTGACTTTATATCAACAAATGTCCCGTTTGTGCCTATTTGTATTCCTCTCAAGAAACTCAAACAGAATGAGAAATGCTGACACTTGCAAAAGACCATGAACTAAATAATGTCTATGTATTATGAACTATATAATGTCTCCTGAGCTATAAACCAACAACCTCCAAGCAAAGGTTTTCTTTTGCGTTGCCACATATTCAGTACAGAGTAAACAAGAGGGTCATTGTTTGTATTCTAAGGCTTACAATGTCTACTCAATTATACTAACATGCTAAATGTCAATAAGATATTCTACCGCATGCCTTAATAGCTCTTTGGGAGAACGAAAATCACATCTAGGGTCATTACAAATCTAGTAGCATATTCTATTGCCTACAACTCAGTTTACTGCTCAGCTTGTTGTTGGGTAGCATTTCAACCCTTCAGTTATGCTAATTTCAAGATGCACAATACAGAAAACATATAATTTAAGCCAACTTGGGTAAAGAGCTGTACTCCTGGATCACAGAAGCGCATGTCATTTCTCTTACGTAATGAATAAAACGCTCAGGAAACACATGGTGCTTAGTTTGAAGAAGTCTGAAAGCCTCTTATGCGTGCATTCACTGTGGGGGTTTATAATGAGTTCCTCTCTTTTCCTTTTGCTCATTCTAGAGGCACTGATAGGCTCTGAATGCAGGCGAAATCGCTCTGGCAGGAGACGATCCAGCACTGGCCTTTCGTTCATTATTTGTTTCAGATCAGAGAAAGATGTGGAGAGTCTATAGATCACAGTGTAAGCTCTACATATGCATCCCCCTATCTCCAAGGCACACAGACACAAAAAGAAAAGAGAGGGAGAGAGAGGGAGAGAGCAATTTACTAAGGCTGCTCTGAAGGATCAACATCACTTCAAAGAGGCCCTGGCTGAGTGCAGAGCCGTGTACGCCAATGTGGGTCTTGTAAGCGTGGGTAAACATGAGGAGATCACAAGCCCTCTAATAGCAGCCTCGATCTGAGAAGGTCCCCACCTTCTGCCTGCCTTTTAAATGTCTTACATGCACAGAACACAGAAAGCACCCTCCGCTTTTGAGTGCACTCTCTCCCATTAGTCTGAGATTGGGGGTGTCTTAAAGTATAGCAGTCCCCTGTAAGTCATATTAGAATGGCAGACTTAGCTTAGTGTGTTTATTTTATTCAGTTTCAATTTTGAACTGAATCAAGCAGAAATAATATCAAATAAATAAAGTGAATTCACAATTTACAAGACTCACTGACAGGTTTTGTCACATAATTTAAACGCAGCGTCCCTGCAACACAACTGGGAATGCCAAGGTTATGGGGTTCAATTTCCATGTAGTAAAAATGGTGAAATGTGTATCTTGAATGCACTGACAAATATCTACACCAAATGCATCAATATAAACAAAATATTCAAATCTGAAACCATTATATAAAACTCCACATTGCATAACATGGCTGTCCTGGCAACATGAAAACAAAATTGATGTATCAGAATGTTATCATGGGCATTTTCTAACTTGAGAAGCTGCTACAGTGGTAATACTATAGTGAAGTGATTATATAAGATGATTATTTTGTGGTACTTTGATATAAACCATGGAATCAAAACTCCAAGGTACTTACAAGGATATTAAGGTACTGACATGGTATATGTCCAAACGACTATAGCAGCACGTCCAAAAACAGCAAAACATGTCCAAACCATTTCTGGAGTCTAACAAAACATTTAAGCCTTTTAAACTGTTTAAGTCTTTAAAACTGTGGCATTGTTATTTCTTTACTGATCAGGGTAATTAAATAATCAAACAGTGACTCAAGTTGTAAGGCAAACTGCATATTTGCTGGGACTAAAAGATTTGAATGTTACCTGATGGATTGATCTTCTTAAGTTGATCTTCATATATTGAGCTCTCAGCCACTCAAAAACCTCAGCACAACTAAGAAAGAATGCAAAACAAGTTGATAAATTGGCCTCACCGTAGGTGACAAGTTCTTAGTTGCATTTATCAACACTCTCAAACTCCAAAGACTCAGGAATACTGACATCTATTGGTTGAGAGGCTTAACTACACGTGCATAAAAGAGTGTCGCATAACCTACATTGAGATTATTTGTTTTGTTTTGTAAATGTTAAACGCCATTTACAATCAGTTTTCTTTCAAAATGAAACAGGATATCCGTTTAAAAAATAAAGGCACTTCTTTCTTTGACTGAAAATTTATTAGTAAATTTAGATTTAAATAAGACCAGTGAAAGGGTACACAGAAAAAAATAAGCTCAAGATGTTTAGATCCGCATTCTCTGTATGAATCTATTTGGGATGAGCAATAGGAGTTTACATAATTACAGCTTTGTCAGAAGTTTTTCATTGACATTGATCTCCATCTGTGGGCTTTTTACACCAGTGGCAACAAAATGTGGAAATGAAGCACTAAAGTTATGGCCGTTCTTGAACATGACACCTCTACACCTCCCTTCCAGCTGTGAGTGGCCTTCAGTGAGAGAACTGTGGCTTCGGCAAAAGCCCCACCAGATGTTCCACCTCTCCAGGGACTGATGGCAGGGCCTCCGATGAGGATAAGCAAATTGTCATTACAGCCATTATGGTAAACTGGGCTTCATTTCCAAAGGCAGGTCACAAAGTTTGCAGTACGCTTTGTCTCACATGCCCAGAGTGGGCGTTGATGGATTTGTTGTCCGTGAAAACAGAAGGCCAAAATGTCCTCCACTGCTGTGTTAGACTCACTGTGATACTGTGTAGGGCTGAGGCTGGTCTTGACATAAACAAAACACTATGGCTTACAAGGATCAGTCACAATGTTCTTGTCCCTTTTCCCCTTTTCTCAAACGACACAGTATTCAGAGACAGAATCAATTACCAGTTACAAATACTAGTTAAAAACTTTAATTAGATGGACATTTATTCATGCTTTACATTTTTATTTATTCATCTCACTAAAGAAGAATGACTTATAATTATCATTTCTTTGCATCTCTCATCCAACCTAAATGAGAATGCAGCATTGCATTATGGGATTGTTTATCCACAAATTGTACGTGCAATTCTGCCTTGGAGTTTGGCTAAATGAGACATCTTCGAGCAATACTCTTGTCTACCTTTTGGGACAACTTTCACCTTAGGAGCGAGCACACTTATGACAGGTAAAATGCTGTCTAGATAGGACGCTCACTAGGGTTTTAAACAAAGCTAATGTTTGCTGACTCATCTCACCCCACAGCTGCACCACACACCCTTTCTCTTATTAAATTTATTTATAGACACATATATTTGTCACATTGATGTTAACACAATGCTCTTCTGACACAGAGCAGCTTACGGTTGATTGTAAATGTGTGTGTTTGGAGGTGGGAAGCATAAATCCCAACTTTTTTAAGCACTATCAGTTGAGCTCCACTTTTGTCTTCTCCTGCTTCATCACTCTCAGCATTTATTATCAAAGCAGAGCAGATAAGAACAAACAAAGCAATTTGTCGCCAGCTGACACTGTTTCCATTGGAGGAGATGCGAGGAAAACTTATCTTGTGAGCTAGGAGAGATAAAAAAAGAATATTCCTACAGCAGATCAATAATGGTTATTCAGCTCGGAGTTCTACCATTGAAAGCAATGACACTCTCCTAAGCCCCTGCCAGCATATTGATTTCAATTTATTTTTAACTTGGTGATGGATTTGGGACAGGCTGATGGAAAGGTATTGCTTGGACAATTATCAACATCTATTAATTGAAGAATGAAATGGACCATTAATGTTTTACATAGCAGAGCGGTTTCTTTGCAAATGCTGACTGCCGAGTCAATATGATGCAATTCAGTGATTCTCGCTAATAATAATAATTTTATACGAATATAAACAATGTTGCTCAAGAGCCTAGGCATTGCATAAAACGTTCAATTCAAATGCAATAGGCCTGTTAGATAGAATATGCCCTGTAGACATAGAGATTGTTAATATTTATCCATTCTCTGAACTCACTTATACTGCAGTGTCGCAGGAGGGCTGGAGCACCTTGGGCCACTGGAAAGGTACAGCCTGTATAGTGGGCGAGTCCACCACAAGGCACTCTCACATTCACACTTGCACTCTCGTACGCCAGAACATGTAATCTGCATGTCTTTGGACTGCAGGGGAAAACAGAAAACCCAGTGCTACCCACTGTACAGGACACTAATATTAATACATTCTCTATAAATCCAAGTTCATATGAAACAAATATTTTCATTGCATTTTAAAATGACTAGAAAAAACAAATCATGATGTCTGCAGTTACCTTTGCTTGTGGATCTCTCTCAGAATAAATCACAGGCCATGCAAATCCACCAAATTTCACAGTTCCATGCTTGGCGGATTAACTATTTGTTTGTTCTTTTTGTAGAGCTGCGGCAACAGATGGTGTTTATGATAATAATCACAGACAGCCTCGTCTGTATGCGCGTCAGACAGACATTTGCCTTTTGTAGGGAGAGAAACAGGTAAACGTGACTGCTTTGGCTTTAGTGCGCTGGGGACTCGAATAATCACTCCACCTCCAGCATCATTTTGCAACAGTCAGACAGACGAAGAGAAGCAATCGAGGAGTGATTGGCTCTTGAATGAGAGCATACATTTAAGCCATTAAAAATGGAAGGTATCTGCCCTTCAGAAGTACAGCTATCAAACACCTGCCTGTCAGGCGGCTAATCTTCTCGCCTCATTGGATTTGCAGTGCTGTTAATAATTCAGTAACTGAAAGATTAATTGTTGCTCATTCAATTAACTTTGCCTCTTTTTAGTAGTTTTATCATTCTAGTAAATGCAAATGCACTCCATGACTGAGAGGCAAAATGCACCCATGCTGAGGTTTAAGCAATCCGTCAAACAAGTTCCTTGCAGTGCCAGCAGCAGAACAATGTTCATGAATTTTTGGCTGTGTGGAAATTGTAGGACATGGCTTTCTTGCGGGCAAAAGTTAAGAAAAGATGCATCTGCTATTCTTTTTATATCACACAGCAGAGGCAGGGTTGCAATCAGGGCCACTGCCTGAATTAAAGGGCCCCGGCACCTTTGCACACAAAAGTGTAAAGGCCCTCAAGTCACAATGCCAGAGATAATGTTTCCAGTTGTCTACCCTGTTTTGGTTGCAGTTACCCTACAGATGTAACACTACAAGCAAGGCACTTAGTACAAGCAGATGATAAAAAATCAGAACACTAATCAAAATTAGTGTCAGTTTCATGACATGGGCAAACCATCAAATCGTCAAACATGCTACTTGCCATTTGGTTATTCACTAAAACTTGTATTTGTTTTTACTGAAATTGTGTCTCTATTGTATTCCAATGCATGACACAAAGTGTTCAATTCAAAAGCAACAGGCCTGTTTGTTACTGCTGATTTTGACAAAACCTCACCTAAACAAATTGTGTTTTTCTGACCATTAATGTCCATGTTGTGCAAAGCTACATCAACTCCTGACCCCATCAAAAGTATGCCTTCTGTTTCACTATGCTTTTAAATCCCTCCACAGCACTAGCACTAGCTCAGTGTGCAAGAAATGCGATTAAAACACATGCATGCATGTATGGTGTAATTAAAACAGCAGTTCTCCATGTATTTTACAGTGATTAGATTACTCTTAATTATGAGCATAATAACATTAACATAATGCAAACAGTATTCTGTATACATGAACTTCAACTTAATCACCTAATCGCATTATAAGGGTGCATGTAAGCAGCTAATCAAGATACTTAAATCACAGGCTAACATTGCTTTGCATTTTATGCTGACATTTGTTTTCATGTTCTTTTAAGCCATGTTGGTTTATGCATACATTTTTAAATGCAAGTTTTGAACTATTTTTAATAACGTTTGCCTGTTTGTCTCTACAATAGCAGCTACATCCCACTGAAGCCAATTAAACTGAGCTACATCTCATGAAAACATGCCCAGGTCACTTTTCATCCCAGAATCAAAAGAAAAATATTATAAGCATAATTTTATTTTGCATAACAAGGTACCTGTTTGGATTTATTTACATTATTTACATGACATTTAAGCACATTTTGGCTCAAAATCAAATGACAAAAATTTCCTTTCTTCTGACATCAATACAGATTAATTTGGAGCAATAAAATATTTTATATTTTTCATTTAAAAAAATCTAGCTTTGAATATTGGGCTTAAACAGAGTAATGTTGCAGTATAACAAACCAACACCTTGCTCACTGAAGTATGCTGTAGTAACCTTGTTGTATGCAGCACCTTAGGAATAATGTATACATGTTTACAATGACCTGTCAACAACACATCAGTGGGCTTGGCACTACCAGACAACACCCTGGGATTTACAAGAGCAAACTTCATTTCCTTACACAGTTTGACAGCGTAATCTCTTGATTGAGGAAAATCTCACTTCACTGTGGGAGATGCATAAAATAAGGCACAACTCTTGAGTTTCCTCCCCCTCACCAATGCACCAGACCCAGAGGCAGCTTCGAACGCTGTGAGCTGAGGTTTTTATATTTTGGCTTATTCGCTTTGGGTATTAAGTTCCAAATTCTATCCAGCTGGAGAGTGGAAACCAACTCATCTCCCCCCTTTGGTTCCCTTAAACAACATTAAAAATATCCCCCACCACTACCTGCTTTCCACTCTACATACTGGTTAGGGCTTAAGAATCATCCATCCTAAATAGTAAGAAAGGATTTGGAGGCCGAGCGGCTAGTTCATCATTCAGAGTAAAGTGCTTGGAGAAAGAATGAAAGAATAAAAAAGAAAGCAAAGAAAACAGAGGGATAGATTGCAAGTAGGCAGGTGCAATCCACACGCATACGAGGTGGCGATTAGGGAGTGTGGGGCCCTGTGTGGGGCGCAGGAAACATCTGTGCCTCTACCAGCCCACACAAAAGGGGCGGAGGGCCCTCTCCACTCTCTCCATTCCCAAAGACGAGCTAGGCCTTCTTCAAATAGGCCAGTCTCAATTACACAGACTAATTTAGAGCTCTTAGCCCCACAGCTCATTAGCATCTAAAAAAGCAAGGCAGAGTGCATCATGGGTAACTCAACAGCATATGACCACTGACTTTGGCAAAAACCTTGTGTATAAACTCTATAAATAATATGATATTGCATCATGGAAAATGCAGTCTTGGCTCTGTGACATCTATGATCAAGTCACTCACTGATTAGTGGGAGGGACAATACTTCACGTAACAAAGTTTTTTAAAAACTGGTAACAGGAAGATTCACTGTAAAATAACTTCAGACAGCTTACAGGAGGGCTTTTGTGAAAAATGAGGCTTTCTCAATAGACTAGCAACAGCTATAGTACAAAAACGTTTTCTTACCTGTAGTAAAATCACTGTATTACATGGTCTTTTGTGGCATACTGCTTTTAAAAAAAATTTAATGCTTGTTCTCATTACACAAGTGTTTGTGATTCATCTCCAAAAACAGAAACATTTATCCAATGCATTAATAAATGCAATTAAAAACACTGAAAAGCTCAAACAAGGAAATCTGGGCCATCAAACATGTTGTTTTGCTTGAAATGATGTTGGAGAATTACTGATGTAAATGCTACAGGCATATATACTGTATATCTATTTGCTTAAGCTTCATAGATCAGACAGTAAGTGCCCTGACGGAGTAAATTATGAATGATAAATTTGATCTTTGAATCATTAGCTATGACATCACAACAGCTGTTTAAGCTAATCAGTCAAACTTCCAATAAATATCACATGCTATAGTGGATGAGGCTGAATCGTCGCTCAGTATAAAAGCATTAATTTAAATGTTAAACATGCTTTACAAGGCAACAAAATGAATTCAAGATTAAGAAATCCAAATATATAATCTGGGGTTAGAACCAAAATCACATCACTAATGCTAAAGGCTTAGATATAATTAAATAATCAACCTCTGGATATACCGTTACACAAATATTTAAAAAATAATTTGAAATATGAAATTAATTAATATATATTTAAAATCTGACAGAAATCTTCGACTGGGTAAACGCACTGACTGCATTACATACATTTAAAAATGGTCATTAATAACATTCAACATCTCATTATTTAATCTCATTTGACAGGCCTAGTAATGATGAATGACACATAAACCAGACTTTCACTCACTCAACACAAGCTGTCAGTTATTGTATTTGCAGTAAAAATAGACCAATGCCAGGACTTAGAATCAAAGCGAACTCTAGTTTATATTAGTATTAATTTATAAAATTCAAATTGAAATAAGCAACAAACGTATTTTATTATCTTTTTCCCTTTAATGTATTGTGTTGAGGGGCCTGGATCTGAAAGTGTATCATATTTAAACTTGGGGTCCCTTGTGAAAATACTGCTGTAGTGTAGATTGCTGTGATAGTAATCAGTACAGATGTATCATGGAAAATACTCAACCCTTGTGTATTCCACTCATTTTCTGACACCGAGATATATATGTTCAGACATAACAAGGCTTTATGCATATAAGTTAATGTGCTTCCGGGAAGGGAGGTTTGTGAATACATAAGAAACCATTGTCTGTTGCATGTACTAATTCAGAAAATACCATTTTAAAGATAACATGATAAGATGAAAACATGAGTGATGATTTAAACAATAAATCAACAGATCTCTTGAGGTAAATAATGTTTTGATGTTATTTGTTTGTTGGCTGTCTTGTTTATGTTGATGCCACATAAGAAGAAATAAACAATACATTGAATAATAAAGAATGAACAATACCTCTTTACATACACATGTTGATGTACATGTTTGTATAAATACAAATATATATTATCAGTTTATATGCAGTAAGCATGTTTATCTATTTAGTAGTCCAGCTAACATAATGCTGTACTGGGGCATGTATGCTAACAGCTACAGCCGAGTGTAATGGCTCAGATCTCACTCTATTGACATTTTCTCTTTTCTTTGTCCACCAGCCTGATGAACACATATCTCACAACCACACTGTTCTGACCTCAGATCCCCCCATCATATTCATGATGGGTTTCTGCAGCTCTGTCCTTTATTTTCTCTCTCTCTCAAAATGCACATGCGTGTGTTCTCAGAAATATCGACATAAGCTGAACCTAATCCTTCCACTCTGACGGCTTCAACGACAGAGGCGCAGCATCAGATGAAAGGTCATTGAGCTGAGGCGATGGTCCCTTAATTCTGAATGAATGGGGTGCGGTGAGAGCACCTTCAGGATGAGCTACACTGCTCTGCTCGTAATGAAAACCTAATGCATTCTGGACCCTGACACCGACTCTTAGGGGAATATTGAGCTGTGATATTGTCAGGTGACATGCGCGACAATAAATCGTACATCAATAGGAAACTGAAGATTGAAAACATTTTCGGCGATTGTACAAACCCCACAATGCAACATTATGTTATATATATGTATACTACAATACAGTGGTCCATAGAATTTCACTATATATTCCTATATATTCCCACTATATGTTTCTATATATTATATAAGAATTTTTGGCAGTGCAAGAAGACATAGTACTACTATTTATAAACAGTAACAGATTTCAGTATTACAGTAGCATGTAACTTTTATGATAAGTAACATGTTAAGCTTTGTTACTCTGTCTCACCTTTAGACTGTCTCTTCTACATAGTGAAAGTGCTATGCTTGGCTTGCACACGTATAATGTACTACACCACTTTTATTGTGCCTCCCTCCCAACACTGACTATTATGAAAACAGCCATTTATAATAGTTCTGTCTCTGAGGAAACACCCCCAATACAGTTTGAATCCCCTGACACAGTTTTATTAGCATTTACCAGCAGTATTTTGTTGTTTATAAAGGATCTAAACATTGCAAGCTTTGTATATCACTGACAACCATGATGCTATAGAACTACAATATCCATAACACTCAGTTATGTAGTTATGTAACACATACAGTACTACAGCCACTGCAATACCTGCATATATACCACATTTTCTCCAATAAAAAAAGGTGTGGTTTCCAACTGTATTTTTCATATGGAATTCAACTATATAAATAGGAAAGTAAAGCACGTTCTTTAAAGTATTTGGTAAATCGGCTCTGTGAGGCATGGCAGCTTTCATCAGTTTTAAAACAGCAGGAGTTTATGATTGTCTGTAATGAGCATTGAGCCTATTGAGTTTACAAGAAATGAATAGTCTAAAGAACGTCCTCAGAAATCTGATAAAAGAGATGTCATAGTTTTGGCATTTCCTTCAGTTAATTCTCCTGGGATGACATTAGAAGTCTCCTGGAGACTTTAGTCACTAAATCTTTGGACGTCGCATGAGGTACAAATGAAAAATATAATGGTGTTATTTGGTTGTGCTTATGCGAACCCTGACTGGGAAACATCATTTGACTTTCTCATGCATGATGTCACTCAGAATGGAGCATCACAATAAGAAGCTCAGTCTTGCTCTCTTTACATGAGCATCTGTTGCTAGGCAATTATTGGAATCAGGAGATTAGGTTTGTAAGGAGTTTGTTTACCTTGCTACAGAATCTTGAAACAAATCATGCAGCTTTGAACGATCCTGGGTGAAAGTTAATTTGGATCAGCTTCACGCTGTTTGGTAATGCATTTCAAATACATCAACATTCCTTCTAAATAAGGAATGTTTAAAGTAACAGAAAAAGCAAGAAAAATGAACCTAAATTTAAATACATTACAGTTAGAAAAGATTCGTGAATTAATACATACAGAGCGAAAGTTAAAAAATATGGATATATGGAATTTTTTACTTATTTTATTTAAGCCTGAAACTAAGGAAGTGTATGAATTTTAATTGATATGCTTTTGATATGCTGATAATATAAATATCAAATGAAAACTCATTTTAATTAAGAATACTATATAATTACAATTTAAGTCCCACAGTACATACAGTCGTTGAATATTAACGAATGAAATCTATAATAATCCCAGCAGTATATAAATGTAAAATCATTTGTTATGTTGCGACAACATAAGTTATCCCAGATAATGTATCATCCATGTCTGCTGTCATTACAGACCTCATCTAAGCTAATTTAAAGACAATATGTAGATGCCTTAAGGAGTTGCCTGTTACCATTAAAATCCTAATGGCTATGGGCAATTTATCTTATATATAGAAAGATAATGTCAGAGCAAAGTTAAGGAGAACCTCTGAGAGGGAAGAGATGCTCATGATATATTAGTGATTTGGGAATCTTATATTACCCGCGCTTGCTGAAAAAAAAACTGTGAATTTTTACATGGTAAAAATGTGCACTGCACACAGGGAGGCCTATAAAATCATACATGTTCAAGATGAGTTCAAGATGAGTTCAAGAACAGCAAAGATAAGTATTATTTTTTAAAACATTCCCCATAAGAAATGCAAGAATAAATCTTTTTCCTCAATTTGTTAAGAGTAGAAATATGAAAAAATATTTTTCTCTTTATAAATGACTGTTAAAACATTGATAATTGAATAAGAATTGTTTCAGCTGTGTCACAAATTTTTTACCAGTACCCTCAGAAATATATGACGTACCATCAGAAATATTATAACAAACTACCATCAGAAATATTTGATTACTAAAAGTCACAAGTGATCAGAACGCATTAGATATATTACATAAAGGTATAAAGATGAAGAAAAAGCCTTCTGATATATTATGTTGTGTTCAACACAATAGCAGCCTGATATTGTTTTTGGCAGAATTTAGTGCAGTTTCGCTAAGTTGGAGATACAAAGCTGACAGTACGGCTTGCCCATTCCCTTATTCTGCACGCTTCCTACAAGCTTCTCTAATTAATAGGAAAGCCTGAGATTACAGCAATGATAGATGACACAGTTCTGCAGGAGAACTGGTGTTGTAAATAGGAATGGTTCCAAAACCCTTTAGAGAAGATGGAAAACTAGGGTAACATCCAATTTGATATTTCCAAAAAAATCCTTCAGTTTCCAGGGAAAAAATTATGATACCAGAGCTTGATTCCAAAACACATATTCACATCGGCGTACAGTATAGCTTAAACAACACTTAGTAAGTCTCAAGCCTAACAATGTTTTATGTAGATATTTTTCATGTAGTACAACTGGAAGTCTTATGTGCATTCAAATAAATCTATCAGATTATACCCATATCACAGAATTGCATTTTCCTCAATGTCTCAAGCTGTTCAGATGTGAGAAGCTGAAATTCCCTGTCTTTTATTCTGGGCACAAACCTTTCTTTCATGATCCCGCCAGCAGTGGAAGGTCCTGACCCCACTTCCACAGCCCTCGCCTGCTCAATACCTGATGCTTGGCTTGCCTCTGCGTGCATTATTGCAACACTCCATGCAGGTACTTTGATGTAATAACTATGTGCAACTTGAAGGTAGAATGAAATCTCACCTGATGGAACACTGAATAGACAGACAGCTGGGTTTCAGCATCACCACAAAACCTCTGTCTGTAACCATCAATGAAACAGCCGCCTGCTTTGTTTAAAGAAAATAGCATATTGTACAAAGCACCGTTCCTGTTTCTTTTTGTCTTTGTTGTAGAGAAACTCCTGCAACATCAAAGTAACTGTTAGGGCTGTTGTGTTGAAGGTTAAAATATATGTAGAAGAAAGTAAAGAAGGAAAGAAAGAAAGAAAGAATGAATGAAGGGAAGAAAGAAGGGAAGAAAAAAGAAAGTTAGAAAGAGTGTTTTTCAGACAATACCATTCACTTAAACACTTAAACAGCAATCTGTTTATTTCTGTTCATTTTAACCGACTCCTGTTTTTAGTTCTATAAGCTATATCAAGTACAGTAAAACCTGGCTGGCATTATTACACATGCATTGTGCTGTTTGGTTGAGCATGCTGACAAGCTACAGTGCTATAATTGACTGAGTGGAATAAAGTATTCAAAAAAAAAAAAAAATTTATTATTATTAGATGATGTCAGACACACTCCTCAAATTGACCTGAAGTCATTGTAGCTATTCAAACAGACAAATTAAATGCTTTGTTTCAGAGAGAATTGTTAGTAACAGGAGACAGAAGAATCTTTTAATTGACTTTGAAGCAGGCACATGTTAGCTTCCACCTGTATCTTTGGGGGAATTTTACCATGTAGAGAAAATACAACTATACAAGTTAGTGGTGGATTTACTAGGAAATGAAGAAACAAAGCTTTCATTTTGATGAAATTGTTAGAAACACTGCTTCCCAGTCAGCTCTCTTCAAACACTAAACTGGCTTTGATACCTTTTCTCCTTTGTCTAAAATGAGTAAAAGCAGATCACAGATGACAAAGAACATGTCCAGCTGTATTTGTGTGTCTTTGGAGGTCTTTGGCACCAAATAATCTTTGACTGCTCTGCTGAGGAAACATGTAATAGAGGTAATTCTTCAGGCAACCTCACTGGAGCCAAGAATGAACCCTGGTTTTAGTGTATCTCTTTCAACTATCAATATAGTAAATGAGGTAATTTTGTTTAATGACACACAAAGAGGGTTGTGTTTCTTTTAACAACTTCATCTTTACAACAGGCAATTAATGTTACTTGTCCTGCAAGCAGGGTCCACTCAGACACTTTGATCTGTTGCAGGTGTCTAAGTGTAAAAATAGATGGAAATATACAAAGTCTATAAGCACTAATAGAGGAAATTACTAAGAATGAATTATGGCTACTGTTAGTGTTACTTTTTTGGCCATATTTATTTCGAAATGTCACGCCTGCTCCACTAGAGTGTTATAATGTTAAAATGCTAGTTATAATGCTAATATCCATTTACATTTAGTGCTTTGGATATGAGAAATAACATTTTGTATAGAAATATTTTACAATCATAATAATAATTATAAATTATTTGATAAAATATGTAGACAAACATCTTCAAAGTAAATTAGCTTGTGACACATCAAGCTAATTAATCTTGATAGCATCAAGCTACGAAAGCTGCCTCATTAGTTAACATTTGTGCTGTTTTTCTACATTTCTTATTTGCATTTTTTACAGCTTTAGATTCTCAGATTTGTTTGATTTAAAGATCAATACACCTCATTTTTTACCTTTATAAAACATGACTGGCTTTGGTTTTGCCATCACAGTGTAATGGAATAGTGTCTGCGAAGACATAGGAACAAGGACTGGAGCGAGGAATAATAAACAGAAAGGTATTTAATTCTATGACATCATACAAACACTAACCGTAAATCCAAAACAAAGGCATAGAAACATCAAATGTACAGAAGCCTTATTCATTAACAGGAATCCAAACTATTCACACTAATCTAATGCAATAACTCAAACTAATAACCAACAAACAAGACAAGAAAAGGGAGAACTTAAATAGGTGTCCAAATGAGCTACAAGAGAAAGTTAAATTATCTGCAGTGCAGTGATTTCTCATTACAAGACCAGATCTTTGAACTCTGTTGTCTTAAAAACGATGCGGCCGCTGTGTTAGAATCCAGGAAATGGATTTAATCAACAGAGCTGTTTTAGAGGGAACAATTTAGATTTGGATCGGTTCGGTGCTGACATTGGGGTCATCAATGTGCCTCACATTGCCCAGGCAGTATAATTTGACCCTTGATGTCTACACCAGATCAGGGCTTGTGCTTGTGAGTTGGTGTGGTATTAAGCAGGAGTTGCCATCCCATATATACTTAGATCCAGTATGTTTCAAATGATGTGATTTAATTGGAAATCTCTCTGTTATCATACACAACCTGTCAACACACAGCCAGGCTACAAACACGTCATGATTGGAGCTGGATTCTGTTTGCTCTACAGAATAGTTTTTTCATAACCTAGAAACGTAAGCCATTTATTTCATCTGAATATAGAGAGGATTACAGCTCTTATAAAGCTGCACTATCAAACAAGAGATACCCCATACTGTGAGAGTGAGCCAGCTTCAGAAAAGCTAAAGACTTCAGGCGTCAGTATGTCAAAATGTAAAACTCTCCCATGATGTTAAAATCTCCAAACTTTTGTTTCTCTTCATGGTTCTCAATCTTTAATATTTACTGTGTAGCAAAGGCACACAATGAAAACATTAATCATTCTTTTTATCCTAAATAAGTTTGGATCTAGCTTTCCTTTACACGTGTTATTTAAAGGCTGGCTTTGTAGCTGGCCTCAAGCTGATTTATTGATTAAAAATAGGCAAAAGAATCAAATGTGTTTACATAAGATTTGGTCTGATACGTCAAAATATTTAATGCATAATAAGCACTAATCATATAGTCAATACTTTTCTGGTTCGTCATTGGAGCTTGACAGCCCCTGGACATTTTATGCTTTACTGTATGAGTAAGAAGAAAAGTATGTGTAAATGTGTAAAGGTAATCGTCACACTAATTTTATGTCCCGTGAAAAAAAGTGAAATAGTTGGGACACTGAAATGAGGTAATTGACAATTTGAATTTCTGAGTGAACTGTCCCTTTAGCATTTGACCAGTTTTATGAATTAGGATTGCAAATCTGCTTGATATGAGATAGATATGAGATAATAGTGAAAGTGACCTATTTGTCAGATATGGTAACCCATACCTGAAATGTGACCTCTGCATTTAACCCATCACTGGTGAGGAGTGAACACACACTGCAAGTCATGAACACACACACACCTGGAGCAGTGGGCAGCACACTACTGCGCCCGGGGAGCAATCGGGGGTTAGGCCTTGCTCAAGGGCACTTCAGTTGCTACCCTCCAGTGCTGGAATCAACCAGCAACCTTCTGATTACAAGCCCAACTCCCTAACCAGTAGGCCACAACTGCCCCCTTATAAAACACAGTACAGTTGTTTTCATTGATGAAAAAAGAAAAGCACAGCAAAAAAACACAAGCACACAACAACAAACTTTTCTGTAGCTCAACTGATAGAGCATTGCGCTAGCAACAGCAATGTCATGGGTTTGATCTTCCATCGAATACAGGTACTGAAAGCATGCACTGTAATGAATAACTGTAATGCAAATAAAATGTTTGCATTTAATACCTAATTCAGTGTTAAAACCTTAAGGATGGTAATATGCTAAATAAATAATTACTACAATAATGGTTTATATGTTAAAAGTATAAATGAGCATATGTGTGAAGATTTCTCCATTCAGAGGTTTTGTTGGCTGATCTCTCGTTCACTCTTCTGCTTTATTTCAGCAGTCACATGTAATGAAACTGTTTCATTGCTTTTAGCATCTGGTCTTTTGGCAAGCACTGCTCATCCTGAACCTTGTGTTGGACGTCACTCAAGCTGGCGTAAAAAGTGTCAGCGTTTATTTACAGTTATCCCAGCAAATCATGGTTACTTTAATATTATTGATCATTCACAGACTTGTTCATGAAAAACTGTGTGACGTTTATTCAGGCCGAGCTTAATTCATACATTGTTTTGTGTGAATTAGAAGGAAAACTTTGTAATCACCTTTTAAACAGGTCATTTGAAAAAAGCAGGCAGGTGCACACTGGCAAAGGCTTACGTTTTATGCTGGTTTGAAAAGAAAGCCCAAATATCCTGTTGTACTGAGATCAAGAGAAGCGATTTTTAATGTGCCACATTCTAATCTTATTAATGCAGCGGCCAAAATCTCCGGATGCCAAATATCATCAAAACCAGCAGCTTTGATGTCCAGGCCAAGATAATAAAAATACTGGAATGTGGTAGTGCCAGGTGTATATCACACTGTAATTAGACCTGGAATGAATGAAATCAGGGTATAAAACATTGTGTACATATTAATCTAATATTTGTTAAGTTTCATAATGTTCCAGAGCTGTCTGACCAGAGCAACTACATGAAAAACAGCATTTTATGGGCAGGTGTAAATCGTGATTTTCAAATGATTATTTTATACATCAAAAAGAATGGTTGATACTCTTTACCCCTTGCAGGCTATTGCTCACAATGAAAGACACTTATCGTCTGCACATGTTCTGGTGTCACAGTCTCCCATTTTCTTGTGCCGTATAATAATAAGTTGACAGTGAGTTTGGCTCTCAGCAGGAATAGCTTTGAAGAACATGAAAATGACCTTATTATTTTCTCTCCAATAACATCATTGTTCATCTGCAAGGTGTTAATTTGAATTTGTACAGGTTTGCGCGACTGAGTAATTTCCTCAAAATTAGTTTCACTGTTCTGATGCTTGTTTCCTGTGTTAGAACAGGCCCACGATGCTTTATCTTGAAAACAGACAATCCATCTTAACTAGAATTTGCAAGGGAGAAGAAAAATAATTACAAAACACAGGATTTAATTGGCCTGTGTGTCAGTATGGCAGTGAAAAAATTCTCTCTGAAGTGAAGACACAGAATTTTTTACAACCTCACAAAATTACAACCTTTGTTTTGTGAACGTGTAATTGAGATATTCGACATTAAAAGCTCTCACATGACAACAGCTATTAGCTCTGTGTAATTACAATCAGAACAGTTCTGAGAAATAAAGAAAAAGAAAGAAAGAAAGAAAAGTATGGGTTGCGTATAATCTTCTTTCATGAACAATATTTTGGCATTATAATAACTTAAATTATATTCCATGTTGTTTAAATAGCAGCTTATTATGGAAAAGCAGGCATTCATCAAAAATGTCGCCTATTTTACATGTTATAAAATTATAATTAAATAAGTATTAAGGAAGCCTGTCACAATTTCACCCTCAAAGCTCTTTGAGGTGCAGTTGAGCTTACATGTAATTCAGAACAGTACAGAACACACAAAAAAAATGCAAAAATGCTTAATATTCATTCTGCATTATTAAGGTTGATTTACATTAAATATTTAAAGGATCATACACTGTTTTAATATTTATAGAACTGAACTTTTACTGAAATATTGGTGAAATGCTTTTATGTACGGTTGGCTGGAGAAGCTGTAAACTCAATTAAATTTAATTTTTGATTACAAACTAAGGAGCTAAAGCTAAATGCATGTTGTAAATGACATCACCTTTAAAAACACTGCCTGTGTTCATGGCTGAAAAGGTTTTCAAGAAGGTCATGATGCTAAAGGTTCAAGAAGGTCAATGTCAATGCTAAATATTGTCGGGCCATTTGAGCCTTCTTGTGCGATGGATGTGTTCACGTGTCATTGCTTAATGAGCTTTCATGGAAAAACTTTTGTCAGCAGAGACAATTTTGAGGAGCATTTCACAGTTTCCGAATTATGAACATATCTGAAAATAAGGCACAGGCTTCTTTATATTCTCAGAAGACCCCTTTTCCAGGTATTGCTTATTATCGCACTGTACTTGAAAAACACAAACAAAGACATGGACTACAAAACATTCAAATAAATTCAAAATAATTATTCATTATTTAAAATTAAAGACATGATAGTAGAACAAATAACAAAACAGACATATGACAGACACCCCCCCCCCCAAAGGGCAAGACTTGATGCCCAAAACATAAAACACCATAACATAGAGTCCAGAGGTGGGATGGGTGTTTCAGGACAATGGGACCGGGGTAACAGGAACAAGGGACATGGGACAAGGGTTCCGAATATGCATGATCAGAACAGAGCAAGCATGGCCGCAGGCCTAGGTGGTCTGGGGACCAGGGCGGCATTGGATGTGGTCATGGGCCAGGGAGGCACTGGACATGGCGTGGGCAGGGGAGGCACTGGATGTAGCATGGGCCATGACGGAACAGGCTTTGTTGTAGGCCACGGTGGTTCGACCTGGCTTGGCAGTGGGCCAGGATGGCTCTGACCTAGCTGGGGGTCATGTGGAGCTGGCTCTATTGGCACGATGACAGAAAAGCTGCATTAACAACAACACTGCCAATACTACATAAGTTGGGTCAGTCAAAAACGCTGCACTGCAGCCTCTAGTGAAGATCAATGAAGAAAGCCTTTCCCTGAATCAGTGGATTGACAAAATTAACTTTTGCATTCAGGAAGCATGAACCTGTGTTTTGAGGCTCATGAAAGCTTTCTAATCGGATTAAAGGCAGGGTTGAGGCCTGTATTATCTGTTCTTTTGTGGGTCTTAGGGTTGAATGAAGCCGGGGACTGCTGGGCTACAGCCCTTACAGGATTACCCTAAAATACCTTGACCAATTAGGACGAAGGCAGGTATCATGCTGGTTCTTTTAAAAAGATGACTTCTCTTGGCATCTGACTAATACTTGCTCATTAACTGACAATGACTCTCGTTTGCCATAAAAGAAAGTGTTTTTGTTCTATCACCCAAACCCCCCCAAAGGTAACGTGATCTGCCTTTCCTTGACCTGCCCTCCACTGAGGCTAATCAGCCTCACCTGTGTGCGCTTCCCAGGAGCTAGAGAGTGCTAACTCAGCAACAGCTGATAAGGTTTCGATCCCTCAGGTAAACACCAGAGGCCAAGGACCCCTGTCAGAGTTAAAATCAAGACTGTCTGAGTGAGGCTTGTGGGATTCTGTGAAAACACTGAACTGTTATACTGCTCTCTCACTTGTGAAAGACAACTCTGAAAAATCATTAGTTATGCTCGCTAATATCCCTACTGTTGCTGAAAAGAGTCAGTAAATTGCAGGAAGCTAGCAGAGGACATCGAAAAAGTTAAAATATTTTAAATATGAATGACCTTCTGAATATGAGATGTAAAATAGTTATGATTTGCCAACAGGTTAATATTTTTAAAATCCAATAGCCTTAATAGCCATGTTTATTCCTCAACAGAAAACCATAATATGTCCTGACATGCATGTGATTATTTAAATATAAGAATGACAATATACGTCATTCAAACAATATATAAGCACAAATACCAGTTGAGATAAATTGCTAGAAGTTACAATGAGAAACACCATGAATAAAATCAATACAGAATTAGAAGACAGGCCTATTTAAGCAGTTATGAGTGTGAGAGCCATAGAAATTTAATACAGAGGAAATGGTAAATTATGATGTCATGAGACAGCCAAAGGTGAACGCATTTGCTCAAATGAAACAATCCTGCTGTCTCATTTGAGCAAATGCAGATATGTGAGAACATATCTGCAAAATAGATGAGAAGTCTAACCAAGAATCTGTTGTCTTTAAAGACAAAGATTGTTCCTCTTATTATGCACATAGTTTATAATAGGATGATACATTTCTGTGCTTAATACAGTGTCAAGTTCTAACGTTTCAGTGAACTTTTTTCTCAGCAATTAAATGACAGAATATGAAGTTAAATATTATAGACTTCCCATAATGCTTTGTGCGAATATGGCTGAGTTAATGGGTCATATCACGGGATCACCTTGTATCATCATCCATTAAGAAGAAAGAGAAGACATGCCTTGGCCATAGTACCCAGAATCCCACCTGCTTCTCCTCCTCCATTCTGCTCAGAATCTGCTGTTTTGTCACTGAGCCATGGCATCCCAGCATTCCCTAATGAGATTAGATGGTCACTAATGAGCTCTACACTGGGCAAAATCAGCTGTGTAGTGAAGGTTAGAAATTTCACCACAGATTGTGCTGTTGGACTTCAAGAATCATTAACTAATAACAAACAAATGATTTATGAGAGAAGTGGAATTTTTGTTGGCCCTCAGAGGGGGTTTCCTTTTCACCATCCTAATTTTTAATGAGCTTAAAAATATGGAAATGATAATAATACTTGGTACACGAACACAGTGAGCTGTATTGGATTAAAAAAATCTTTGCTTTGGCTTTGCTTGACTTAATGGAAATCCAGTTCAAACTTGAAAATAATGGAACGTACAGCTGACTGACTTGGGTTCGGATTCACCTTGAGTAAGTCAATGTTTGACTATTTAAGGCAAACATTTTACCAGAGAGAAGAAAGAATTTCTATCACGCTGTTTCGTTCTATGGCAGGACATACAATATTTGTTTTTCTAGGCTGATTCTTCCAGTTTGCTCCATCAAAAAGGGTCTGCGGTCACTGTGTGTTCACTGTCAATGTGAGGTCAAACCATTTTTACCAAGAGATGGAAATGTGTGAAATATCGACATACATTGTATAAAGATGAGAAATCATCTTGTATTTTAACCTGCTGACCTCTCTGTGTATTTCTGCTACACTGATGTTTGCCCCCACTGACTTTATCATAAGAAATTAATTTTCTTTATTTCTCACAGGACCAAAAAAAACGCATTGCTGGTTACTTTATTTACCAGTGTCAGCATTTTCCTATATTGACATGCATTTTTTATTTTGAAAAAGTCTCATATTACATGGAATCCCCTCTTAAGAAGTGCTAAAGTAAAATTCTTTTCGGCAATTGTAGTGAGTTATAATTAAGGTGCATTAGCAAAGAAAATATTGCATGCTACAGTGTTTAAAGCAAATGTCCAATACATCTTCCTATCAGACCTGAAAGATTTTTTATACCGGATATCTCCTGTAATCAGTTTCCTACTGTGTAAGTCTGAGGAAAGTGGAGATGACCAATGACTGGACTGTTATTTAATCCTGATGTCTGGGTGGTGCTTTGAGGCAGTTGCAGAGCTCACTGCTTCTGTATGTTTGCTGTAGAAATTGGAAAACGCCTACAGCTGCAAGATGAAATCAATGGAAAATAGCCTGGAAAGATTCATGACATATTTATGTGTTTAGCTACAGTTATTTTTCTCCAAATTATATCGCTAAATATTATGACTATACCCAGAGAAATATTTTATTACTCAGAGGTTGCTTGCTCAAAGTGTCATAAATTCTCACGTATGTTTAATCTAATAATCAGATGTTACTCTTAAAATTCCTCAATAAACATAAGCACAAACAATACAATTGTTGACACAGTAAGGGTATAGAGATATACATGTATTGTGGGTATCTTGGAAGTTAACTGTAGGAGTAAATGATCATACTAGTAATCTTTTAAAATCTTTTGTTACAGAGTTTGATGTCTTGGCAAATATGAGTGCAGATTAAACCTTTCTCAAGATTTCTCTCAAGAAACTTTTCTGGAGACAGAAAATTCCGAGACAAATCTTAGAAGTGAGACTTTAGCAAAAAAATTGCTTCAGTCTGTTCCATTTAATTGTGGTGTTCCATTCAAACCTCTGTTCTATTAAATCATATACAATTATACATTTTCTCACTATTCAACTTCTCTCTATTCAATCACAGCCCAGATACACATTATCAAATGTATCAACTTAGCTCCAGGTTCAAAGCATTTCATAAAAGTAAAATGGCTTCAAACGCTCCCATGAATGAACATTGGCATTTAAGATGTGTTTCACAGGGTGCGAGACTTACTGCCAGCAGTTCTCCTCACTTAGAGAACTTTGACGTATGGGGTGTGCTGCGTTTTGTGAAGCTAATGAAAGTGTGGGCTCCTCCATTAACCTCTGAGAGGAACAATGAGGTAGTTTGATCCATTCAGATTGGCAATGGCCAATATTTCACCACGACAGGCACTGCCAATGAATAATTAAGTGTTTATTATAATGTTCGTGCGAGGAGAGGAAGATAAAGAAGGAACTGAACTGTAATTGATTATCTTTAAAACCAATGCAACAATGTTACCAAGTTCTTACAAGTGAAAGTGTGTGTTTGTGTGTGTTTGTGCATGTTTAAAAAAAATAGGTTTTTAAGGGTGCTGTCATGGTAGTTGCAGTCATTAGCTTTGAGAATTCTTCTGCAATGGAACTAAAGGCCTGACGCGGTCATGAGCATGAGGTCATGAAAATTTAAGTGGGAAATTTATACCAGGGAGACTGTGGCCTGCCAGCGACTCGTGAATGCCTCGGGAAACATGTTTTCACATGGTGCAGAGCACGACTGATGTGACTGCTGATAAATAGTTCATAAACTAGGGTTGTGTTCACTGTGTAAGATGTTTGAGAGGAATCCCATGCCTAAAAATGCAGTTTGTACATAAAAGCTGTAATAAATTACAGCCATGAACTAAAGCAGTATGTTGTGGGGTTAGGGATGGATGGTACTCACAATTTTGACCAAATTAATTAATTATATTACTTAACTACTTCATATATTTAACAAAATGGTTTGATACCTATGTTTACAAAGCTGTGTGCTGCTTTAATTTGAACTTCTGAGAAGAAAACAATTGCCACACATTACTGAGAACAGATGCAGCGTCCCTGTATATTAAAAATTAATGCTGAATGTTATACATTTCAAGAATGCTAGATTATAATTTAGATTATTTATGACTAACAACACTTTCTACAGTCACATCCTGTAATATAATAAAGGATATTCCATAATTTAGCTAAATTAAGGACCTAAATTGTTGTTGTTCCATCTTACAAGGTAATGTAAGCCATATGTACATTAATACGGCTAAATCATCTTCAAATCAAACAGGTTGCATGCTACGAATCAGTCAGTGTCTCAGGTAACATGTTTTCATACAGACAGAGGTTAGCAGTTTTCATAGCTCAAATTACTGACCTATGGCATCCTGCCCTGCGTATATGCACCTTTTGATAAGTAGCTGGCAGATTTTCATGCATATTCATAGATGCATATGAGCTGCCAGAGCAAGAGCTATCTCATCTCCTCAGCCTCAGTAGTCATGTATGAAGACACTTCATTAATGAATGTACCAAGAGAAGTGCCATCAAAAGCCTACAGAACCACAGAGAAGTCTAGCTTTTGTGTGTACATGTGTACATGAGTTACAAAGGCCTGTACAAGCTTGTTTCAGTTACGCACCAAGACTAGTGTAGTTTAGTTCTAAAAACTACTGTGAATTAAACAAAATGCAGCTGGGTCTTTTTAAAGTAGTTGTTATTTGCATGCATTTAGTGTTTTATTTGTCTTTAAAATATGGAACACATTCGCTGTGTTCAATTTTTTTTATTCTGCAGAGCACCGTATTGTCAGCGTGATGCTTTGCGCTAGCTGCTAAACCAGGTGCTTTAAAAATGTGTTGTGGTTGATATTTAGCCTCTTATGTAAAACACAGAAAGGAAAAATCATGTCAGGTAACAGCTGGTGGGCTAAATGAAAAGCACATGCGAGAACGTTGTTCTGCAAAGGCACGTTGCCTTATTTCCTCTGGGACAATCAGACGTAGGACAAAATCATTCAATAAAAACGGGCATGAGATGTTGCAAACTAATTGCGCTGCCTTATTTCTGTAATCTGGAGCTGTCTGGGAATCGTGACTGATATGCCGTGTGACAGAAGGATATGTTTATCCACAGCTCGTCACCTTGTGATGACTGATAACTAACGAATGAATGAGCTCCACATGGAGTACTTTTTTTTATACACACAAGTGGCCTTAATGTATATCAGGTTGTTAACACAATCAGCGCTCTTTATTTACACATCTGTAGATGTTATACTGTATAATACATGTCCTCAATCATACAACAGGCCCTCAATTGTCTGTTTATATGGGGCGTGAAGATATAGAGGTTCTCTTGGACTTTTATTGGGTTTAATGTATAGATGATTTTAAACATATTTCGTGTTAAGTATACAGTCGTAGGTCATTCCATAAACATCCTTTTAATTTGCTATTTTTTTTAATTCATATTCATTTAAATATCAAAATGTGTATTCTTAGGATTTTTTTCCTGTGACTTTCATGTGCGAAGTTGCATTGATCACAATAACATTTGCTAAGACAATAAACGTCAATGACCTTTGGCCTTCAATTGGCTATTGACAAAACCTCCCGCAATAACCACTAGGCTGCAACAATTTCCTGTCATTTACATTCGCTAACACATTATAGAATTTATTTAGGAGCAAAGCGTCCTCCCTGTAAATAGCTTTAGAGAGGACATCTGTGACATGGCCCACATGGATATTTATGACTCTTAAACTGATTTTCTCCACCTACTGAGTTACCTGAGACAGGTTCACAACCCGTCCGAGCAGAGGTCAGGAACTGTGTCATTCCGCTGCTCAAGGTCCATGGAACTGTTCTAGAGCACATATGTGCTTGTCTTTGGCATCGCTGCCTTCATCTTGTCGCGGTCACATTCAGCATGCGCTGTGCCGTGAGTTCCATTGCCAAACAGGTGTTCCAACCCAGCTAGGCCATCAATCTGCTACGGCCCATCTCTGTAGGATTCAGGGTTAATTATCATCAAATAAACCATTAGAAAGAATGACATAAAGGAAGGGCAAGGATCCGGGTTTGATCAGAAACAATGGTGTATGAATAAGTGGAGATAGATATGACACAGATGTTGTCGCGGTAACTGGCTCAAGAGCTAATGCAGTTCGCAGAAAGAAAATGATGGGATCTGTTAGACCCCGTTTTTAAATGGACCCTATCCATTAAAGCTAATTACAGTTCAAATAAAACCACATAACATATTTTGTGTCCTTCCTCTAGATCTTGACACGGGGTCTTACCTTTATTCATTCTAAATAATTTCACAATCTCTAACTGATAAATGACATTATGGTTCTTTAATGTGCTTAATGTATTATTTGGCATTAGCGTAGCATTAGGATCGCGTAGTAAATTATTCTGTGGCATTAGATGGCACCTGACCTATTGTAGATTTTACACTGTGCTTGAGACTTCATTTATCTATGCAGTATCCCTGTGAATATTTTAAGCACCCAATTAAATACCAACTGACCTGAAGGTCTTAAAGCAGCCGTGGAAACCGAGCTGTCTGGCAGAGGTTTAGCTGCGTTAAATCACTGTGCTCTTTGGAAGCTGTCCTTAATACACTTGTTAGGTTATTGTTGTTAGGCTTCCTGGCCTGTTTTAATGTCATCAAAAAATCTCTTTTGCTTATAGGGTTCTCATAGGGTTCTCATAGGGTTCTCATAGGGTTTCAAAGGGTTCAAAAATGTGTTTTATGATAAATTCTGCAGTAATTTACAAAGATATATAAGGTCTTCAGTAGTTTAAGACTGATGGCGTGACCTATCTTATATAGCCCAACAATGACCATTCCTCACCCTTATTTTCTGACATACACAGTTTTGCTTCACCGTTAAAAGCATGCCATTTTAACAAGACATATTCCTTTGTGCCATTCTCATTAGAGAAACGATATGACTACTTCCTAAAGAAATGCGTTATTTGTGTAAATTTCAACTCATAAATACACTCGTATTGCAATCGCGATGAGGAACGGCTATAACCTCCTGCCCAGCCTTAAAAATACATCAAAGGGTAACACTGAAGTCACTGTGAATTATAGGTCACCCAGCATTGCATGAGATACAATAAAAATAAATCACAGCATTTATATTTAATCATCACTTGCCCTAATGCAGCACCTACTTCATAGATGTTCATTTTTGCTGTCATGATATTGCATGAGCTGTTTGCATAAGCATTTGCTCTGCAGATGCTAGTCACCCCATCCGCTAGTCTGTTGCAAAAACATTTTTTAAATCTTCCAATCTCAGTGTTTCAAATCCATGCCAAATGTTAGCATTCAATGGCTGTCTCTCATGGCGAACTCGATTACCTTATATCTTTAAAGAACACAAGGAGTGATTTAGAGCAAAACATTTTCACAAATTGTCCGGGGCTTCACATGTGCTCGGCCAATAGACTGCCATTCTCCCCCCTCACCCCCATACATCCCCCTTCAAATCAGGCCCACTTCCAAGTTTCCAGTTATAAAAAATGCCTTGGTTGGGCACTATCATTACTGCAATCACTCTTCTCTGTTGTATCCATTTTGCCTTAAATGTATCTCTAAAGCTCATACAGGCATTTTCAAAACCACTATCATTTCAGTCAGGTTGTGACCTCTACCGGCAATCTGCATCTTGTTGAATGTGTTTGAGAAAGGATGGAAACCAGACACCTGTTTCTCCACAGTGGGATATTATGAGAAAAGGTACTAATACTACATTTTCCAACTGGCCAAGCATATCAAAACAGGGTGCACTCAGACTGCACTGGAATAGGGTGATCATTTTAAAAAGAGCTACAAACCATACATTGTGGGCCCCAGGGCCCAACAATCATTATTCTGATCCATGTCGCCCATTGCTGTGGTCTGCAACAGTAATCTTTCTCGCCCTTGATTGGCTGATGCAATGACAGATTTCGGACCACTGACCTGTGGACAAAAGCATTGTGGTTATATAAGAAAGAAAGCTATTCTGAATGTTAGATCTGACTGTTTCACGCTAATTTTAAACCATCTACTAAGTCAAACAAGTTTACACACAAAGTTCTAAAGCAATATAAGTTATATTTTGAGGGAAAACAGACACAGTGGTCATGGGCTGGCAAAATCTACACATTCTTTTGATTTATAGAATGAGGTTCATGTGTAAAATTACATACATTTGTTTTTTGTAGTTTTTTACCAATTGTGATCTGAATATCAGAGCTGACGTTTAATAATTAATTAAAATACTGGAAGGATGTTTTAAATGTTATTTATTTAATTTTTTTAAAATAATATCCAACAGCATATATACAAGCATTCTGTGGTGACAATGACATTTTACATTTATTTCTTGGGATAAAACAGCAGACTTTAATATGTTATGGCTAGCTGCTAGCTTTTAATGTTTCCTAAACACACACAAAGAATACTTTCACACTGAATTCTGATAAGTCTGTCTGGACATTTATTCAGGGAATTCAGGGAATGCTACAGGGAATTTGGTTTACTCTGAAGAGCTACCAGGGTACAGTGTGATCACACAACCTAGAAGAACCTTTGATCAGAATCCTGTTAATAACAGTTGATGCTATCGAACATAATATGCTTTCTTAATATCTCTGGTCTGAGTGAGGCATAATTAAACTCTGATAGAAGGATCAGACGATTAAGAAACATACAATGACATGTTACTAACCTGTTATGGCTACTAGACAGTGTCTGGCTTTGAAGTCAACTGTGTAGCCAACACCCTCTTGTGGCCATTTAGGCATTACTGTTATGTAATGTAAAGCAACTGCCAAATTTAAGTCTTGCTGTAGGTTATTCACTTCTCAGATTCATCAAGAAATCTAAAAATCTAGATCTTAGGCATTGTCCAATTCTTAAAACTTTTCCTACACTTTTACATCATTGCCTTTACTGGGGCTAAAATGAAAAGACAGCACGTGATTGGCTGAAGGCTCTGATATGCTGCGATCATTGGTTTAAGTCGCTAAACTTCGACATGTAAAATCTTGATCCTTATTAAAAACTTTGATGGATCTGGTCTCGTCTTTATTTAAATCTCATTCTGTACCTCATCCATTTTAAAGAGTAATGTTATTGGATAGTGACGCTGGCGTTGTGTGTGGGCTGACCAAGCTCCAATTTGATCATTTTATCTGATTGTGAGGCAAACAGTTGGGTGATGGATGCCATCTCATTACAATGGGAAAGTGAGAGTTTAATTTCCTGTACATGTTCCATCTTTATTAATGTCAGGAACAGCGGGTTGTCAATTGCATTAGGGCTCTGTTTTCTTGCAAGACACAAACAGTGTCTTTACAAGGAGTTCTGACAAACACACACACAAACAAAGCAGCTGTGGCATGTTTCACAGTCAGAACGGATAATTGTTTCACTTTGACTAAAGACCCTTTTATGATAGAACCGAACTGAACTAAAACCCAGCATTAAACAAATCCATTAAATAACGAGCATTCATAAAATGAACCACTGCAAAAATTATTTTACTATTATTATTATTATAATTAAAGTTGTGAAATAGATCTGTTTTCAGGAATATAGCTCAAATTAAGTTTAATTTCTGACCTGTATGACAATTTGTTTTTTCTTGTTCTGACCATAAATCTTTCTAAATGATTGAACTTGTGCTTCAAACCAAAAAAAAAAAACTTCCAATGGGGTAAAAAATTCAATTAAACTTATTCAAGCTACATTCTCAGAAAACAAGTCTTATCACTTGCAATTTTGCTTCTCAAGAAAAATCTATCTTGTCCTAAAGAAATATATTTTTACTGGTAAACACAGCAAAATGCTAATTAATCTCACGTCATGATCCCAATGTCAAATGCTCAGAGTTTTTCTTGTTTTGTGAGAAATGGTGGCAGAAGGGTGGCAGTATAAGGGACAGAATTAGCACTCAGGAACAGTGTGTGTGTATGAATGAGAAAATTAAAAAGAGGGAGTTCAGTAACCACATTTCCCTTCACTGGCTGCCTGCAGCAGCTGCCTGCAGTAGCTTGGATCATGAAGCTCAGGGGGTTTGGAGAACTATACCCAGGGTGCCTGATTATTACCATGCTAAATTTATATTGATTGCTGTAGCTTAAGAGCTAAATTCGAGCTGCTCCCCAGACACAATCACAATATATGCTCTGAAGTGGTTTGGTAATACAACAACAAGATGCACAATTTGTTTATCATAGCCATAAAAGGCACTACAGTTTTGTTTAGCAATAAAATACACTACAGAACTGTGTTTAAGAGGCTGTATTTCATCCTTTGTATACAGTACAAAGGATCTGATCAGGAAAGATTTGAGATGCATATAAAACACAATGTGTAAATACATTTGGTTGATCAGGCTACATAAGTCAACGTTTTCCTACCAAGTGAGCGTATGGAACTTGGGAATCCCGTGGGCATTTAAGATCAAGACACTGTTATTTTTGCATATAGTGCAGGAATAGTAATTAGGTTTGCATTTCATGGAGACACATATGTGTTAAACTGAATGCAAATCGAATCAGATAAGACTCAGATTAATGTGAAGTGACTAAATGGCCCTTAGATGACAGTTTTTCTAGGGTTTCACATAAAGTTGTTGCTGTTCTGTTCCAGACACATATTTACACTGTATGTGTTTGCCCTTGACATTATCAGCAGATTTAGGAGGCCCTGAGGTAAGATGGAAAGAGTGCTGAGACAGTGACCTGCAATCGTCTGTTAGCTACATTTGCACCCGCGGCGCAAGGATAGCGGTGTAACATAGTCTCGCAGAAAAGGCCTCTGGGGAAAGCCCCTAATTAAACAGCGATTGATTAAGGGTCAATTTGAGGGAAATACACACTGATTGACAGACAGTTCCTCCTGCGTTCACTTTCTCCTGGGTTTAGAAGGAATGTGTAGACTTGCCAATGACCCCTCTGCTTTTGGTCTTCAAAGACACTCCAATTAAACCATTTTACCATACAAGCAGGCAAGAGTTTGACTCTTTGAAACTGTTTTCAGTTGGTTGTTTGGGACTGAAATTCATTAACATATCTAAAAGAAACATTTTCAGGTCATATTTATGCATGCCTGAGGCTAGCTCATCATCAATGTGTGGAAATCACCCCTAAAAACTCATTTACAAAAAAACGGGCCTTTAAATTAGTTTCCCAATCAAGTTGGTGCTCAGCAGATTTACACTCTTTACACCATAAATCTGAAATAATTGGGCTCGATGTGGCTGGTTTAGATTTAGTAAACTAAACCACTGTAGTTTTTACTGTAGAAGTAAACACACTAGCATACCAGGCCATATGATAAACTAAGTCACAAATGATCTCTTTGATATCTCTGTTGTTTTTCTTAGACAAAAATGAGATTCTCCTGCTTCTCAGGTACTTTTTTTTATTGAGATGGATAACAGCTTTGAGAAACATCAGGTGCTTCTTGCAACATTATTTAATGGCAGTTATTGACTGTGCATGCACATCTCATTAAAAAATACTGCATATGCCTCATACACACATTTACATTGCACACAGATAACCTTGGGCTCAAGGGGACATAAATACAATTCAAGAAATATTTTCTGAGTTCTTGTAAAAAGGAGCTTAGCATTGTAATCTTATTCCGTCATGTTCTGATATTGTTGGAGGAAAAAGTGGAAAATCCCAAAATACAGCCGAGGAAATTATATTAATTTACATTTAGGCATTTGGCAGACGCTTTTATAAACAGTGTGAATTCCTGATGTAGTATGCAGCCCCGCAGGAAGCTGGATGAGATGCTTCACGCAGGCTGGGGTAATGGTAAGAACAATGCTGGGCCTTCTGACCTCATCACGGGTGACATTTAATACACAGCCCGGCGCTGCTTCTCTCATTCCTCCTGCAGCGCGCAGCAAACAAACGCAACCAGTCTGATGCGTGTATGCATGGTATACATGGTCCAGCAGTTAATGCCCGGGACTTTGAATGCACAGCAGCAAGAAAAAGATCTGTGCACACCGCAATCTAGCCACAGAGTGTAGAAATAGTCTCTAGAGAAGCTGTCAAATCTCTGTGCATAGCGCTCCAGAGGAACTGAGTCTTAAATGCTTCATAAAGCTTTCATAAATATGCAATCGGTGGACTAATAGCTGCTACTAAAACCTGCCTCAACCTTCATTATCCACTGGGAACCTACAGGGAGCCTCTGTGGTGAAAGGTACAGGGGAATACGTTTTGCATTTGCCCCTTCTGAATTCAGATCCCCTTAACAAATTCCTTTTGATCTGGTACCCAAGCCATAGCAGGAGGAGACATATTTGTGAGAAACTGTGGCAGTTGCTGTGAAACACTGCAAGACTTGCACTTTAACATATAAAAATAAGCTGTTAGAAGATCTTTTTATTCTCCATACACTCACCCAGAGGGTCGTTCTAATACAACTGTATTTTCTTACATGGCTCACTGATTTTTTTTATCGTGATTGGTCAGTCGTCACATTCTGTGCTGATATATTTTACTATACTTAACATTTTATGTCCACTGATGTATTTAGATTTATGAATTTGGCAGACGTTTGTACTGTACTGACGAAACAAAAACGTTTTGTCAGTACATGTGCTCCCCTGGGAATCAAACCCGCGACCTTTGCGCTGCTAAAGCAATGCCCTACCAACTGAGCTACAGAAACACTGTTTTCATGTGGCATGTTATTAGTTTGATAATAAATAATAAAATATTACTATAAACAGAGGAAATACACAAATACAGTAATTAACCCAACCATTTAAAACTTTACTGTAAATTTATTCATGCATTAAATAATATTATTGTTGAAAGTTATAAATGCTTGTAGGTGACAACAGTAACAGGAGAATTCTTCAATAGGGATTGTCTTATCTGACAGTAGATCAGTGTGCCCTTGGTTCCCAGCAAGTAATGCTCATCAAAACGGCCGTATTCCTCCATAAACCTTAAGTCTCATACACAATGAGAAACGACGAGGTATTGGGTTGAGAGACCATTTCTCCTGACATTCACAATGGCAGGCTCATCAGTCATGCTGTCAGAGGCTAGTTTGGAATTTATGAGGAATAACGAAAATAGACGAAAGCCTTGCTCATGCTTGTGTATGGAGCGTTGTGTGCTTTGGTTGACCTGGCGTGAAACCCTATTTCTTTCTGCCACTGACCCCCTTGGGCTGATTTTTCATTCAGAGTGATTCTAGAGTTTGGTGTCATATTAAAGTTATGGGTACGTGCAGGTCAGTTGGGTTGGGCAGCTGCCATCCAACAAATGTGGTAAAAACATACAGTATGTTTCGAGGGGTTGCGTATCATTAGATAAACCAAACCATGGATTTAGATAATATTTTATAAAACAAAGGATAAAATATGCAGATTTGCAGATAGTTGCAAAAATTGGTGTTAAAAGCATTTAGGGTCATCAAAGCTAACTGTATGCCAAGATGCTTTTAACACTGGAAACCTTTGATTAATGTGGAAATTGAAGCTCTGTCCGAAAGCTTGTTGCAATGTGGGTAATAACTGACTGTGACACACCAGCCTACCAAATGAGTGACAACTACATCAATTGCATTTTGTTCTTTTGCTAGTTTAGGAGAGATGAGAATTGCAAACAACTGACTGAAGATTAACACAAGTCAGGGGTTCCCATAAAATCAATTGTAAAGTAAAAATTCTCTGGGACCAACTCAAAATGTTTATAATATCTCTCTGAAGCCCTGAAACATTAACTGAAGGGCATATTGTATTCCCCATCCAATTGCCTAGTTTACTAGACTTTATTGCGAAGAGCTAGAGATTTACTTTCACTGTTTTTCTGTCAAAGAAATTGTGAACATTCAAGTCAAACTTAGATTGATGGACCGGTTCCATAGACATGATGGAAGACTTGTCATATGTTCCAATAAGAACTCACTGTGTAAACGCCCCATCCAGAAGCTCTGCCATTTGCCTCCGCGGTTGTTGTTTTCTCTTGTGGTTTTCTCCAGAGTTGAGGGATGCTGCATCGCCTGGCCGCAAACAATCCTTAATGTAGACAGAGCCAAGTCTGCAAATCTCAGTGAGTACACACAGCTAGACCCTCCTCGCCTTTTCAGCTGGAAGTACACAGGAGAGCGAGGCATTTTTCAATGCATTTAGATGAGACCTCTAACAAAGGTCTCTAATGCAGATATCAATGATCCCTGAGAGAGGCTATTGGAGTGAAATTGGCTGACTGGGATGTCACGGCTTGCATGAAAAATGATGGATCCAATTTGTTCGCTTCATTTCTGCAGCCGCGCTGCAAGGCTATGTGAGCTGTGCTTTTGAGGAGGAACAGAACCAATAGCTGGGCCCGTATAGTTGTCTTACAAGTTAACTACTTAAATTGCCACTTTATCTCCAATTTTATCAGGCTGTCAGAGGGGCCGGGGCAGAATATGATGAGTCAATGATCGCATCTACAGAGTGAAATTTCTGAAAATGATACCAGCCTTTGGTTTCAGCCTCCCTCAGTGCAAAAATATGCATTTCAAACACATCTAGTTTAATATGGCTACAGTCTGTGCCGTCTTGAACTCGTGAGGAGTCCAGGAGGGGTTAGATGCTGACAGGGGGTTATTTTAATAGAGTGACTCCAGGAAGTCAAATGATATAGTACTTAGCATTGTGCCCTTGAGGGGAAAGGTAAATTTGTGAAGTTAATCCTTTAATGAGGCCAATTAAACATGGAGAGCTCAGGTGTAATGAGTGCCACCTCTGAGCCTGAAGCAAATGAGTCTTCTCTCTGGGCGAGAGGGCGACTACAGGGGTCTTCTCTGTTATCTACCCCACAACCAAAAGTGACCCAGTTAGGTCATTCAAATAAAGATACTATGCATCAGTTACAGCTGGCTACATCATTGGGGTTTGATCAAGTATGGGCCTTTAGGCAACAAAATCAGCCATAAAACCATCCAAGGTTGTTGTCCTGGGTCCAATGATGGGCAGGGCCCTTAAGGGCCTCTAATTCAAAGTCAACACACCAGCATACCATGAATGTGCTGCAATGTGCCCAGCAGGGATTACCAAACTTTTGAGTTTCCATAGGAAAGTGACTTTACAGAAAACCCATAGGGCATATCACTTACTATGCTGTTCCATCTTAACATTAAAAAGTATATTTGAAATGACTGTGGACTTGAAAACAAAGATTCAGCCTTACACCTGTAAGTACACACACTGTTCTGTGTGTCACTCAGTTTTGTGTTGTATCAAAGGTCCTGCTGATTAGGAAAATAGTATGTTGCCCCATTCATGGCATCAAGTACATTTTGATAAAGATTAAAAACGTGAGAGTGCCACCACAAAAAAAGCAAGCTAATGTAAATGGGGAAAAAAAAACTATTTACACCACACTGCCCCTATTTACACCACACTGCATTTCAAAGACAGAGAGTATTTCATCTAAGGATAAAAATGGCAGGTGACTGTGTACTGTATGGCTGTGACTAAAATACATCTTTGATTTACACTTAATCCATCATCAGCCCATCTTTGAAGTGACCCAGGAGCACATGCAAACTCTTCTCATTACCCAGACAGAAATTAAGCTCCATAGCCGCTCAAGACTTTGATGTTTTCCGACATCCTTGAACCTGAGAGCTAAACATTGAGCTGTCTTACATCGGATACTGTACAGTGTTCAAGCCCTGGGGCAGTACATTCATTAAATGTGATAGGAACAAATAAAAGACAATGTCCTTCTTTGTCAAGATTAGGTTGAAACATTGGGTTATATCGCAATGTAGCTGGGGCTGTGATTGTACAGGGCATAACATTCCTCAGTAGATTTACATATGCACAAGTAGATCCAGCAATTATTGATTTGCAGACATCACTGCTGTCTGGTGAGATTTATTAGACTGTGATTGGTTTGAATCTGCCAGATCTCTGAAACATGGCAGCACGTGTGACAGATAAATGATTGCCTTCATAAAACGTCATATTAGTGCAATGAAATGGCATACATCCTTAATAACATAATAACTCATTGCTATATGTTAAACAGATTTCAGTTTTCAACGGGATATTCAGGGGGCATTTAGGATATGTGGAGACGTGGAACTTCTGTATTTACAAACCAGGGGTCAGAACAGTTGTGTTCATAAACCAGGACCAATATTACAGTACACTGCTTTTGAAAAGAAACCCATCCAACAGGATGCATTGTCTGATCCGGACAGCTCTGAAGCTGCACAATGCTTGACAACTACCTTCAGCTGGTAGCTGTGTTTTGGAATGTTTTCTACCAGTTTCCAAAAAAACAGCTTGACCTTGACCTAAGACTTATGCTTGTGGACAAATTTTGGACAAGCTAACAAACAACTACTACATTTCAAAACACAGCTATCAGTTTAAACAGGATTTTAAGCAAGCTGTAGGGTGACACATGTTTGTGTGTTCAGCATTCAACATCTGACACTGTGAGAACCAGCATGGCCAGCCATGCAGCTAAGCAGTAAAGCTGAAATGTAAATGGCACAACACTCTAGTCCAGTGCTGCCTCATCAGTTCTGACACCCTGGTGGAGTGGTAATCTGTGAGTCGTGTGCAGGGATGAGCAGCATGGTCATCTGCCCTGGGATCACTCACATCCATCTTCCTGAGGCTACAAGTTTGTATACATGCAGGTCTTGAGCATGTTGAGAGGGTGAGAGAAAGAAAGAGAGAGAGAGAGAGAGACAGAGATGCCACTGGCTTCCTCTACTATCTTCAATACTGCTCAGAAAGCACAATAAATTCTCAAAGCTGGGTAGCTTTGAATTTACACCTGAGAATTTACATCATCTTTCACATCATGTTACTTACAATGAAAACAAAAAATATTGGCTGTGACAACGTTTCTGTCCTCTCTCTATTGTGTACAGTATCTATCAAAAAAGACAAAAGCAAAACAAGAATGGAAATACTGAAAAAAATGCTTATATTATTTCAGGATATATTGTAGTATTAATAAAGAAAAAAAAGTGGCAGATGTCTGTTTGAGAGTAATGCAGTGAACCTTACCAGATCAAGCTACGAATGACATCACCACAAATCAATCTATTCCCCTTATTTTTAGAATATTTTCTCAGAACTTCTTATAAGTGCATGAGCTCCAGCAACACCATCTCCCCACTTGGCATCCTATCACACACAAGGGGCTTTAATTCCTCCTTCCAGTCATTAACATTACAACAGGATGTTAGGCTAACACACAGCCATCCTAGCGGTTCTGTATGATGTCAGTGCTAAAATGAGCTTCCAGGGAAAGAGGCCCTTTTAGTTTCCAACAATTTCAGGCCAAAGAAAAGTTTTATGGCATTTTAATCAAGAAAGTACAGTTTTTTTAATGGAAGGAACAGGGTGTTTTTAATTTAGTTGGATCAATTTAAAGGCCTACATAACTTAAAGTATAAAGTATCTGCATAACTGGTTTCAAAGACTCTGCTCAGACTGTGGTGTATGTGATACTTTCAGTTAAGTATTCAATTATCTGAAAGCAGACCAGTAAAGCTGACAGCTACACAATGCTCTCAGACAGGTTATGTGAACTGCTGCTAATAAGTGGCAGATATATCCCGGAGGGCGTGACCTGATCCTGTACCATCTGGCATTTGTCATAAAACTTTAAGTTTAAATTTTTTTTTATTTTTCTTAGAGTTAGAACTTGAATTGCACAACAGTGTCAGCTAAGTGCAGGCACGTAACTTCAGTAACACTCTCAAGCGTGAAATGGTTTGTAGAAATATACAGCTACTGTATATAGGCCAACAATTGGTCCATTGGTTTCTCTGAGGTGTAAAAACTGTTTGCAAAGCATTTTCTGTTTGATTGACCAGCCTGACATCGCAATATTGGCGCAACCAGTTTAAGGCTGGGTAATCTGTTAGGCCAGCCAATGGAAGATGAGGAAAGTGTTTGAAACAGGTTTGAAAATCATTATTTTTGGATCCGGTTTGGTGACTTTATTGGTTCATAAATTACACTTTAAACAGTAACATTCACTAGTTACATGGTAAGATGTGCTTGATGTTTAAACTATCGAAAACAATGACCCAATCATTTGATGCAAATACTATTTTTAGTCTTAAAGAGCCAGCCAATTTTAATGGTAGTCATGTCAAGTTGAGTCAAATAAGTCTGTGTTTGCATTATGACATCATACGCAATAACAATTTATCTTGGAGCAGAGGGCAGGCTGTGTGACATAAAACACACAATGTGTTGTCCTTGCAATGCCAACACAAGACTTCAAACCAGGATGTACAGCTTGTATGATGTCATTGGCCACAGACAATGATGTGTCAGTAAGTTTTATCAATCATGGCCTTAGTTATCTATATGCCTGTTACGCAAACCTTCATCTCTGCCCCATTAACACAAAGGTGAACCCAAGGATTTAGGTAGGATGTGTATCCCTTCATATCAGAGTGTTTTTAATAAGAGCATTTTGTTGAAGGCCAAGCACCGCCATTCTAATAGCGCTACATTTAAAGTACATACCACACAATAGAGGACAAATTATGAGGCAGAGAGCAGAGGCAAAATATTATTTTGCATTCTCTACTATTGTGATGTTGAACAATGATACTTATGCATAATCTGCAGGTCAATAATTAGTCACCATTTTATATTTGTCTGGTGTTTTGCAAGCAGCATGTTTATTTGATGATTCAGGGCTTCGCTGCAACTGATTCCATTGACTTCAGTAAACACAGTAGCTATCCAGGGATTAGAGTGACTTAATATGGACATGCAGTCCTAACCTCCCAACCTTCAAAAAATTTCATGCGATTAAAACCTCAGTACTTAAAATAATTTATCAAAAGTTCTCACTTAAGACCTTTGCTTTTCAATTATTAATTCTCGCAATTAGGCAACTTACTCAGCACTGGGTGTGAGGCCGTATGCAATATTCATAGTGATGCAAAATGATGCAATACATTCTATGCATACAAAGCCATGAATCCACAGTGGGCTTGTCAAAATAAATATATTTGTATTAGCTTTATAACACTCTTTTCATCTTCAAGAGGATATCAGTGGATATCAGTGTCTTGGAGCCAGTACTGTACACACACGCACACACAAATATATGTGCATGTGTGTCATAAACTATTGTATATGTAGTGCATTGTGTGATGAATTATTTTTCATGGTGCCTAAAGCAAATATAGAACTGCAGATACGAAGGACTCACTGGAGGAGTTTGGCTTTGATTTTGATATATGCTTCAAAGTTTGATTCAAGCTGAAACTGGCAATCAAAAGTAATGTATAAGCGGGTGGTTGTATACTTCACAATGCCCATCATCACACAGCAGTTGAGATCACACAGACACAGTTGTGCCTCCTCACATCAAGCACACAAGAACTTTGGAACATGTTATTTATTTCCATGTTAGAAGCTTTTACTTTAGGGAGAAGCTTGAAAAGGCTTTAATGTTTTGAATGTATACACACCTCCATAGTTGGATAGTAAAGATCTAACCTTCTAGAGATCTGAGAAAGCTTTTATGCATGCATATATACCTATATGTACGCATTCATAGTATAATTACTTTTCTCTCAAACAAAAAAATATGATCAATGAATCAACTAAAATGTTCAACAGCAGGTTGTTTCAATACATATCTGTCCATAAAGGCTTTCCAGACAATTTTCTCTTGAACAAATGTTTATTTATTTTTTATTCTAGAGGAACAAGCCCTAGAAAACAAGAATGTTTTAAATACCGCAGTTCTAAAGATTAAGTATAAAACATAGAAGTATAAACTCTAAATACAGTAATTCTGGTAAACTATTTGTATATAACACGATATGCCCCAACATTACATGACTGCCCGCATATTACAAGATCTGCGTTTATTATTTCAGTTATGTATACAGCAGTGGCATGGCATGCATTGCCCAACATGCAATACTACAGTAAATCAGCTCCAACAGTGTTCCCAAACCCAATCAAAATCTAAGGAAATCATAGACTGCCAAGAGTTTCCTGTTTCACTGGACACTGGAAGGCTGCCATGCATTTTGAGGTTTGGTATACATTAAACATTTTGATACTGAACAGACAGCGAGTCTTTCTCTTGAGGTTAGAATGCTTTAAATTTTAAAAAATTACAAACAATTGTAACTCATCATTTACAAATGTAATTCTGAAATCATATTATTGGATAATCTGGCAAGTTCTGATTTGAATGCAAATTCCAAATTGACATAATAGGAGGATTTACTGCAATGCTAGAAACCGTTACTGTGAAACGCAGAGCACAGACAAAATATCCAGCCTTTGAATTGTTATTCATGTCTTCACTACCATAGAGGCCCATACAAAACAAAAAAAACATATAAATGCTTTCATATCTCCCAGATATTGCCAAAGAGATACAGCCATTAAAAATCAACAACAAATGCAGCTTGAAAGGCTAAATGTACATAGAAAGGGGAAGCAGCATGCTGAGATGGTGTTTGGTGTCCATCATATGTGGGAAAATATGTGGTTATATTCACCCAGGAGGCTGAGGCTGCATCCATTAAGCCCATTTCTGCAGCCTCTAGAAATCTGCTATGGACAAACAGAATAAGCAGAACTAACAGTCTCACTATCACACTGGGCTTAGAGCCTGTCACAGGTCACTTTGTTTGCAACAGTTCCCAGGTGGAACACACACTGTAGAATGAGAAGAGAAACAAACAAGGCCGGATTTGTAAATGAGCTTGAAATGTTACTTACTAAATCACAGAAAATTAACTAGATTTCCTTTAGGAAGTACAAGGGCTTGCAAGGCAGGAGAGGAATTCTGTTATACAGTGTAAAGGCAGCTATAAATATTTAAATATGTTAAATATATGTATGAATGGACGACAAGGCCAAACACAATTAAGAATACAAGACGACCAATAACAATACAGTATCGAAATATGATGTCAGTGCTATCAAAAGAGACCAACAGCAATTTAGTATGCACTTACCATAACATATATCACAGTCCTTTACATTTTTAAAGCTGAACAATCATTATCTGATTGATATTTTCAAACTTTAATATTACACGTTACATTTAATATTCAATACTAATGGTGACACCAAAATAGATGGCACCCCTAAATGACCAAGGTTAAATGGAGTATGTTGTGTGGTTTAGACTAAATAAATAACAGAAGTTTAATACTTAGGGATCTAGAAAATATTGAGGGATATCAATACAATTGCAAGCACTGTAATAATTGTTCTATGTAGCAAAATGTTTCAGGTTTCACATGTAAATATTTATTGTCTTCAAAATCCACTGATTGTCTACACAATGTTTAATTTTCCCCAAAAGAACTAAACTCATTGCAGCAGTGAGCAGGTGCATTTCATAAAACATGTCCAACATTAAAAATACTTTTATAGTATCAGTAAAAAGAGTGTTGGCTAAGATGTTATTTGATGATGAATATGAAGAAAGCTAGTGCTATGCAGTGTATTAGTGGTTTCTTTAAAACTGGATCATGTACACTTGCGTCCCAGGAATTTGTCAAGCATTTAGGAACCTACCCTTTAAGAACCTAGACATGTGTGACCATATTCACACTGTTTTGAGGTCATTTTACCCCCCTTGGTCTCCTAAGAACATAAATCAGAATCTCATCCTTTGATCTAATTACATTTCAATGCAGTACATTCCTCATTTAGTGAAGCTGTCGAGTTACGCTTTAAAATGATATATTAAAGTCAAGCTAATGCAGCTTTTGAAGTGAAAGGAAAGAAATATGTCTTTTACTCATTCACTACCTCATGAACACTATAAACTATGAACAACATTTCAAGATGTTATAGGGAAGTTGTCTGTGTAGGGAACTTTGGGCTTCCTTTGGCACTGTCTGTATTTTGTGTAAATAACAAAATCTAATGAAATTCTGTACTTAGAATAGATGGATGGACGGACGGACGGACAGACAGACTAAACATTTCTCTATAAATAAATCTGTTCTGTCTTCCAGTAAATAAAGAATGGCATATAAGTTTTCAATAGATGTGACAGTCCATGTATGTTTAATTTTTGGGTGAACCATCCCTTTAAAAATGTGACAACATTGAAGTACACAATAGAAGCCCAATATAGGAAGCTACTTCTTAAGTAGCACAGTGGCCTATTGGACATGTGCATCGCCATCTGATTAATGACTATCCATTGACTAATAAACAGTAATTGAATGGTGTACGGCAGAGGACCTGGACGCTGCTCAGAGCTGCTCACAGCCCATAGTGTGGTCTTGGGTTGATTATGGTTGACCTTGTGTAAAGCGCGCTGGCCACAGTAAACTAAGATGAGGATCTGTAGCCAGAGAGCAAAGCAGAAGATAAATGAACAGATATTGTATTGACACAGCAAAAAAAAGATCGATAATGTGATCAATATCTATTTGATTTTTATCACAAAACTCTGTGGAGGAAAGAAGACGATTGATCAAGGCAGGACACATCGGCATATCTAACAATATTAATTAAGCAAAACTGCTTAGATGACTGATGGTTTAATCAGTCGATACTGTTAAAATCCAAACTATCGATTGTTGCATTCAGATTTTCAGAATGGATTTACTGTAAACTCTTTATTAAAGTACCCATAACATGCTAAATTGGTCCCTATGTGCAATTATTTCGAATGAATAATGATTAATTATTAATGTTCTGTTTTTGTGATTAAGTCAAGTAGTTTATCATTTGTCTGAATAAACATTTATGAAAATTAAATGATTTTACATATTTAAAAGTATAAACATACGGTGCGAACTCACATGTACAACCATTTATATGTAAATGTAACAAATCATTGCATGTGTTTTCACAGAATTTGCTGTAAACAGTTGCTATGTGTAAATGACAGCTAACATTTTCATATATCTATGGCTCTGGGGTGCAATGACATCATTTCTGTTAAGAGGAGTGTTTTGACTAAAACACTATCATATAATTGAATCTGTTCATCAATAAAAAGTGCAAGTCTAGCAGCAGTGGCGGGAGGCAATATAATTTAACGGTGTGAAAATATTTATTTTAAAGTATGACTCATATTTACTGAATGATGTGCTTTAAGAAGCCTTCAAATATATCACGCTTTTAAAAACCCTGTCATATTACATGCTTTTAAACATCACAGGGTCTAATGGATATGAGCACTCTCTGTTTTCTCATCAAAGCAGCTTTATTCACATGAAGACTGTGGTTTTTATGTTAATTACTTACTTAAAGAAACCCCAAATTGCTAAAGCAGGTTTTAGAAAAATTGTTATTGTCATGTTTTCTTATCTTGTGATTGTCTAGGCAAACCATACGGCTGCCATTTTAAAATATATCTACTCATAGATGGCAGATTAAAACTGTCACTTCACTATGAAATGCATGGGCAGACTCATAATAACTCGTTATCGCAAAATATCCACTCCCTAATATACGTTACTGTCAGTTTCCTGTGAAATATATCTGTTGGGGGGGTCATAACATGCATTATGATGCTAGATAATAAACATGGTTGGACAGGAAAGGAACAGTGTGCCACAGCTATGTGTGCAATTGGGAATACAAGCTTTCAACATGGGAATATTTATTGGACATTGTTGAGTGCTGGGGAAACATGGTTAATGGTTACTGTTACGCTGTCATTCTAAGCAAGTCCTGCAAGATTAGCACTTCCACGTCTTTAGTACCGAGCCTAGGAACAGTCATAAAAGGGAACCCCCATCTGCTCCTGTAAATCAAATCATGTTTTGAGAGGCCACGATGATTCTGCCAATTAGCTGATGTTGGACTGGTGAAAATTACAGCTCTCTATTACACACGGTCCATTCCCAAGATCTATAGCGCCCTCTGATTTGGCAATCTCCATACATGACTAAATGTGATAAGAAATGAATTATACTATTGATGAGGTCCTTAACAAGGTAATAACCGCACTCCCCAGTCAATTATTACGATAAGAATATCTTTATTACAGAAATGCAGACTACAGCAAAAATCACAGCACCAAAACAATACCCAGTGGTGTAATTGCCTTTGTCTGGAATTATAGTTTTCATTAAATGGAATGCTGCATGTTATTGATTGTTTAAATAAGACTCGATATCTTCCGGTTTCAAAGCACTGTGAAATTGCATGCCATTGTAATATTCCAAACCACTGTTGTGCATGTTCATCAATGTTATGAGATTCACCATATAAGGAGTCAAGGACTATTGGACCACAATAAGTGCTGTATCTAAATTGACTAATTTTCTGGGGGTTAGACCACAGGCAAATAGAGCAGAGTGGCACCTCCTCCTTATGACCGCATCTACTGTGTGAAAAGAGGGGGGGGGCATGAAAGACTTGTGTAAAGAGTCACATGCTCAGAGTTCTATACCGTAGGTTCTGGCTGAGCTAATATCTTGTTCCTGCTATCACCATGGCTGTTGAGTTTGGATCCTCCTTCTGATTCCTCCACGCTTGGTGTGCGTTCTGAGATCTGTTGACAGGCATTGTGTATAAGTTTACTAAGTTATGACCAAGGAAACTGGTCAACATAAATCCAATTGAACTGTAAAAAAGGGTTAATCAGCAGATACTTTCAGGCTTACATCCTATGTTGAGAAGTTACTGAGGTACAAAGTAATTCTTTGACCTTATGACTTCTGGAAGGGGGTGATCTTGCATTTGGATGGGTTGAGTTCTTGGTAGAGCTGTCTCCACCACTGTCTAGTTGGGGGTCTTTATGAAGGTCCTGCTCCTCCTCAACCTCTTTTACTTCCATCTGTGGGGAGAAGAAAAAAATCACTTATGTTTGAGTGCCGCTTGCTGTTCAATAATGTGCTAAATGTGATTTACTGAACAATTTGGTATATGATATTGACTGATCGATTCTTCACCTGTTCAATGGGAAGATCCACCTTCATACTTTCATCTTCTGGGACCTCAGATGCTGTTACCGTCTCCTTCCTTTTGCTGCTGGCTTTGAATATACTTTTTTCTAAAGAGGGAGATATATTACATGCTTATTCATCTATATACACAATTTCTATATTCAAATGTAATTGATGATAGTTTATAATTACAATGATTGTTTACAGTATCTACCATTAAAGAAAAGTTGGGCTACCTTAACTACCACAACTGAATTGGAAAAAATAGCAATGATTAGATTACAACATTAGATACAGTATGTCAGCATCAAGCAGGCTGAAGTTGGTCCATGAGAAAGACACACAGAAGACATGAGACCCTGGTAAAGCTCAGCTTTATTTTACACAGTGAACACTAAATGACACTGTAAATGGACAGGCTCTCTGTTACAATTAACTACTACTTACTTAATGTTAATTGCGAAACGTTTAATACTGTATCTTTACTCAACCAGAGACCAATACCACAGACAAAGGAGGAAACCTTCCTGAAGATGGAACATCTTGTTTCTGCAGACCAGACGTGAGGGCACAATGATAAACACTCTTTAGAATTACCCAGAACAGTTCACTTCACATCAAATCACGTCAGTTTGAGCTCAGCACTTCACTAAGCATTTAATGGGCTTTCTTGATCCTGAGGCATAAACTGCATTGGTCGGTGGCTTTGACATTCAAAGGTAAGACAATCTGCGCTAATGATAGGCTGACAGCAGATGCACTTCTCCTCAGACAGATGATGTGATTGGCTGTCTCAGCCATGACATGTTTCATTGTCTCCCGGCAGCAACTGATGTAGTTAAAGGAGGTTTCTTGTTTTATTTTTTGTTTTTTTGCCATTAGGGATGTCACTATAAGGGTCTTCTACCACATGATCAAGTGTCCAGAGCAGATATAAGCCTTCATCCAGGGGCTTTTATAAGCATGGCTGCAGACACACTGTCCAACGCTAATGCGAGCTTGATGCGAGTGAGGGGAAACTCAACTCCATCACAAGGACTGCTGGCTCGGCTCTTATGTATAAAGTGATGGCAGGTCTGGAGCACTTGCAATTATTCATTGAATGACCTCATGGCATGTAATAGACACAATGCACACATAAGTACTGCTGAGTTTATACTGTGGCAGACGCCTTATGTCTATTTACATGTGTCTCCTTAGGTTTTTTTTTTAACTTAAAGCATTTAACTACACATTTTGCTATTTAAATGACTTAAAATACAGTGCAGGAAATCAAATAGTGCTTGTTACTACTAGCTACATTTTACAAACAGTTGGGTTATTGTCAAGCTACTTGTTGTTAGTAGTTTTATTGTTTTTTTTTTGCTGACAAATTCAGACAAATTCAGATTCTGATGTGTAGGATTCAGATCCTCCCCTACACTGCTCTTAGCATTACATCCACTATGTGCCAATATATTTTTATAAGTTAAAAAAATCAACCTCTTTGTCTTACAGAAAAACAATACAAAAACTGATGACTCATCTTGCACTCAACTGATTTTTGTCCAATCAAATTCTTATATATTATCAAATGCTATATTAAATGCTATATTATATGCGACCATGCTGCTCCGCTTACTGTAGCACTGCCACTGGTGAGCCCTCAAAAACATAAATAAAAATATAAAACTGTATGACACTCATAACAGTGCATAAATATGTTATGCAAGACAGGCTGTATTCCTTTACTTTCAATACAGGAATACAGTTGGCACGTTCTGACAAACATTTCTATAGAAACAGAAACACAAGAGAGACTGATTGAATGGAGGTGAAAGAACAGAACATTATGGAGAGAAAAACAGAGAATAAAAGAAATTAATTTCTCATAAATAACTTATAAACATTCTGATTCTCTATCAGAAAACAAATGGAAACATTTTGTCTCTAGCATAGAGACAACAGGGCACTTGCATACATTTTAAACACAACGGCCTGATTGAATTTATCTATGATTTAAAGCCATCCACAGTATTTGAATCCATGCTGAGCTTCAACATTCCTCTCACAGGGTTGTATTCTATCCAAGAATGAGAGCATTTTTCCCTAATGTAGGTGGACTTTAGAGAACAGCCTCAATTCAAAGCAATTTCTAGTGCACACCCGCGCTGGCTGTATTGCACTGCACACATGCAAGAGTACAAGAGCTCTTTTTTTTACCATGGTCTCATTCCCTTAATCATGAATGTATCAAAATCACAAACGAAAAGGTATAAAAGAAAGTTTTGAAAAACATACGCATACAAAAACAACAGATATAGTATGTAAATGTCTGTATTCGTAACAACAGCAACAGAATGGAAATGTATAAACTCCAGGGAAAGGGGAGGGAAACTATTGTATCATCACTTTGCTACTTACCCGCAGTACTGAAGAGGCCTGGGATTTTAGAGGCCTGCCTGGTCTGTTTGGCTTGGTCCGTTCTGGCATAAAAAACAGAGTCGTTGATGTCCACTCCTGGTTTTGCGAACTACAATGTTAAAAGAAAGCAATCTTCAAATAAAGACCAAACAGGCCTTTGATTCGATCTGATGCTTAAAGTGTGTCTACAATCCGCTTTATAACAAGAAGCAACTGTGTTTCAAGCACAGCTCGCTCTTCCTGTTTTACTCTTTTTCACGTTTTCCATTGACCTCAATTTTTCATGAGCTGATATGCTTTGTAGCTCCCCAGCGACCGGCACGGTATTGAATTCATCTGGTTCCAATACATCCCATGCACAACCTATCAATCACCAGAGAGCACAGCAAACTAATCATTTATTGATGAAACACGGCAGCCATGAATTTCTAACTGCAATGGTCTTATTTATCAAGCCAGATCAAACAATGAGGATCCAAACAAGCTTTAAAAAAGAGAGTTGAAGAGAATAACTTATTCTTAGGCAGACAGCAGACAGTTATTGATGATAAAAAAGCCGGGGCCCTGGGGAGAAAGAGAGAGAGAGAGCAGGAAGATGGGTTCAGAGTGATGCTTTGACAGCAGGATGCATGTCTGAATTAATACTCCCACAAAAGGTAATTTTCTTCCAGCAGCCTGTGTATACTTTCCATTGGGAGCAAGGTGAGCCATTTCTGGCACAGTGAGGAAAAGAAAAGCTTAATGCATTTTTCTCTAGTTCTTGCCACTGTTAGTTGGCTCCATAGAGAGGCAGCTTGGGGGTACTTTAGTGATCTCAGTCTTCTGCTGGTACACACTTCAGGCAGTGGTGTTTGTTAGCCCACTAACACAGGGTCTGGGGAATAGCTAAATATTTGTTACACTAGCTTGCTTTTTGAAAAGCAAACTTTGCCTGGCATTTCTGTGAATCTGAACAGCCATTGGTGGCCAAAGGAGAACAAAAAAACAACAGCCCAGCAAAACTTCAACTGGCACATTCGATTCTCAGTCAGTCAGAGTTCAAATTAAATTACAAAAACACTTACAAATTGGAGAATGGGTATTAGAATCTTAAATCTGGCTCCTGGAAGTTTACACTACAAACCACAAGGCTGGAAATTCAATTGATTTAATCGAAGATGTTGTGGAAAAAATATAAAACTATAAAAGTGAGTTTATAAAGAGTTCAAGGTCGATTTTCACCTAGCCTCAGGGTCAGCCAGCATGCCTATGGACCGCTCACTGACCATATAATGAATACTGCACACAAAACTGGCAAGAACTGGTTGAACTAGTAGCTCCAATAGCCCAGTTAAAGTGTTTACAAGGTGCTCGGCTGCTGTTGAGAAAAAAATATAATAATCCACAAGAAGAATAACATATTCCTTTTTGTTTGAGTTATGCCTATGGGTAGTATGAAATAAACAATACTTAAATATATATACAAATATATTCTACAAAGATTTCTGCTAATTTATTATGTATTGTGTAGACAATCACAGACTGACACTGCTATGTAATTATTTGAACAACAATGAAATAACAAACCCAAATGTGATTGATCACTTTACTGTGGCTTAAGTAGATAGTTTTGGGGCAAAATGAGATGTAATATGGACCAGACTTAAGGCAATAATTTTCATCTAACCCAGGCATTTGATGGTGGAAACTCTGAGGTCAGTGTGTAAGGTTAGGACCAGACGTTAAGCCAATAATTTATATCCAACCCAGGCATTTGATGGTGGAAACTCTGAGGTCAGTGTGTAAGGTTAAACCTATGTAATCAGGGACCAATGTACACTAAAAACTCTGTGTATGACATTTTACACTGATCCAAGTACAATTTTCAGCCTCATATCTATCAGCTGAAGCATGGAACAGTGAATAAGACGGAGGAGGGTAACCAATCTAGAACAATGTGATGATAACTCAGAATCCAGGCATGGAGGACCCCACTGTATCAGTGAACCGCTCCTCCTCAGCAAAACAGGCCTGACAGAGAACAGCTGGATGGGTGTCTTCACCAATACCCTCGAGAAACCAACATGTTTCCAAAACAGGAAGTCACCCTAGAGACAGCAGTAGGTCTGACATGAGGGCATCACCGGAGATCTGAGAGGACAGCTTCGCCCTGCAGTCCCATGGAATGGGTGACTGATGACTGCCACTGGGTGTCATAGACACGGATATGTGGCCCATGGTACGAGGGGCTGTGATCATCTCTGTCACTCACTGCTGCACATTTCCACCCGTATCAACTTTGCTGATACCTCACTTAACATCTGTTCAACCAGTGGCAGAATAAACACCAAATGCTGCATGACTGCTTTCATCTGCCAGCGCTCTGCCGGCTCTCTCGCCCCATTGAGATTTTCAGTAATGCACCCGCCCCTGTGTGCGGTTAACACAATAATAAAATACAGGGTTAAACATACTGTATCGACTGCTTGGGGAAGAGGAGACAAATTCATGCCTGATTCAATTACATTATCAAAATGTTTACGTTCTAATGCATTATGACATCATTGGGTAATGTAAGCAGGTTGGGCAGAGAAAAGGAAGGGTGAGCTGATACTGAGTGGGGAAGGTCATAACTGAGTCTTTGTCTCCCTCATCTGGTAAGTACAGGATGTTTAGACAGGATGCAATTGTATGAAAGGGACGTTTCATACTTCGGATTCAAAGGATGCGTAACCAATTATGGATTCAATTTAATTATGGAAATCTAATATTAAATAACAAAAACCTGATATGTAATTTTGAAGGTAAATGTATAAATATATTACAATTATAATTAAATGTTTATAGTCTACACTTAATACACTGTCACTCAAATGTTTGGCTACATCCACTCATTTATTATTATCATTTTAAAACGTGCATAGCCTCTCTTTTCCAAGATTTCCTGGATTTAAGTTAACTCCGCACAACTTTAGCTTTGAGGGAAAATCATGTGTAATTTATATTTTTATACAAATATAAACTAATTTCAATCATTTAATTATTAGTTATGTAATCATTTAACCACAATTTCACTTAAATGTTTCCAAACCTTTGCATGATATCTCAACGGAGAAGCAATCACGTGAACATGTTTGTTTCCTCTGAACAAATTCAGATTACAGGTAAATGTAAACCGATTATGGAACTACACCTTGTAATTTAATGACTCTTTGATGAGATTTTGATTGCTATTCCATCTTCATTCTATCAAAGATAATTGGCCACTTTCTTCAAATTATTTCCTCCACTCAATAAACCTGATGAAGCATGAGAAATCAATTACAGAGCAACACTCATGGAGCAACCACAAGAGCTTTTCCTTCCAACATCAACAGGCAAATGTGAAGCTGCCATTTCTCTTATTTACAATAGCCAGATGTCTCGAACTTCACTTTGGAGAGCTTCTAGTCCCAGTCCACTAAGTGTGCATTTTCTCTCCATCACTTATTGGCCAGGTCTAGCTTATTGTAGTCTGGACCATCCCAAAGCATCAGGCGAAAACTCACAATATCACAAAACAATTTATCCTCATTCTGTAGGTACAGGGGAGGGTTCCACGCTTTCCCCTGGTGAGAGAGTTTGGCTCTCACTCGATCAAGTAACACAAACTCTGAGCATTGGGGCAGTTTAAAAAAAGAGGTAAAGGGAACTCAATACCTTCTATAGACAGTGATTGATGAGAAGGTACCTCCTCCCAGCCCACACTGCAACAAATCAGTGTGATTGGAGGTATTGAAATTCGGTGATGGTAACATTTTTCTCAACTATCTGATCTTTGAGAACTTATATCTGGCCCAGATGGAAATTTTCACACACAATGGATTTTGTGTGAAGAGTGAAGATCAAGATACTGTATGCGTCTTATAAAGAATGAGTTCACATTTGCTTTTATCTAATTGTCATTTTCATAAGACAATTCAGGAAAAAACATTCAAAATCATGCTCATACTATAGTGTTTATCTATGATGAATGAAAAGCATATGCGCTATACGTTTAAATTACATAATCACACTCACAGTCTATAAAAACATTATATTAAATACTTACTGTTGTTTTATCTTGTTTGTCTCTCTTTAAGACAGGAAGAATTCCACCACTGATCCTAAAACAGGAAGATAAAACACTGGAGCTTAGTCGCATAATGATACAGTTTACCCCAAAATAAAAACTATAATGTACTCACTAGATGTCATTCCAAACTAAATTTGACCTAAAAAGCAACTTAGAAAATTATTTTAGCATTGGTAACACTACGTTCTGCCAGTTAGGCTAAACAAAAGTTTGGAACAACATAAGGGCGATCACAGAATTTTTAATTTTTCTGTGAACTAACCTATTAACATTATCAAAATGTATCATTCCAACTGTCTTGGCTTTCTTACGCATCAGTGAGGTCATGGATTACTCCTTTGCTTGGAACCAGCTGATAATATGGCAAATATCGGAATCTCTCTGCCCCTACAGCAACATAATACTGGTTGTTCTGCAGCTCATATGTTCCACGTAAGCGTCTTCCATTCAGCATGCACAATCTGAAAGCAACAGGACTGCTTAACATTCTTCTACATTAAGGTTTACACACTAAATGTTCATGAACCTAGCACATACCCGTGTACAGCTCCAGTGCGAATGTGAACTTTCTCAGTCACCATGACCAAGACATTTTCCCAGCTTGCCAGCGTGTGTTTTGGAATCAGCACCCGCGCTGGAGGAACCAAGATTTCTCCATTTGTAAAAACACTACAAAATACAATCAAATTTGGCACTTAAAAACTTCGAAACTGTGTGTTTTCAAATATTTTCTGTCTATAAAAAGGCTGTGTTCACTGATAATTAACAGCATGGGAGGAAATGAAATGCACTGAGAAATAAATAAACCAGAGAACAGTGGTCTGATTTTATACCATTAGCCAGAATTACTTGACTTAAAGAATTAGACAATGCCATAGCCTGAAGGCCTGTCATTGAAGAATTCCAATAGGGACACATTAAAACAGGGCTTACTTGATGCTGCACGGCTCATTACTGATTCTCTTCCAGCGAGCTGGGACAATTATTCTGCTGTGAACTACAGGTCGGATCTGCAGTCGAGACAAAATGAAAAGGACCCCGCTGAGCAAGACTGACAATAACTGTTCCACTGCTCATTTACGGCACTCAGACATCTGGTATTCCTCAATCAGATTTCTTAAATACGACGTTGGTTGTTGCTGTTCAGACATAAACAAGAAGCTACAAGGGTGACACAGAGTGCCAGAAATTGACACAAAGCCAGTCTCAGTAGATAGTCTTACAATCACTGCTCTGTTTGGTCTGTGAGGATCAGGGGAAGCAGTAGAAACAAATGCTGTAGCTGAATAAGTTAAAAAACTCAATAAAAGTCAAATCACGCATCTTTTTGACTCCAGATTTCAATGGTATTTTGGGCAATGCAGTGCCTATATTATGACACGAGTACTCTACACCACATACACTCATCCTGTTACACCATCCTGCAGAGTTTAGCTCTGACTGTAATCAAACACACCTGAAGCAGCTAATCATGATCTTTGCGTTTGCATGAAAAACTGCAGGCAGGTGTGTTAGAGAATGGCTGGAGCTAATGTCTGCTAGATGTCTGCAGCAGGAGTGATCACCCCTGTAGCACAACAAAACATCTCCTGTTATTAACTAAGAACTGTAAACAGCTCTATAGTGAACAACTATACACGTACATGTCATCAGTTTGCATGATATGAAGTATGCATGATTGTATCATCTATTGTACCACCAACAGTCTAGAAACAGAAACACTGGCAAAAGATACATTGCAGAAAGCAGCAACAAACAAATTACTTGGGACTTGATGTGTGAGTGTTAGGCCAACAGGAAACAAGCCACATAATTTTGATTCAACTAATGAATGTAAGTAATCCAAATAATATCATTGGCTATCGCTTGGACACTCATTTGGATGGAAAGAAGATTTTGAACATTTTCAAACATGAAAGTTATGATTTGGACTAAAAATTACCCTGATGTTCTCCAACAGAGAGAGTGAAAGAACAGCATATTGCCAAATGGAAGAAGGAGAAAGCACACAGCTTTCACAGCTTCTTAAATATATATCACTTCCATTTTTACAGTAAAACATACACTGAACGCTGACTAATATCTTAGGAGCAGTCAGAACACATGTATTGCCTTAAACGTACTTCACAGTTTGAGGCAGAGTGAACCAGCTGACTCAAACTGAGGTTTTACAGTAAAATCAATACACGTTCACTTCATGTTTTTCAGCAATAATGAAACAGGGGACATGAAAACACTCTGTGGAACCATGCAGTGAAATTCTGCAAGAGGCATGTATTGATCACACACTCATACAGTCCATTACAGATGAACAGGACATGGAACAGCAGTAATAATCACATTGCAAACATGTTATGATTGGATGGTTATTGCATCATGAGGGGTGTTTCTATTCATTTAAATGTGTCTTACCAGTTCACTCTTCTTTTTTTGAGGTTTCTGTGTTGTTATGTGATGATAACTATCAAATGAGAGAAAAAGAGTGCTAGTACATGTTAACAACACAAACACAAGCGCTCTTATATAGCTCTAAATATGAATCATAGTGCGGTAATGAAAACACAAGCATGTAGGCCAGCTACAGTTAACATCTCATTATATTTACATTAGCCCACCATATGACACTATTTAAACCCATATTAATTAATAAGGCTAAGATCTTTCTTCAAAGTCTAACACTGTTTAATGGGTCAGTTCCTCCCCTGTAAATAAATAGCATCATTACCATTATGTGGATGAATGAACTTACTCCAGTTTTTTTAGCCTCTCTGCTCCTGCTGCCACATATATCTGTCCGTGCACCAACTGCTCCAGAGCAATAACCCTGTGACCCTGATTAGGTGTGTAAATGTTGCGCACTGCCCCAAAGGGTGCCGTGATACCTCGAGTGACAGTGTTCAGAAAGCTGTCAAAAGTTGATGATTGACGCTGATTGATGACAAACCTCCGGCCGGGATAAAAAGCATCTCCGTTTCTGAATACAACCACGGTTTTGGTTGGAGGAGGTTGTGAACGAGACTGCCGGCCCACCGACATTGTGCAATAAATAATATGACGTTGAAAATCGCAAATGCATGAAAAGTAAACGAACAAAATCTGTTATCTCGAATTTTTAAAAAAGTCGTTTAGTTACAGCTGTTTTATTCTGTGCTGCGTCGCAGTAGCAAGATGCGGTAGTTTAGATGCGTTTCCATAGAAACGGAGCAAAATGCGCAGACGTGCGAAAAAAATGGCGAATTTTATAAATAAATCCCTTTTCGACAACTGCAATTGTTTTCTTCTGCTTCTTTTTACTTTATTCTCTAGTTAAAAATGCACTTTGATCTCGTTTATTCTGCTCTGAAGTAACAGGAGATTTAAGCGTCACAAGCTCCCAATTAGTTTAGGTCAGACAAGCGGCACACAAAAGATTAAATTTTAATCAGTGTATTACTTACTTATGCGGTAGGAGACGCTGTAATGTAGGCATGCTCAAAAATATCAGTTTCATGTAGGTGTCAACCTGATTTATCTTTCTTTTCCTGTTTGTTTCTCATGGGTTAACCTATTACTGTGTTTTGCTTGTTTGTTTGTTTATTATTGTAATTTCCAAGCTAATACAAAGGCAATATTAGTAAGTTTATGTTCACTTATAGTAAGATAGGTCAGTTATGCCATTGTCTGATTGTTTGGTCTGACAAAAAACGTGGAATAACAGATCAGTTTACACGAGCTGGTTGCTTGATTAAGTTTGTACAGTTCAGCCCATAACCCTAATGAAATTCAAGCACACCCTTCGTCGTTAAAGATTTATTAAAAATGTTATACGCGTTCAGATTGCCACTTTGGCACAAATGAATCAGATTTTCTTGGCTGCTGTTATATTTTCATGCATAGATAAATTGAGGACGTCTGACCTTGCACAAAGGCAGAGCAAAACAATACACGGTATGTGTCCACCAGAGGGCGTCATTTTACAACTTTAAATTTTTAACTCAAGGTTTAATTCATTTCACATAAGCTTTCTTAAGGAGACCCTGCAAAAAGTAAAACAAATTTATTAGTACTTCAGACAAAACACTCTTCAATACATGAACACAACAAAATTAATGGACAAAGAATGCCCTAGTATACATTTTTGTTTATGATAAACCAATGTAACATGGTTTGCTATTTGTTGTTTAACCAAACAAATAAAATATATGTATTGTACTGAATTCTGGAACATTTTGTTTTAGAAATATCTTACCATGTTCATTATTATATTAATTTGTTATTATAAAAAATACAATGGTTAAGTTAAACTCGAAGTTTAACTTTCCCAAAAAGTTTATCGATCTGTTTGACAAAATATGATGTTAGTAACAATGAAATTAATGCACAGCTGACTGATCAGATAGCTGGCATGATTTCTTTGAGTTTGTATTATATTTATATATTTCAAAGTATTGTATTTTAATTGTATATTTGATATTTCCTTTCACTATTAGATTCGATTTCTTACCAGTTTATTTAAACAGTTCTGCAATGTGACAAAGGATTTTTTAAAAGGAAAAAGACCACATATGAATACTAGCCTCTCGATACAATGTCATAAAAAACTGCATTAAATGCATAATTAAATGTATAATAATTATACAAGAATGAGAGAAAGTGAGTTTATAAAACAGCCTTAAATAAAGTTTGAATTTTAAATTCAGCCCTCTTGCAGTGATTTTATTAAAGAGTTTGTTCACCCAAAAATAAAAATTCTGTTCTCATTTACTCATCCTTACATTGTTCCAAATATGAATATCTTTCTTTCATGAAACAAATAAGAGACATTATGAAGAATATTAACCCTGCTCTTTTTTATCCAATGAAACTGAATGGAGACTAGAGGCTGTCAGTTCTGCAGTTTCACACATTATCTCTATTTGTGTTCCACAGAAAAATGAAAGTTATGCAGGTTTAGAACAACGTTCGGTAAATGAGACAAGAATTCCTGAGGATGAGTAAACAGAATTATCATTGTCAGAATTATAACTTTTGGGTGACCTGACACTTTAATAAAATGTTAACTCATACAGTGTCTTTGTTAAACTCACACATGAAGTACATGGTGAGTTGACAAGCCACGTCAATCCACTCTCCTGAGGAAACCATCTCAACACAGTCCTCGTCATCGTAAGCGTTGTTCGGTTCCCCCTCCCTCCACTTGCTGAAAGTGGTCATGGGCGATCGCTCCACATATACAAAATGGCCTTCTCGCTCCAGGTCATTTATGCCGATGTACGCTCTGCTAAGCCCGGCCTGGGTGATGTATCCAGCAATGGCTCCGTTGGACGCCGCATCCTTGGGCATGGCCAGGTGTCCGCCACGCCCCTGACAAAACAACTCAGCCTCCCTGTAGCGTTTTTCTTCCTTCACCAGCAGATAGACCTTGCTGTCTGTTTCTTTAATGCCGGCGACAGCTGCGGGGGAGGGCAGTGCTGAAAAATGAGGATCTTCTAGAATTTCTATAATCACACCGCAGCACCCAGCGTTTACACAAGTGCATTCTGACAGCTAGACAAAAGCGTTGCTGGCTAATTGCTAAATTCTTTTGTCTGCATGCATTCATCCTGCGCATAAAGAGAACTGTATGAATTCACTTGACGGGTGCAAAGCATTTAAATGACGAGTGTCCTGACGGATCAAATATATTGTTTTAACATTCTTATAAACGGCAGTAGTGAGGGCGCGCAGTTCATTCTTTTGTCTGCCATCATTTATTTTCAGAACATACCATTTTTAATGAACTTCAGCTCATTTGTTAATTGTGCCACTTGGAGGTCTATTTCGCCAATCGTTTTCCGTAAGGGTGCGCACTCACAGGGGACCCCTGGGGAGACGGATTAAATATGAGACCATTCACGCGAACAGTCCAAGCATTTAACCAATTCCTAATGAGTTCAATCATCTAATAATATGTTTGAACTGAGTTCTATTACAGCAAATGCTATACCTGGCTCTCCATTTGGGCCCTTTGGTCCTGGATCTCCCGTATCGCCTTTTAATCCTTCAATAGCAAGGAAAATCACATTGTATTATGAAGCGATTAGAAAAAAATTGCTTTGAAAATTCCAAAGTTACCTTTTAATCCAGAGGGACCCATCTTCCCATAACGTCCCATGCTACCTTTTTGACCTTTGAGTCCAGGGGGACCTAAACAATAACATTCAAACTTGTTACATATAATGAGAATGAATAATAAAAGCTAGTGATTCCAAGAATTGTCTTATTCTTTGTTTATCACTCAGTACATGTTGTAAAAGGCATTAAAAATACAGTCTATAATTAGTCAATACTGTCATAACAGAGACGACTTTAAATAGTCTAGAAGCAGCATACAGTAAGTTTTAAAGGTCACCTCTTTGTGTTAAGTTTAGAAAATAACTGCAGTTTGCTGTGCCACTGCGCAATTCATTTCATCACGTAAGTGCACAGTAATTAAAAAGGACTGTGATAGAATTCAATTAACCTCATAAAACCGGGTTTAGTGTTACCTGTCTCTCCAGGTGGCCCAACTCTCCCAGGCCTGCCAGGTGCTCCTTTCTCTCCTTTCTCTCCAGCTTCACCTATATAATTACATATGAATTCAGTCATACACTTGCACTAGAGACTACTGGAACAGAAACAATATTCTACATCAGCCACCCAATAGTGAATGTAAAATAAACTAAATACTAATAAATATGAAATAAAGTGCATAAAGTGTGGGCGTAGTACCTTTAAGTCCAGGAACAAGAATTTGGACAGAGCATGGTTCATCTGGTATGTGCTGACCATAAACTGACCTCATTACTGTCAAACATAACCAGCTGACTAGCACGCAAGCCGCCAGCTTATCTCCAACCATACTGGAAACACACAGGGAGGCTTTTGGTATGAGATGAGTTATGGTCAAATGAGTCACCAACATAACATAGATGATGGTCCATATGGCAACACTTATAAACTTCAATTGCTTGTTGAGTGGATGGTGTTGTAGAAATAATTATTGCGATCACACAAGCTCAGGACTCATTTCAATCCCTGCAATATGAGCCCTACATAATCATTTCATATTATCAAAAGGAAATTGTCTATGTTTATGGTGTGTGTTATAAAAAGTGGAACATATTTTGGAACGAATCATATTTTCTGAACAACTACATAACAAACTATGTCTCCATGGTAAATGGAAACGTAAATATAGTTGTTAACAGGAACGAACTGGTCTTGTGCCATGCGAGCGCAAGCAAGCTATTGTCACTACCAAAACACACACAGTGTTTTTTTCAGGAAGATACACATTTAAAAAGCAAATACACAAAACGCCACAACTGTCTCCTTCCCACAGCATCTCGCAGTCCACCTTCGTTTCAAAGCTGATATGAGATAGTAAACAGACACACCATGAAGCCTCCTGTAACAACCGACTTTAAAAGCAACATCTCAACCGTTTGGCTGTTGTCTACCACCTGCAGTACGACTATATTGCTTACTGACTTACCTTGTGTTGAATTTCAAAGTCTGCTATATAACAAGCAAGAGACTCAGCATGTATATGGATCCAAGTGAGTTAATGGAGGTCTGCTCACTGGTGGGCTCTCTGAATTTTTTCATCTCTTGGACCCTGCGAGAAACAGGCCTGAAAGTGAGCCAGCGCGTATAAACACAGAGATAAGACAAGCTCTGCTGTACTCCTCACTGATAATTCCATGGGAATGTTTTAGGGTCATTAAAACACATACCACACAACTCAGATGGTTGTAAAACATTCTTGCTGACATTCACAAGTGTAAATTAAGTAACAAACTGTGATAAAATCTGTAACACTGAAAATCATTTTTTAAGCAAAGCTTAACTTTACCAATGCATAATGTAAAATATACACACAAGCTACACAGAAGTTACTATTTAATAAGAATCAAACCAGAACTAAGTCACCTATGAAAAGCAATACTGTAGTTTGTGTATTGGTACACAGGGTGGCAGTAAACACGAGACTGGATTTCAACTGGAAAAATCCAGAAAACAGTAATGCACATGGTTGGGCAGTTACTGTGCTGTGGAAAATATGATGTTTTTTATGTCACACATGGTTGAGTGGAAACAAATATGCATGTAAACCGTTACACAATATCAATGTAATATCAGTGGTGGATTAAATGTGGTTTTATGGATGTCATCAGCTGTGACATCCATAAAACAACAGTTGTTGTTGTTGTTTTTGGTTCAGTTTTGTGGTGCTTGTGCATAAATCAAACAACCAGAATTACAAAATGCACAATGTTTATCCTGACAGTTCCACTAGAGTTTTAAAAAGCCACAATTTATTTCCACAGTTGCACAGTAGCTACAAATACTGTGAGTCACATGGCAATAATTGACAATAAAGATTAGATCTACATGCACCTATTTATAGTCCCAGAACTAATAAACAAGCTTAATAAAACCATTACAGTTTCATTCATCTCCAGTCGTCTGTGGTGCTCTTGTCTTGTGTTGCCATGGAATATCCATTCCATGGTAACAAAAACTAACATGATAACATGATGAAGGGAAAAATTGTTCCCATGATATTGAAATTGTCATTACACTGATTTACAGCAGTTCACTGAATGTGACATTGACACTGAATGCTGAAGACACTCAGCTTATTTTAGCATGCGTTTATATACACAGTTTTATTATCTACAGTGGGTTTTAATATTTAGGAACCCAGGGAAAGACTCTCAACAAACCCTGTGACCCCCAACATTATAAAACCAGACACTTTATAGATCAATACTGTTACTAAATTACTGTCCATAAATTATTGTTAACATTAATAAGTAATTAATTATTTGATGTTTGTTCAAACAGATACAAATGCCATGTCATGTGTAAAGATTAAATTTAAAATTTCATACATTCTCACAGCCTCCTCAGGGGTCCACAAATTTAGCCTTTTTTAAAACCTTAGGTATACAAAATGACTATATAGGTAAGATGACAATAAAGCAAATGGTGAATGCTGCATGTGTTTGGTCACATAAAGTGTGGATTCCAAATGTTAAATAGTAAATTCCAATTGATTTCATTCTCCCAGTTTAAAAACCAAATTTCCTGGCTGTGACATTTAGAAAAAGTCGTTTTCAATATAGCATTACTGACGTGAGCACACCAAACGTACAATCATATCTCCTGTGCTGTCTGACAGCTGAACAGATTCAAACTCTGTGGGTAAATGAAAGAAAAATATTTTATGTTATTTTAAAGATGACTTAAACTAATCCTGTTTTCTCTGACATTGTCCTCCCCTGAAGCGGAAAGGACAAAGATAAAGCCTGAATTTAAAAACTGTCCTGTTGGATGTTGTGCTTCTGCATTCTGCTCCGGTAAGGCTAAAGCTCTCTGTGGATCACAGCCTGGAGAGGACGAAGCCTTGACCATCAGAGCATGACAGCCATAGAAGCCCATCTGACTTAAGGGCACCTTCAGATGGATGCCACTTTATGCTGTGTCAGGATCGAAAGGTTGGCAGGCAGTTCGCTGTTAGACGTAACGGCCATTCAACCATCTCGGCTCATTAAAGGCACTTATTTTCTAGAAAGATTAGTGGATAAATCGTGCTGTGCAATCGTGCCAACATGTATTTAGTAATCAGGGTGTGGTTGAAATTAAGCATTGAAACCCTTCAAGCCTAATTTCCTTAATGTAGTGCTACTAAATAAAGAAACACTGTACAGATAGAAACGGACAGGGAAGTTCATATATATGCACTATATGTTGTTAATATATATGAGGTTTTTGCCCTTTTTTGAAAACACAAGCAAGGACATTGACACCAAGACAAGAAACAAAAAGATTCTTGATAATTTGATAATACTAGATAATTGACAAGTAGTTGATAATACTAGAATACTGATGATACTGAATAATACTGATAATACTGAAAAAATACTAACAAGCATAGCAGGAGAGATTTTTGTTGTTGTTAAAACAGGCTTAAACTGAAAAGAAAATGGTTTTATGGTTCAGTCTCATTCACCATCTTCCCAGCATGCACTGGGGTACAAAGTAACTTGGTAGTATTATTTGATTATTTGCAAGGTTTATTTATATTGTGGTTAATTTTGTCATCATATTTAGTAAATTGTTGTCTTATATCAGAAATTTCAGGATGTTTCATGTCAAGATATGCTTGTGGCGTTTTAATTTTTTTTGTAATTTTTGTTTTTATTATTTTTATTTTGTGTCATGAGTGTTTATGTGGTATTATTTTGCTCTCAGAAACATGTACATTTAATTTCCAAGCGTATAATATTAAACAATTTAAACTACGCAAAAAATGGCAGCACTTTGCAACTCCTTAGAACTGCATAGACGTTGATGCAAGATAAGAAAATTTCTGAGTTACTTAATCAAAAGGGTTATCTAATAATAATGACAGATATTAAGTCATGCAGACTTGACATTTAAAGTTCAGTCAAGACATTTATTTATAATAATTAAGCAGGCCTAGATGAATGTACCTCAGAAAAGTACATGAATTTCACAACCACCTTTCTTTGAAACAAAGAAAACACTGTGACTTATCTTTTTCTTTACTACACCTCCATATTACGCGGGTCCACATCACAATATGCCTCGCCTTCAGTTACGTATGTATTAATTATGTGCTATGGGGGCTATTTCAAGAACACGATAAAAAACAAAACCCATTATGAAAGACAGTAAGGAATAAGCCAATAACTCACCGGCTCATTAATACATTAAATCATATTGCCCCAGATGTGTCAAATTAAAGTTGATTAATTTTTGCATAAGGGTAGTTATGCATAAGGTGTTAGTGGATGTTTTTTTTATCAGCATCAAGTTATTAGGTTAAAATGTATTAATGACGTGTTTTTTTAAATACCAGTGTGACAAATAAATCTTTAACAATACAAATACTCAGTTCTCTCAATTCAAAAGCCGCATGCACGATAATTACAAAGCAATTATTGAATTGCTGTTTAAAACCGTTTCAGATGGAAGATATAGCATGACAACCAAATTATTTTATTCCAGCTACCCATAAACATTTCATTTTCTTATTTTCTATTTTGTTGCACAATTATAATGTTAAATGGCGTGTGAAGCACTAAACGACATGTGTAAGCGTGTGCAGTGTGTGGTTGTATGTGTGTAGATGAAGAGCTGTATTTGGTCCTGATATAAAATATGATTATTCGCTGACAGCATTTTCATATTATTCAGACAGGCTGGAAATATCATCAGAATATCAATGAAGCCGATGTCGTACAATCTCAGACCAGCCACAATGCGCACCACAAGCAATCACATACTACACAAACATCCATTTATTTGAAGAAGGAAAAGACTCTTTCACCTAAAATGTGTTACCTCTGAGACACTACCTCATGTTCATAAAAAAACAAACACGGTGAATACTGATGCCTTGAGGAACTGTTAATCAACACGAGTTTATTTCCCTCCAGTGTGATAATGGTGCTTTATTGTGGTATGGTAAACTTTTAATAGACACCTTACCGCTTATCTGATGACTCAACACAAAATTACTCTGCAGTGTAGACATAATACCTAAATCTGGAGTCAGGATATTAGCTCCTGGCGAGCCGGTGAGGTATATCATTTCAACCTTCTGGTGAAGCTGTGGCTTGATGAGTGAACACACAACATTGTACAAATAACAGATAGAGATAGTGTGAGGGAAAGGCAGAGAGAGAGGGAGGGAGAGAGAGAGAAACATACGGAAAATTTTCTAATGGACAAATGATTGTCCACTTCTTGAGCCAAAACAATCACCACGACTCCTGTCAAGTCAAGCATATGGGCATTAAATCAGCAACATTATATGTCAAAAACCAAACAACTCCCCATCAATCACAGTTGACATGTACCTGGAAATCAAACCTTTTGGTAGCTTTTCTGCCACAGTATAAACAGAATTAAAATGCGAAAACAGGGGCATAGTGTTAATATAAACTCCCTTCGACTTTCTTTTCAAACAAGGGTTTAACTAGATCATCATCTGGCATTTATTCGAGTGCTATCCGAAACTCAAACCCCTGTCTTTGGCTCTTACATCTGGAATCTCTCCTCCAGACAATTTTAGCAGGAGGGCTGGACGCGAGCGGCTGACCCAGTATCGAGCGTCCTCCGTGTTTTAAAAGCAGTGACTGGCGCTCTATTAACATGAATCTTTCCAGTGTTGTGCATCGCCGCTCTGACTGAGAGAGATCATTTCTCTCACAGAGCGCCACATATTGCAGATTACCGTTGCCAGGTTACTGGCCACATGCTTCCCCTCAGAAATGCCATCTAGTTAGAGATTACACCTTTAACAGACATGCTGTTTTCTAAAACATATTGTAATGGATCAGCCCGTTATAGGCGGAGATGGTGAGGGTGTCGCAGTGATGCAGAACTCTTGGTGGTTATATAGGTCACAACCCTGAGGATAGCTTTTACAATTTGGGAACTATATACTGTATCTTGAGGGTCATCTGAAAGTATATTGCTTTAGAAAACTTTAGAAAACTGCAGCGATCTCTACCTGATACAGTGTGTCTGCATGCTCCACTTCAGCCAATCAGAAACCAATCTGTTGATTTAACTGTAATTTAACAGATGAAACAGTGTGATGAAAAGCAAAGAATGTGGGGAGATTACATTAAGGAGATTACAGAGTGCGTAAACTGAAACTATTGACATTTTTGCTATAGAGGACATCTGGCATCATAGGCTTTAAAAGATGATTTGATGACTGAAGCCAGGAAATATGGCTCTATGGATCTTCCTTTGCTCGCTCTCAGCAGAGGCACAGAGGGAAGGGGGGTGGACATTGGAATCTGTTCAATAGCTTGTGGGAGTTTGGGATTTCTCTCCTAAGGTGTTGACTGGCTGGGTGGTGATGTATAGAATATTCCGAGCTCCAGAAGGCTGGCAAAGCTCTGAGCTCGGTCTAGGCACAAAATCTGAACTCTCTGACACTGACTCACTAACACTGAGCAACGGTGAAATCTTTTACATCATTAGGGGAATAAATTAGACAATTGCCAACTGCTTGCAAACAGACAAACATATCCAAAACAACCGAGAGCAAGTTTCAAAACACTCAACGATGAAAAAATCAAAGTGTGCTTGAGAGTGTAGCTGTACAAAAAACAGCTTCATCAGATTTGTTAAGAATTTGTCAAAGTCAAAGGTCAGAAGTAGAGGTGGGCCATCAGTGTTCAATGGGTTAACTAATTCATCCAAATTGAATTCCTCGCTCTGAACACTGTTATGGCCAGGAACAGATCAGAATTCCACCTGATCAGTTAACACATAATTAATTTAGGTCTCCCCCATTCCATAAAGCCTCACTCTAATCACTCCTCGCTCTAATGCATCCATCTGAGAGCGCTTTGAACGCAATGGATCAGATTTGCACTGATAGCCTATTTTCCAAATACAGAGCTAATCGGATGCCTGCTAGATGTATGTGCATCACATATACTGTAAATGCTCACTATTCATACAGCATAATACATATTGTAAACAAGTCCAGTCTGAGATCATGTTGAAAGCATGGTATTAAATTTTTACCTTTAAAAACAACAAAAAATTAAGGTTATAGTATAAAATGGAGAAAAAATACTTTTTAAAGCTGCACTATTTCAGTATCACCAAGTATTGACCATGTTACATCTCTGTAAGAGGTGAGATTTCAACGGTTCTACTGAAGCACTCAAGATGAAACATGTTTGGAACCGTCTTAAATATAACACTGTCATAAGTTTTCACACAAACCTATAGAGCTCATGCCAGCTCGAGCACATGCTGTTAGTAAATACTGTACTAAGCGCAAGGGGTCATACCAAATATTACATTAAGAAATCACCATGGTGAGGTTTCCTATTCAACTTGTCATTTAAATTGTTTTGCTGATAACTTTTGTAATGTAAACAATTCAATTACTGTAAATTAGAAAAATGCAAAACAGAAGCATTTTCACTATTGTTCCTGGGAATCTGTTTGTGTTTTTCTGTAAACATGCTTTCACAAGCATTTCCTTAGACAATAAACTAAAACAATCCCCCTTGAGATATGTTCAGTGTCCAATCCACACATCCACACTGTCACAAGCTGTTCTGCAGTCTAAATACTGCTACTGGCAAACATTCGGGTTTCTCAGTACCAGCTTTCTGCAACTCACCATATTGACATAGTTGTGTTATTCATAAGCGTCACTTGTTTTCACACCCAAATGTGCTGGTATGATGTCTTGTGGAAAACAGACTAGCCTGAATTCAGCGAAATGCTAGCATGCTGCTAGCGTGCCTCAAAGGCAAAGGCCAATTTGTTGTATGCGCTTTCTTTTAAAGAAAAAACATCAATATTGTTTCAAGTCAATATCTTAACATAGACAGATAGAGCAGATAGACAGATGGGTGTGAAGTTCAAGAGTGTGAAGAAAACATGTACAAGTGCCATGTTGTTAGTTCTGACTCAGGAAACAGCCAAAGTCATTCGAAGGTGGAAACTGGCAAGAGGCGGAGTAAGAGGTGAGGAAGGGGATGCTGTGTTTTCTGATGGCATCGTTCTTACAGCACTGTTCTAGAATAAAACAGGCTAAAGGCTTAAGGCTCTCCAGGCACAAGATGTGCTGAATTGTTTATGATAGATGTCAATTTTGACATGCTACCACTGTTTACAGTGAGTCCTGTAAAAAAGATGCTTCTGATTCGTGTTGCACTGTATTAGTGCTGTATTACAGTATATGTCCAGGCCATGTTGCTGTTTAGCTGGACTCCCAGATACAATCACAAAATTTAGGTTTCAGTCCTTTCCTTTTAGTACATTTAGGAAAATGGGTTAAATTCAGTCAACAGCGTATTTCATATCTTTGGCCACATTGTATTCTTGGTATTAGGGTCACTGATGCAACATTTTCTCTGAATTTAATTAAGAAAAAATTAGGGTATCTTGTAACAAGTGTATTTATACATTTAAGCAGTTAAGAGTTAGGATTAGGGTTTGGTTTAGGGTTAGTTGCATGTAATGATGCGTAATTTACATACCGAAATATGTAACAAAGAAACACTAAAATAAAGTGTTACAAAAAAGACTACTTATATATACTTCATGTACGCAAACATGTTATTAATTGCTAAATTTAAATTATTTAAGTGTAAAATGATTTAAGTATGTCGCTAATCTGCATGAGAACCACAATTATAGATGTGCATCTCGACACTTTCTTTTTTCGTACTTTATGCCCAAAAAGCAATGGGCAGGTGATGAAAGCACCTGAGTGAGATTGCTTTAGGTCCTTAAAATGGTCTTCCAGGTATGTGAATGGTCTCTTGAATTTTATCTACTTCATAAAGTACATCTAAATTCAAAGTCTGTCGTTTCATCTGCGCTTAAAATGACTTTGGGATGGCTCCTAAAACGCAGTGTACGACTGGGTTTAATCTGTGTTTGGGAAACTTTTGTGGCTATCCTCCCAATATGCCAATGTTCTGGGTTAAATTTCACTGACAATAGTGATTCTTCATTCATCGTTTTTAGTCTAGGATAAGACTTAATCTGTGTCTGGGAAATTGGCCCACTTTGTCTAGTCACAAAATACTTTATTGGCGTTTTTAAACGGAAAAGAAAGTCAATGAAAACAAGTGTTTAGATGGCACAGTCTCCCCCTTTGAGCCAGAAACCTGACGGCATACTTTAGCAGTCGAAAGGCTATTCTGACAAAATACATCAATCAAGATATATTGAGCAGACTTAATTGTCAGCACTGACAGTAAACTAAGCAGAGGCCATTAATTCATCATCACCATTACTGTTATTGCCCAAAGAATTACAGTGGCCTGATGGGTTATGAAGATTAAGTCATTATGAAGATTAAGTCATTATGAAGATTAAGTCATGTAGTCACTTTATCTGCTGATTAGATTTATAGCCCTATGAGGCTGAACCCCCAGATAAACTTCTGCTCCTGCTAATCAAAGACACACTGACCTTCTATGGACTTCTTATATGATATCAGTGACACATGTAGAACTTGTGGTATGAAAGCAAGCAACTTGTCAACTGCTACAAACCTAAGATTGCAGAGCAGCATCTAGATGACTGTGAATGAACAGAATATACATAAGCATTGCAAATGACATGAAATTTGCAATGACTACAGAGAACAAAGATCGCATTGTGCTTCATAGTGTCAGGTGGAGGAATCTGTTTGGTTGCCCTTCATGTAGTGTGTTGCAACAAACAAATAGTGGGAAGCAGACAAAACTGTCAAATTGGATATACAAAAAAAATACATACCTTGAAATTAACTAATTAATGAAGGCAATGGGTCAGATGTTGAATGTCATGTCAAGAATTTAATTTTCAACTCGGACTTTGTACACTTCCATGACCTTGGAAAAACTAAGACTCTGGCATATACAGGGCATCTAATCTGCTTTCCAGGCACAAGACTCATGTTTTTCCATGGAATTTCACAGATCTTCTAAGGTGTTCTCTTAATTGAACACCAATTTCAATTCTTCAAGCCTAGCATTATATCTATAGTAGGCTGACAGACAAATTATGAGAGGTTTTTGAAGAGTACAAGAAAGGTTAGGGGGTGTGCGACGAGGATAAATCAAACAGATCTTGGGGAAAACATATATTTACCAATAGAATCCACAACTTTTTATTCAATTTTGTCTGCAAATTGTCAAAGAATACAGATGCATAATTCATATTCAAAATTAGCCTGGTAATGCAGCAGAGTAGCACAAGTGCTGGAGTTCTGGGCCTAGCCTTCACACCACTTCTGAATGTCCCATAAATACATAAGTCATCCCTTACTCATTTGAGTTTTAACTACGGCGTATATGACTTGACCTTCAGGAGCGTAGTTTCAATAGGCCATGGGGTAGAGGCGACTGCATGACTGATAGTCATATTTCGTATTCAATGACTTCATATGTAAGAAGGTGTAATCATGTTAACCAGAAGTGAGGAATGGGTAATGGAAATGTTTATTACAATAAGAGTAGAGCAACATAGTTTACATCAGAAATTTCAACAGCCAGAAATATGATTTTCTTCGGTTACAGAGTAAAAGTACAGCTGTTTGCTGCAATTTACGCTGTGGGGCTTCTATAAAACATTCGACATCTTCAAAAATCCCACAGAATCCCAGTCGCAATGTTTCACGTTTAAGTACTGTAAAATATGAAGCGATATCCTGATGGGGGTATGTAACGGGTTGCTGTGACAACAAATCCATGGAAATAGGAACTTCATTCTGTGAAGTGACCCACAGAGCCTGCAAATTACATCTGGAACATTCTATAAAAAACAGAATACATATAACCAAACATATGATTGCTTGCAAACGCTATTTCATCTGCTGCTTTAAAAATGAATTTTAAATTCCTGCAACAGTGTGGCAGGTATTTCTGGGATATAAATATCAATCAGATTATTAATTTTCAGTTAACAATTTTGTTTTTGACCTGGCAGTGCATTGCTACGAATAGTTTAGTAAGCACCTATGTAGTTGGTTTGGTAAGCACATATTTAAATAGCCCTCCTCTTTTCACTATCTATGTGCAAACATTATATAACAAGGCAATCGTTACCTCAGTTTTGAAGTACACTTAACTCACGCCCACCTAAAGCCACACATTCAGATTTGACCCTTTCAAATCAGTGTCTGATGCAGTCTTTTCATTCGAGAGTAAAGTGTGTGTCACCATTAAAACGCAATTACACACAAACACAAGAAATGAGGGGAACAGAGGATGTTCGCCAGGACAGACGAGAACAAATTGTATTGACAAAAGCATTCAATACATTATAATTCACTTCAGTACACTGCTTACTCAGTGATTATATAATGAAGGTCAAGTAATTGTTTAGGTTACGGTTGTACTGTAAAGTTAATCTGTGATGACAGCTTTTTTCAGGGGCTATACATGAAAATGAATAGTTTAAATTTACAGCTTATTTTACAAGCTAATTTTATTATCCATCATTATAAGAGCAGTCTCTGATAATGTGCCTTTAGCAGATTTTAGTTTCAAAAATTGATTCGTGCTTAATGTCTGCTCGGTCTGATCTAATTGAATTGGCAAATGTACACAGGTGTACATAACTACTTCACAATCGATGAACTACTGTGGTCTAGGAAATGAAAGACATTGACTTAACTGGGCAGTGAACTCAGCGCTTAGTCAAGAGCTAAATATTAGTTGTTTAGTTGCTTACGCATGCATGTTATTTACTCTGGTACACCTAAAACTTAAGCTTCCACAAGAAAAACACAAAACTTTGAAAAACTATATCGTAAATGACATCATAAATTACATCACCGTGTTGTAGCTGAATGTGATTCACCTGTTTGAATATCTGCAACATGTAGAATGATAAAGAATATGAGCATAGAAGAAGATTTTCAGTGGAATTTTACATTGTGGTCTGTTCCTTACACAAAGCTATCGTATGAATTCAGAAAACTTAAGGCTTTTATGATGAAGTCCTTATTTACAGCCTGACAGCAATTTTTACAATGGGCGTTGTGTTGTATGAATAAGAGCTGCATTAAGATTTTTTCACATTTTTTTCTGACACTCATGAAAACAATTCTATCACACAGGTACAGTTTTAAAATGACATGGGAGGACAACCAAAAATTATCTTTTTTTTGCGGTGCATTCAAAGAATAGAAATAGGGCAGGCATTAAGACCCAGAGGATGGCATCCTCTCGCAAACTAAAGATCGTGGTTATCAAAGCTGCAACTTTTGCATCAGAGCCCTATAAAAAGCAAGGACCATGCACCCGCCTATCAGTGACACCTATGAAAAATTGTCGTTGCTTGCGGGCAAAGTATCTTTTAAAGATGAGTCTTTTGTGAAAGTGAAGCCGGAGAAACACGGAGGAGTGATGGAAGGTATATTTTCTTACAAAACTTATTGGATGCTTAATTCTCTTGTTTGGCAACTATTGCGTTGTCTGAAGCTTAATGCAGTTTTTATTTTTTTCCCAAAGACTGACATTTGAGAATTATAATGAAACGGAAAGATGTCTTTTCATATATCAAAAAACAATCACTGAAGATCATTTGTCTGGAAGTGATGTTGGACATCATGAAGCGAAGAAAATTCTGCAATTTCAAAAAGGGCTCTATAAGAAGAGATGTACCCTACTGATATAAGAGAAATATAATACACATGAAAGCACATGTCTTCTGTAATGGAGCGAAGCGGTTCCTTCAAGCCAACACCTGCAAATTTCAACCAGGTGTTAAACAGTTCGACGGGCACCAATGTGACTTTAATACCTAAAACTGAAGAAAAAGACTTAAGTTTTGCTTTCCAAGTCACCTTAGCGTTAGTTCTCGGTGCTTTAACTCTCGCCACGATATTAAGCAATGCGTTTGTCATCGCGACCATTTCCCAGTCCAGGAAGCTCCAGACACCGGCGAACTTCTTGATCGCATCCCTGGCTGTCACGGACCTTTTGGTGTCGGTGCTGGTGATGCCCATTTGCGCGCTTTATACGGTCACCCACGAGTGGACACTCGGACAGGTCATTTGTGACATTTGGTTGTCCTCAGATATAACCTGTTGCACCGCGTCTATTCTTCACCTGTGCGTAATTGCACTGGATCGATACTGGGCTATCACGGACGCGGTCGAATACGCCAAGAAGCGGACCCAAGCGCGCGCCGCGGCTATGGTGGCGACCGCATGGATCATCGCCATCTCCATCTCTCTCCCCCCTTTCTTCTGGCGACAGGTGAAGGCAGGGGAGCTGACCATTTGCACAGTAAACACGGACCACATCTTTTACACCATCTACTCCACGTTCGGGGCTTTCTACATCCCCACGCTGCTGCTTATCGCGCTGTACGGGAGGATATACGTGGAGGCGCGGAAGCGCATCCTAAAGCAGTCCGCCAAAAAAGGGGGGAAAAGACTTACTTCGGCGCATTTGATCACTAATTCACCAGCATCAGTGGCTTCAACTTCTCCCTTGCATAGTGGGCGGCAAGAGCTGTGCTCTGACACCGGCTCTCTGAGCAGTGACAATCAAATTAGAGTAACTGTATCCGACTCACTTCTGGAGAAAAAGAGAATATCGGCCGCCAGAGAGAGGAAAGCCACCAAAACGCTGGGCATTATATTAGGAGCCTATATTGTTTGCTGGTTGCCGTTTTTCATTTACACACTGCTGGTTCCTCTTTGTCCATCCTGTGGGTTTTCTCCAGAACTCTTTGACTTTTTCACATGGCTTGGCTACCTCAACTCATTGATCAATCCAATAATATACACCATGTCAAATGATGACTTTAAAACAGCGTTCCATAAACTCATAAGCTTTAGATGTTGCAGACGTTAGGGAGATAGCGAGATAAGTTGCGTCGTTTGTAGATGTAAAGACGCTTCTTGAAAATGTAACAGAATGTGCAATGACTTTGGTTCTCAAAATAGTGCTTTTACAGCTTGTGATCGCTAGTTAACATTGCAAAAATGTGTAATAAAACTGCATCGTTTCATTTCTTATCAAATGTGCAACTGCTCTGACGTGGTCATTGCCTACAGCCGCTGATCCAAAACTTAATAAATAAGTTTGGCAATCCATTTGCTTGTGTTTAAATTCAAATAGCCGATCGTTTATCAGTCCGATGACTTTTTAAACGGTGCATCATAT
>JAZGTJ010000004.1:500945-516504 GCA_036877575.1 Botia almorhae
ATGTATTCATATATATATATGTATATATATATATGAATACAGCCGGTTCTCATTACTTCATTAGCCTGATTTAAGGTTGGCATGCACCGTTTAAAATTCATATACAATTATTTATGCATTTATATTATATATATTGTATTTGAGAATTTTATATACTATATTTTACATATATAGGACATAGTTGTGCTTGTCAGTGCTGAAATTTTGGGTGGTTTGGTAAGAAAAAACGAGTACATGGTAAAATTGTATCCTGAGGTCATGTATGTGCCGTCTCCCAGAAGCAAGTACTCAAGTATTCAGAGCCTTGGGCCAAGTCAAACTGACCAACATGAGGTTACTAAGATTTGGATGTGCTGTTTGATGAATTGAGTGCTATAAACTGGTTAAAGAATTGAAATGGTGTCGCAGCCTAATTCTGTGAAAGGCTAAATAGATGCACCTTCTGCTCTATGCACTCATAAGTCATATTATCTGTCACTTGGCAGCATGCAAGCTCAGAGTAACTGAGATTGACACGTCTACCCCAGGAGGTGAGTAATACATCAAAGATGCACCAAAAAAGGGCCGAGATATCGACCTACCATGCCCATATGGAAATGACATCAATAGATGCAAAAAACAGAAAAATCACTGCAAAGCCATAGCATTGCAAAAAGGTTTAATATCCCCCAAAATTCTGCTTTTCCACAATGAGCTAGTATGTTCTTAATCCAGTCTTGTTTATTTATGCTGAATATTTATTTAAATCTGGGCCAGAGCACCAGAATCTGTCAAGGATATTTCAAAATGCTGGTGTTCTCAGAATCTGGCTCTCAGACATGTTAATGTCTGTAAATTAATATGGAGTGAGCTAATTTTATAATATTACAGCCTAATACTAATACCATCTAAATGCCCGCAGTAAGTGTAAGATATTCTGTCAGAATCATTTAGCAGTGAATCTAAAGTGACTCTTAAACAAATGATGGTGCTGCTACACACCATAATCAAAGGATTTTTAAAAACACATTGGTCTCTTCAGACTACACAGATCGAGATGTCTTTTATAAAGAGTGGGATTAGTACAAAAGTGATTAGAAAATAAGTTGTTTTGGAGAAGCTTAGAGGAGCAGCTAATTATTTGCTTATTGGTTTAATTTCTTGTCTCTGCAATTTAGAATTTCTTTTGATCAGATTAAAAGTGTAGGTAAATCTTTAATACTGCACTATTCAAAAAGAGCCATGCTTTCTGTTTGAGGCTTTTGTTGTTGATAATTGTTTTTCTTGTATTATTTATTTTAATTTGGTTAAAATGTAAGTATTTGATTTTGGCTGCAGCACCAAATATATTTCCTCTATATTCTTTATGTCCTCTATGGATGAAACATCCATCATAAGCAACAGAGGAACACTCACTTGCAAGCATATGATTATCACATACCCTTGATAACATGTGACCTTGGTATAATGATCAACATACAAAGCATTCGGACACAGATTAAATGCGCGGTCTTTGTATATGCACGAGCCCGTGGTGTTATTAAAATTCATATTAATTATTGGTAAAAAGTCCTTGATCATTGGAATTACGTTTTAAACTTTACTGTAAATTAGTTTGGCTTCATTGCTTTTTGACCTTCATTAGACCGGCTTTCCAACAAGGAAATCAATTGTGGGAGTTAGTCTTCCATGTCTGTTAAATTAACACCAAATGTTCCTTCGCAATTTGAACACAGCCAGACTGTGCAATTACAGTTTACCTTAACTGTGACAAATGGACCATATGTTTGATTCCGTTTTATCATGTATTTAATGATAGCGTTTAATGATGTATTCTGGCATTTTCACATACCACATCATATTGTCCAAATTAATATAGCCATTCCCATTTATTACCAGTGATGTGAGTTCATTAAAATTAGATTATGATATTCAATGAGATTCATATAAGATTCACTCAAAAATTAAAAAAAACAGTTAACCTAAAAAGGAAAATTCTATCATTATTTACTTAACATGCGGTTTTAAATCCATATGATGTTAGGCAGAAAGGCTGCTATTTTTTTTACACGAAGAAAGTGAATTGGAACAGGAGCTGCCAAGCTCCAAAACAGAAAAGAGGGATTAAAAAGCTGACTATTATCTATTTTCCAGGTTTTCTTAGGCCAAACGATAGCTTTGTGTAGGATTTAAATAGTTATTTGCTAAAAATATTCCACTGTTCAATCTTATTCGTGTATGCACGCATTTATATAGGGTACATTAAGTGGCACTGGTTGCAGTCTTTATGCTAGTCACACCCATAAGTCACTTGAATGCATGCTCATAGCCTGTCTTATATAAATAACCACATTTTCTCCTAGCGTACTGCTAACAGAGAGTCAACATTTATGCTGTATGGAGTGAGACATCCACTTAGGGAGGACAGAGGAGTTTACAGACTGGTGTTACTGGTGTTAGAGAGGTTATGTCATTCAAACATGTGAACTGGGACCTCTTTTCCCCAGTGAGTGTGCCTGTGCCTTGTTGTGCTTTAGCCCTGTGACAGAAAAATGCTGAACCAGCCCAGTGTATAAACAGACAGTCAATGTCTGTTGTTCCAATGTTGTTCCAATGCAAAATACAGGGAAAGGTAGCATGTTCTGTATGCAGATAATAATGCCAGAAAGCCTGTATTTTTCAAATGTCATTCCTGTCATACAAACTATATGTAAATATATTCAATTCAAATATTTTTAAAATCAACACTTTTTTGTTAGGAAACATTACAGTATTTGTCTTAAGCACGCTGAGGACGAGTTAACCAGAGAACATTGGTAATCCATTATATTTTAACAAGGTCCATAGAGTAATGATCAGTATAGTAAGTCAAGATAAAACAGCATTACGTTTAATCCAAATTCCCTCAAATTCAGATGAAACGGAGCTCTCGGACAGAGCTCTTGTCTCGACATCTGACATTCTTATGTGTTAGAGGAGGAAAACTGCTCTGTAACATCTTTAAAGTGGCACTTTGTGAATGCCATGATTTTCAAGCACTTGATAATTTACTTTTAAAGAGTCAGTATAGCATGTTCCTTATCTTATTCAAGGGTATTGTATCTTTCTTCAGAGGAGCAGAGACTTTGCAAATAAAGTCTTGTATAATCTGTCTATCATGCCTTTGCTGTTTCACATTTATAGCGAATATAAAGCCATTCCCTCTTAATTAGCGAATTTGTGCTTTCCAACAACACATCACTCGTTACAAGTGATTAGCATCAATGTTGTACAATAAAACATTACAGCAACATTAAAGCAACATTAAAATCAGAGTTAATATTAAAAAAATCGTAAAGTTAATATAATGCTTTAGTCTAAAGCTAAGTGTCATTTCTGCCCTACAAGCATCACCAAATAGTAATGCAAAAATGATACGTTTAAACACTCACCAAGTCTTCCATTGGTTGGCCAAACAGGTGTTCCCAGCCCAAACTCTTGCCATTGGCTGAGACAACTTTGCTATGACAGGCTGGTTGCAATGCCTAAAGAAACAGAAAATTGTTTTAACTGTGCAAGTCACAGTGTTTAAATAAGGGAAAATCAATCTACAAACAGCTTGCTTATAGCTGTCTCTGCATATTAAACTGGGAAAGGAAATATCTAACATTTGAAAAACATGCCCTTTTTAGCTTTTAAACCTAAGTTGCTCTCTTACAAATATTTACATATAAAAGGTTGTGGCCTGGCAATGTCAGCAGTTCTGATAGAAGTGTCGGTGCATTACTGCAGAGCAAAGAGAATTCATAACATGTTTTACATAATGCAGAATGGAATTTAGGTGTATTCCCCCAATAATTAAAAAATGCATTTTTCAATATATGATCCTCCTGAATATGTGTAGACATTCTTGACTCTGTCTACAAAGTATAATTGAGAGTAAACCTTGCTGATTAAACCTTGTGGATGGTTGCTAAACAAAATATCATCGAGACATGACACAAAGTAGAAAACCTGATGCAAATTGGGCTTTTGGTATGGTGGAACGAGGCTCCACCAGTCAGTTCCTCTTTCCTGTCTTTTTTAGTCCTCTTTGCAAACCTTTTTTTCAGGGTCTGTTATAACATAAATCCACAAAATAAAACTGTCCACCGTATTATAGGGGAAAAAAAAGTACTTCCATCGTATTGTAGAAAAATGTCCCCTATTATATCACAATTTATCTAAAAGCTTTTTCGAATTAAGTCCAAAGTGATATTATATCTTTCCTTTTCAGAACAAATGACTGACATTCATAGATATTACAGCATATAATTTCTCAGATCTCAGGCATGCTCATTTAAAGTAAGCTGTCTTCAGTTCTACTTTAGTAGACATGCAGTGTCTGGGGAAATATGCTTTGCCCATGTTCAATGCTGGTTTTGTGGTTATGTTAAAACATTTACACTTGTAATATGACACAGGAAGTCTAATGTAATGCTGTTAATAATGAAGAAAACTGCCTGGATGACACGTAAAACTGTACTGCCTGAGTGACAAAACATTTCAATGAAATTAAACGTGCTGGGCTAAATCAGTCCATGAAAGTCACAAGATTACAGCACTATGTGAATGTTTTATTTTGTCATTGACTTTAGTTCCGAAATATCCTTTCATTCTTACATAATAACAAGCCAGCTTTACAAATCTTCAAGGACATACTTGAAAGTGCTAGCTGAGAGAGTCGTATTTGAAATTCTTCTATCTATAGCACAGAGTCATTACTTGTTGGTCTGTTGAAGTTTCCTGGGGGCAGTACATCTCAGCTCCTCACAGCCCATATAGATTTAGAGTGGCTTCGCTGGGCACAATCATAAATAAACTGCTGGAGAAAGCATTTTGCCAGGCTGTCTGATGGCTTGTTTGGTGAAAGCAGGAGCTTTCTGTGATTTCTGAGGTTCCTGTCTGAGTCACGTCGATGTCAGCCAATGGTCACTGCAACAGCATCTATTATGCTTCTCATTTTCACAACAGATGGCCATATTCAGGGTAATTTTCACTCCTTACTATTCACTTTACATGTACTTTAGACAGCCGGCTATTTATCTGAGCAATCACAGTTGCTATTCGCCAATGGATGAAGTGACAGCATATGAAACTGTGGCTCAGTGACTTTCTTCCTTAAATATAACAGAAGAATGAACATATTTTACTGCATGAATGTCACCACACACACAAACATATATATGTGTATGAGCGAGTGCAGTGTATGAGCACTGGAGCAATGTACTTCTACAATAAATCACTTTATTCTTATTACAGAGCAGGTGCAATGGTTACAAATATATAATTAAAAGCTTGTTTTTCCCTTTTGTATACAAATAACACACAAATAAATGCTTTAATTAAAACTTGCCCTCTGGTGGTTTTAAAGTCTATATTTTCTGTAAAACCTAAACAGCAAAAATCTTTACAAATCTGTTTGTGTGGTATTTTCAGTGTATGAAATATTGAGCTTTATACCAGAACTGATTCGCTTCTGTCTTGTAGACGTAAAGGGTTCAATCAATCAAACAAAAACTCTGAAAAAAAGAGCAACTGTGGCATTGGAAAATAAACAGGTTGAGTTCTGCCTCAGTCTCCAGGCAAAGCAATACCAAAGATCACCCATAGGAGAAGCCTGGAGCTGCGGAAAGTCTACATGTGATAAAACCGATCCGGTAAATCAGGCACATCTGTCAGAGAACCTGCCCATCACGCATAACCAAATTATAAAGTAATGATTTTCCTCAGAATAGCTCCTGAGGAGCTGTTCTCATATGGCACTGCCTTATAGATTAACCCACAGACAGCTGAAAAACATACACATCACAATGCTGCTTATATTACATGAATACTGATGATGAAAATCAAGTACAAAAGTCAAATATTTACACACTATACAAGTCAAATATAGAACTTATCAAGAGAATTAGATGGAACAACTCAAGAGCATTTCAAATGCATAGCTCAATGGGTCTTATGTATGCTGTACAGCACAGAGAAAATAATGAGAGTCATTTCCGGTGATTATGACAGCGGTAATTCAGTCACTCACTCTCATCCATCAATATAAAGCTCTGTCAGAGGACATACTGAGGAGAACAGTGTCGCTGGAGAGATGTTCTGACTCCAGACAGCTGCTCAGCCAGTCCCTCGCTTTAGGTTAATTGAAGTTCAGCCTTTTTGATTGGTCAGTGATGGAACTCATTAGCATAGGTGGGAAGGTCAGCCTGCTTTGCATCTGAGCTCATTTTTACTTTTCTTAATAGAATTGGGCCCAAAGACAATGAAACATGGAAAGTGGACAGATGGTGGACAAGATTCTCCTGACTTCACAGTGAACTTTAAGCTTGCCTGCAGTATTGCAGAAGTGTTGCTGAACAACAGCCCAATCTAGCAATCAAAGAAATAAACTTCAAAACTAATGGGAATCTGCCACTGATCTTTCCTCTAATTCTGCATTATGCCTTTTTCTGAAAAATAAATATACAATTTACGCAGGCTCCGGTTGTACGGATACATACAAAAGAATAAGGACCCAAAACCCTACCATGATAACCATACTTTCTGTAAAAATGCCATTGTAACTGCAGTTAATGTGACTAAAATAAAACTGTAATAACTGGGTATTAGCTACCACTGTGCTATAGCTACAATGGAGAAAACAAATAAACAAAAAGGATATTTTATAATGAAAAGAATGCATTATGATTTTTTACGATATTAACATTTAGGACTATATTTTATATTAATCTTTATAACCATTTAACCAAATTACAGATATTTTTTCATTAGCCTGAGACATTAAAGACAATTATAATGATCAACTTTTTTTTCAGAATGCAAGTAAGCCATATAAAAATGTATAGCCACATCTCAGACTGTATTGAGGAGAGAGGCCTTTAAGACACCTGCAAAATAAGCAGCTTTATTTAAAATCCTAAATAGGTAACAAAATAGTTACAATTTACATCTCCTCTGGGTTCTCTGCTAGTTACAAACTGCCACCAGCTTGTTCTCATTATCTCCTCAAAGTTGGAAGTTCAGCATGTACTGTACAGTCCAGTGCTGTGGAACGTCTAGATTTGAGCTGTGAAGATTTATTTATGGCTGTGAAATTTAATAAGCAGGCAGTGAGTAATCCTCTTCCCAGCTCAAGTGGTAGGCCTGGGGACCAATATGCATCACAAGGGTAAAACAACACAAAGTGTACAGTTCTGGCCTCGTGATCAGAGAAAGGGCAGAGCCCGCTGTCCCAAACAGGGGGAAACAGAATACAGCGTTGCTGCTTGGCAGCCACAGAAAACCTGGCAGAGGGCTGAGAAACTTCATTTGAGTAGGCCAGGACACAGGAAATAGAGAACACGAGCTTGTGCGCTGGTCTAGTGGCTTGTGACATAAGTATGGAGATGTCCTGCTAACAGATGGTCCAGGGGGCTGCTAACAGAATGAAAATAACAGACCACGAGGACCTACTGGAATTAAGTGTCAATAAAAGGTAAAGAGCTTAAACTGGAATAACAAGAAGAATTTTTAACCTTATCACTCCTCCCCTCACAACCTGAAAAGCATCTTCCACCTTCTTCCACACTCTTCAGTTTACTAACCTTAACAGGGACGTACCATTTCTGGTCTCCGGGGACCCAATCTATAGCCAAGAATTTGTGATTTTCTGTCAGAAATACCTCCTAATTTAGTCCCTCCATGGAAGCCTGGACACACAGTCGCTGGAAATTAACTTTCTTGCCATTGGATGTGAGATAATGCAGACAAACTTCTTTGCTTTCCAAATGAGCAACTTTACATCCAAATGACACAATCAACAGCAACATGCCGCTGAAAACACGCTCACTGCTCATTCTGATATTTTTATCCTTATCCTAATTTAAAGGTAAGCAGGTGCTTTGGGGTGCAGACACTCTACTTTTGTTCTTTAAATGCAGTTTTACAATTCAGCAAAAGCAAAAACTTTAGTGTTGTAATGTGTCCCAGTTCACTGTACTGTACTGTGGGATGATTTACACAACGGCTTCTCCCAACCACAGTTCTACAACACTGTTGTTGTATTTAAGGAGTACTTAAATATTTCAGGAGCCAATTTGTGAGAGCATAAAAAAACTTACATGATTTTTCTTGCCAACACAAATTCAAAACATGCCTCATATACAAATTATCTGAAAAAACTTGGGTTAAAAAAACACTTCCCTTCATTTTTTCGGTGTCAGAATGATAAACATGTTTGAAAAACTAGTGTTTCACGCAAGTTTTGAATGCTTTTTGTTTGGCTACAGTGTTCGGAGGCTCCATTCATTAGGAAATAGAAACAAAAGGCATTCTTTTTGTGGCTGTGTGGAACGCTAATCTTTTCTGGCTTGTAGTTTTGCTGCATAGCTTCTCTGTTTATTAGTAACACTATCTGTGTATCTATTTACATTATATAAGAATAACACATTTCTACAGTTAAAATTTTGCTGGTCCCAAACAACTAAGTTGGGTTTAAATTGGGGCGATAGGATATATGCTGTTTAGTGCTAACCTAGCCTAGTGCTAACCTAGTGCTGTTTACTAGCAAAACCTAGATGATAAACCAGATCAAGCCAGAAATCTTGCTGGTTAAGCTAGTTATAAACTTGAGATAAAAAGGAGATACAAGCTTTCAAATCACAACACAATGTGATCACCAGCTATTCAAAGGAATCTGCTTTAGATAACTAATTTACACGCTGTGTAACATTTACACAGTATATTTTACATTTATGCATTTGGCAGATGCTTTTATCCAAAGCGACTTACAGTACATACAAATTATACATTTTGTCAGTACGTATGCTCCCCTGGGAATCGAACCCACAACCTTTGCGCTGCTAATGCAATGCTCTACCAACTGAGCTACAGGAACATTGTAACAACTGTGTACACAGAACTTCCTATGATGTACACACATAGTCTGGGTGATCAGGTAAACGTTGATTCAAAAATAAAACTACTTTTAGAACTCATTTCTTTTATATAGTTCAAAACCATATGCCTTTCTTTCTTCTGTGGAACACAAGAAGGAAATGTTAAGCAGAATGTTAGACTGCCAGACCCAGTGTCCATTTGCATCCACTGGAAAAACAGATACAATGAAAGTGAATGGTAACAGAGGCTGAAATGTTATTTCTGGTTTAACTATCCCTTTAAGAAATATTACACTGGATAATCACATCCTTGACTTTTTAAAGCAAGATTACTTGTTTGGCTTTACAGTTATCAACTCAACAAAGAAACATGTTTATCTTCCAGTGTACTTTATTTGTCACAGTAACAGCATTTATATTGTTAACATAAATTTGTGTATACAAACACTTATGATACGATTTTCCTATAACCACTTAAACAGACGAAACTACAGAACTAGGCAAAACTAAACATTAAATGTTGAAACAGTATTTTGAGGATGCTAGAGTTTCACTCGCTCCAGATGGGTATCGATCAAAGAGATCAGCAATGTTTAGTACAGGGATGAAACTGTGCCCACAGGAAAGCATGGCGGAGGTCATCATTAACTATAAAGCCTACTACAAACTGAGAGGTAAGACAACATCTGCCCTAAACATCACAAGGAACTGAACATTAAACATCAAGTTTGTACAAAATTTGGTACTACATCTCAGATCCTCATAAATCATAATTAAATTCACAGTCATTTATAGCCTTCCGAGGAATAAGGAATCAAGCCAAGCCAAAAAGAAAATGGCTAGGTACCAAATCTAGATAAAATAGTTTATACAGAAAGAGTCCTTGATCTTTCTCTGTTTTTTAGTAAATTGTCCTCCACAGATCAACACAAATGAGGTAAAAACAGTAACACAAAAAAGCACAACCTTAAACCTGGTTTAATCCGTTTACAACAAGTTCAGCATTTTTGAACCATCTAATCAAATTCTTAACATTATGTACATTTTCTAAAAGTACATTACAACATTATTTTGAATGCAGACAGCTCAATAAACACTTCCCTTTTGTAACATGTCATAATTTAATGTCAAAGGTCCAGTTAAGAGATAGTCTTAATTAAATACAAATATAAATTATAAATAAAGGAAAATCATTATTTACTGGTTAAATAAATTACCAAATCTTTTTTAATGTTACAACTTGGCTGTCAGCTGGTAATTCATTTTAAATGTCTTGGCATGTTTTTATCCACTGTATTAGTTTGAACAGGATAGTGGCCTTCCCTAAATAATTCTCATAATATTTAACAGTTTGTCAAAAAGCTGTGTGGGAGGCTTTCCGGATCTTTCTTAACTGGAGTTCCTGACACCACAGAGTACCAGCAGTGGGTGTTCGCCTGTCAGAGAGACTCACTTTTCATGAAAGATTTGGCTCAGAATTTTAGTAGCACACAGAAGCATCTTGACATGGTAGCCAGTGCGAGTAGATGTTTCAGTCGCTTACCATTGCGCTCAATTTCTTTAACAATAAAGCGAAAACCTGCCACAGTGATTAAGCTGATATATTTTCTTTACATAAATTCTCAAAAAGGTTTATATAATTCACAGAGTGCAAATGCTTAAGATGAACAGAAGAGGTAAGAACAGAAGATGATCAATACAATGTTATTGGTATGAAATTTACTCTTCATTCGGAGCCTAAACCCCAGAATCTTTAGAATGAAGTCAACCTGACTAGAGTGAAATAAGAAAATTTCAGCCTGTCCTTTAAAAAACAAAGTTTGTTCAGATTTGGTGGCCTAGCTAAACATTGTTCTCTGACCTGATTCACTTTAATACAGGGATCTGTGCCCAGACATATTACGCCTGGGTGTTAGAGCCACACAAACATACCCGGCCTTATATGCAGTCGACCCCTTTATTGGGCACAATGAAATTTTATTGCATTTATCATCTCTGAATTGATTCATCTGTTCTCAACAAGTTTTCAATCATTTTTAGGGCTCTCGCACCTGCACCAGACAAGAAATCTAAGTCTCCACCACCTGAATAGACCAAATATTGGTTAATCTTAAAAAGATGTGATTGATTGATGACTTTTCATATGTCATGTTCAAAGAGTCCCGCAGAGCTGTTCATCATTGAATCTGACAGGTACGGCTACTGCCTCGTTCTTTTTAGAATATGCACTTAACATACTGATAAAGTTTGAAGCAAATAAATTGACTATTTTCTGATCTGATAGAAAACTAGAGCACCAGATGTTGTCCCTCAGAGGCTGGTGAAGCACACTGTGTAGTTTAGTGTGACTATAGTAGACCCCATCTCTAGTGTCCAGCCTTCAATATGAAAACCTCACTATCAAACTCCACACGCAGGTCTCGAGAAATAATCAGCATCAATTAGTCCATTATTTAACAAACTTTAATATGAATAGGTTGGTGATAACAGTGGTTGTTTATTTCTCTTGCTAGACAAACTAAGCAAAAGTAGCTTTAAGGGTCAAAATTAAAAACAAAACCTAATTTCGAGTACCTTCAAACACTGGCATGAGATTAGTTAAAATGAGACAAGAGCCATGGCACATGGTTTTACAGCATGGCAGCATGTCTGACACTTCATAATCACAGGTTATGCAGAAACAGAATTATGTAATTGTGAATTTATATATTTTCTTTGTTTTATAAATACATTTACTTTTACACTTGCAGATGCTGAATGTTTTCACCAAACTTCCTGGGTTTAAAAACATTCGAGTGCCAGGATTTCGGTGAGTTGATGGTGAAACTGTGGGATTCACTTAGATAGTACAGTCTATTGAACTGGTAAATTGTGTTTTTGGATGGGTAATTCTTTCCCACAGTGGTAATTTTGGGTAAGCAGTTGAAGAAATCCTTGGCAAACTGCATTCAACACACTCATGTTCCGATTACTGCACAATTATGTTCTGATTTACTGCTCACTGTGTTGTGTATGTATAACATAATGTGCTTACTACCCAATGATAGATAATCTTTGGTGTAAAGATCAATACAGTAAGAATTCACCCAAAAAGAAAACTTGTAATATAGTGCACAAGTCATGTGGACTACTTTTACTTATTCGTAGATATAGAAGATGGAGAAAGAGGTCTGAAAGAGGTGTAGAAAACATTTCTTACATTTCTTCTTTTGTATTTGGGTATGCAACATAATGGTGATTTAATGATGACAGAATTTTCATTTCTGAGTGAACTATTCCTTCAAGACAGCCAATCAAGTAAGTGTGAGCTTGTCTGTGTGTTTTAAATCTCTTCATCACACTGAGCAGCGCTGGAGGTGTCGCAGTTCACTGTGCTGTAGGGTTTGAGACTGATGGCACGAGGGCTGCAGGGGACACAGGGTCAGCTGATGAGGAAGAGGAAGCTGTAGATCAATACAATCAATATGAAGCTTATATAAAGACTACAAATATCTAATTTATTTGATTCGTATACATTCAGACTACCATACAGCAGAGGAACAGAAGGAGGGAATTAGTAACCAGTCCAAAGAAGTGATGCCTTCTGGGAGCACTAGCATTCTAGGAGCACTATGCCTTGATAGGAGTCAAACCTGGGTGCGGGAACAGGAAGTGACGTTATACAGGAAGTAGCTGATATATTGTCTCGTGACCACATTCGCATCAGAGATTATCAGCAGCCCTGACCTTGAGGATTCCAGTAAAAATTGTAATTGTAATTTCACATCAGATGTTTTTTTAAAAACGCTCTCTGTAACGTGTTCCTTGTTTTCAAGCTTTTCCAAGAACTCTCTTATTAAAGATGGCTGAAGTCCAAGAAGATGCTGGAAATGAAATTGTTGCCACAGCTGCATCACTGGAACTTCTTTTGAAGTAGTGAAAGCATCTACTTTAACTCAGTCTGAAATGGATATTGATATGACACCAAAGGCCTCTCCAGCAGAGGCAACATCATCAATCGTACCATCCCTATCCCCCACTGAGTGACCTGATGATGTGATCTTTCATGAAGATGACACAATTGGCCACACTGAATCTATAGAGGCTCCTGCCAAAAGTCTTCCTTCACACCTTACTAGTTCGGTAGCGAGCCCAGAGTTGCCTGTTGCAATTAACCTCAGTGACCATGTAGAGTCTCCTTCTGAACTGAATTCCCTCAGGGATAAAGCCCATTGAGGGCCTCATTTCACAAGTGACCCCTGAGAATTTCCTGGGTGAAGAGGGACAACCGCTCTGGACTGCTTCACCTCCTCAACATGAGGCTGTCACAGAAAATGTCCCAGACATACTGACCCAGATGTAGAACAATCTGAAGAAGAAGACGACCCTCTGGAATCTGGGAGTGGGTTCCCCTTAGGGACAGATGAACATCAACAATCCTGGGCTCCCCCTCTTGACTATGTTACCACACCTTCTGTGATGGCTTCCAACAGGCCAAAGAGTTGGTGGTCGTTTTTAGTTTACGTGTAACTAATATGATGTTTTAAGAAAAGCTTTTCCAAATACAAATCACTGGAGAAAATGTTCCTTAATCTGGTAGGTAAGCACACTTTTGTCTTCAACTTTATCTTGCTACATGGCTTTTTATCCTCACTTTATTGTTAGCCTATTATTTGCCGAACGTGCACAGAAAATTAAACAGATGAACAGAATTTGAGAGATCAGTGTTGTTCAAAATGAAATGCTTTTTTCTATAAAACCTTGAGGTTTGGGTGACTGACAAAAAAATTTACATTTTGTGTTAGGATACTTATTTTGTAGGTCTGATTTATTGTGTTTGAAGCCTATTTTTAGACAAAAACAGATTGAAGTTGTTCAGAAATGGACAAATCTGTAACCCAAACTTGAAATAGCATAATTAATTGCATTTCTTGGAATTAATCTTGGCACTAAAAAAAAATCACAACAGTTGCGCTATTCGATTTTAATGCCAAAACCTGCGCAGCATTCAAAATGAATTTTATGAAGAACCTCACACTCTTACTTTCAACATTTAAAAAAAATGTAATCAGTTCTTTGAATATAGTAGTGGTGTGATCTAGCACAGGTTTGCTAGATCTGAAACTGCAGCATGCAAATTATGTTTAGCACAGGGTTTGTGACCGTGTTACCTAGTTTGCATAATTTCTTTAGTGAGGCAGGTGCTAATACAATGCAGACAGTGCATGCAAATAACTGGTGCAGTGGGCACAATTATTTTTCATTTATCTCTCCTATATGCATGTTGTATTACTGCTCTGTGCATTTTTGGTTGGTCAGAAGTATTTATACAGAATATGTGCATGCAAACGTGCATGTTTACTCATTAAATGCAATTTTGCATTCACACTTTATTCTTGCATCCACATTTTGCATTTTGTACAATACAGAGGAAATAATGTCACTATTTGGATTCTGTTCTCTTTATAAAGATCAAAACACAGTACACACCAAAAAAATCCACTAGGGAACATTTTTACTTTTTGGGTTTGATTCCCAGGAAGCACATTAATTGATAAATGTATAAGAACTCAAATGCATCGTGAATTACTTTGGATAATAGGGTTTACAAAATGCATATACTTAAAGTAAACTGCTTTGTTTGTTAGGTAGCCTAATTACTAGAGATGCACAAATCAAATGGCCAGGAACTACATGCTAGGCCTGGACCAGTGACCGGCCGGTCTGCTTTAAGTCTATCTGATTCTGGGCCAGTCCTTTTGTTGCCAGCACTGCATGCAACAGGAGGCCATTCATATATTGTGTCTAAAAACGCCGGGGGCATATAAGGCAAATGCACAGAATGTCACATCTTGGACATTTTACACTGTAACTGTCAACTCCCTCGTCTTCATCTTGGCTTATGTGTGTAGCCAACACAATTATTGCCTAATTATCCCATTTCTTAGGCTCACATCACATAAAGGAATGAAACTCTTTTAAATGTTCTTTTAAATTGGTAAAACATTTGTATTGAAACTGCCAAATAACAAAATTGTGACAGTGACAACATTCTGACAGGGTCATTCTGTACTTTTGTCCATATTGATCTTTTAATCATAAAAGTTTAAAAAATTATGTTGAGAGATGTTTAGGTGAGAGAAGATCCTGTACCAGTTAGGGGAAAATTATAACATTTAATAATTTATTTTATAATAAAAAATTGCACTGAAGAATGGTAGATTTTTCTTTGTGTATTTTGTCAATTATAATTCTTAGAAAGAAAATTAGAATGTGCTAGGGCTGGGCAATATGGCTGAAAACTGTATCAGGATATCAGTGTTTAATATCGGTCGATATCGATAATTATTGATATTTTTTATGACCCAATTAAAATAAGGACCAGGAGAAAAATATATTACATTTAAACATTTTCATTTTAAACTTAACCTTCCTCTGATCATAATCCCCTCAAGGCATCTGGCTCCAAAGGGTGAGCGCGGCTAAGGTGGTACATCAAGTTCGTGGTATTACCAGTCTTGGCGGGGACAACGGTCTTGCATAATTTGCAGACGACATTGGTCTGACTACGGTCAGACTTATAATATCCAAAAAACTGCCATACTGGTGAGCTGACTTTTCCTCTTTTATTTACAATTTCCTCGCTCGCTGCGGCACTCATTTTCTGCTTATGAAGAGGAATCCAGCAGACCAGCACGAGA
>JAZGTJ010000004.1:516554-540013 GCA_036877575.1 Botia almorhae
CTTTTCCTCTTTTATTTACAATTTCCTCGCTCGCTGCGGCACTCATTTTCTGCTTATGAAGAGGAATCCAGCAGACCAGCACGAGACAACGATATGGCGCAACTAAACTGATACTGTTACATGATTGGCTGTTAGCGTGTCACTCCCTACGTTGCTAGGTTACCAGAGAACGAGTGCCTTTGTTAATGCAACCAAACTTGCTTCGCAACCTCTGTTTTCTTCCGATGAACAATAAAAAATATTGAACGTTTTATCGAACACATTTTTTATTGATATCGATCACGTGTCTATCGCGATACATATCGTTATCGTTTTATCGCCCAGCCCTAGAATGTGCAAACATCTGTATGGCCAGGTCACACTTACTTTTTAGGTCAACACTACATTTTTTAAAATAGTGCATCTTGGCCAGTCTAAATGAGACGTTACTCTGCTCCTCTACTAGAGTATTTTGTCTAAAATAACATCTGTTCTTGACAGTATGTCAAATTAGTTTTTATTACAGTTTTAAACATTTAAAATTACTCTAGCACCACTAAAAACATCTAAATCATGTTCTGTTCTACACGTTTTTTAATTTATGAAAGTATGATTACTGAAAGAACTTCATTTCCATTAATACATGGTTGCCCAAACTAGTACGGAATGAGCTTCAAGTGATGAATACAAACTCTGAAACATTTTGGATTTTTACATGAACCACTTTAAGTCAGATCAGAAGCTACTCTTGTAAGTGAAATGGCCATAAAATTAGTTCCCTGATTCATAAATGGGCTTGTAAGAAATAATTTGATAACAATGGATATTTATGTGCTTGAAAATTCTGAAAGAACATTGATTTTCCTCCTCGGTTTCGCCCATTTATAATTCAATGGTTAGGTAGTTTCTGTAGAGACAGCTGTAATATTTTAGCTCTGTACTAGATCTGCCCTGATTTAAGCCTCTCATCTTTGCAGATTCATTACTCCTATCTCTGGTTTGAGATAACGACAATCTTGATTGGACATGAAGAACCAAAATCTGCATTCATTTAAAGTATGCACAACTTCATCAATGACCATCAAAAATAATAGAACTGAACAGCACTGAAACGGATGCCAAAAATAAACCAGTAGACACAGCTGTAATTGTCAGACCAGTATGCTAGAATGTGCACCAGATCCACTATTCTAGAATCACAATTCCAGAAACAGCTATAATACCACTTTTTGCATTACCTCACTGTGTTTACCATTTGTCCTATGTGTGAGTGCACACATAGGACTCTTTATATTATATTAGCCGATTCATTCTGTCCCGTGATGGTAATCAAAGGTCATGACACTGGAATCATCTAGACAGTAACATTGATTGGGCCTGAGCTCTGAGTCAAAGCATGTCCTGTGGGGAACAGTCACACCTGCTCTGCTCTGGCACTCAGCCGAGAGGTGAGAGGTTGATCCTGCATGGCAGACAAGCTCTACCTTCTAATACAGAAGCAACATCTTTTTGTGCTATAGATGCTTTGTGACTAAATTATTCATGCTTTGCTTCTATAACGTCCACTACATACAATCTAACTTTAAGGTGCAGAACTCTCTCTTTACTGTGGAATGTTTCACATATATTTATTGGTGCTTGCTAAGGCAAACATTGCTATTACTATTGTTAGAAATTTGAACAAAACAACCTTGTAAACACTGGTGCAAATAAACAACACAAATCATGCGGTTTAGGACATGAGTGCTATAACTTTTATGAGCAATCAGACGTACAAATGGGCAACCATCAAACAAAACAAAAACAACTAGAGCATCCTAGCAACAGTAGGCAACGGCAAAGCAACAAGCTGGAAAAAACATCCTGGGTAAAAAACAAGGGCCTGAAAATCTTGTAGCTTTCCTACCTCCTGCCTGCAAAAGGCTTTCAGGCAAACCCACAACACACAAGCATTTTTATAGCAAGATTTGCATGAGCAATCACCACTCTTTTTTTAAGTAAAATCTAACTTAAATTTAAGTTTTATTAATTCTAAATCATTAAATTAGCACAATAAACTGTAAAGACTTGAAAATGATCAGTTATTACTAAATGATATGCATGTCATGTTTTTTTAGATGAAAATTTTCAGAATATTAATAAGTTAGATGTCTTCAAATATATCACACCCTCAAGTCTTCTATCATTCACTTGGTGAGTGGTGCAAACATACTTAAAATCTTGAGCAAAGATGGATGATTGAGCTGCTATGCCCTATTTCTCCTGAACAAGTCTTTTTATCTCTAACTGGCCCACCTCACGCTGAGTGAAATGAGCATTAAAACGGTTTTGCATATTGTAATAGGATGAGAAACAGACATCAACTGAAATCTCAGAACTGAAGCGGTCGACGAGAATTGCTTCAGAATTGACAATCCCAAATTTTGGCAACTGAGCTGCATCACATGTATGCACAATTAACCATTCAGCAATGATGAAAGAAAAATCACAATTTTCCCTCACTGTACTTTATTTCCACTCTCCTACAGCTCCTCCCATATCTACAGTCCAACCTGACTGTATTTAAGGAGCTAGAGATCCTGAACTTCTGGATGAACTTCTAAACACCAGCAGACATTCACATCCACGTAAATGGATCATCACACCAGTAAGTCTGTAAGTATTTGTCTATGTGACCATAAGTATTAAAACCAATTAGTTGTCATTGTCTTCACCAGCTGATCATGCTGATCCATGCAATATGTTTCTTTTGCTGCGTGATAAACATGTTAACCACACAGGGCGAGCATCTCTGTGATCCAGGCTACAGCACAGTGGATGGCCTGCCACAGTCTATAATATATATCGGTTGTCAAAGAAATTACACTGCGGCTTTAACCTGAAAGGACACATCTGAAACCAAAGGCAGCTGTCCATTCCCTCGGTGGTTTTACAGGCAGAGTTTTTTTGTATGAAGATATTGTAACGTTGTCCAATAATAAAAATCAGTTGTACTCAGCTTTAGACCAAACGTAGCAAATATTAACTACTGTGCTAATTTCTCATGTCAACCAGTCTTTCGGGTGATTAAATTTTTACTAGCTACCACCGATCTGCACGCATAGGACTGTGTGATTGTGCAACGAATCACCGGCATTGATGCATCCACCACGTCATTAAAAATCGTCCAGAAACATTTATCGCAGTACAATATGCATCGCACTGATGCTTGTCTTTTGTCTTTCTGCATATGTATCCTACCTGCAAGGGTTGCATTCTTCAGCTATCACTGCTGCCAACAATTTCAATGGAAAGTAAAAGCCCCTCTTAAAAGTCATAAAACGTCACTAAGTTGCGTCATACGCTATTTTGCATATTCATTACGCCTCTTCTGTGTGCTCCCGTTCTGTATTTTAATATAGAAAAAACTAAGTTAATAAAACCCGGCGTATTAAGGCTACACGTTAACCTGCTGTTACTTCCACAGTAACAGTGCCGGGTGGTTTCGGTTGTGTTTACATGCAAACTGATCACTAGAGAGAAAGTTAAAAGCGACAGTGTTCCTCGGTTTTCCCCTCAAACACAGTAACACAGGTAACAAACTACATGCGTTTCCGTCTACTGAAACAAGCTACGTGTTGTCCATAAATTCGCTGAATTTGTCACTAGCCACTTTTTTTGTTTTTGTTTGCACAGCAGGACTGAAGAGCGCAAAATACAAACACATACCTTTTGTTTTTAATACTTCTAGGATTCATCTGTTTGTCTGATTATCTTTGTGGAATTTGTCGTACAGTATTGTAAATTTCTAAACCTCCACTATCAATCAATGTCTCCGAAGAATATAAGATTATAAAGAGATTAAATATTTTAAAGCTCGTTAACACTCTCGTTAATACCCAAATATATTCCTTATCTTTATTCAGAAACCTATTCGATGTTTAAAATCAATTTTCGGAAATATTCATGACTCTTCTTTGGTCTTTTAAGATTTTACTCTTTTCCATGACTGTTCCAGGTCTGGAACCGGAAATCTTTTAAAAATTGCTGATATATTTACATGTTTTTAATTGACCATTAAAACTAAATTCTGGCACTATCATGCAGAACGTTGCAACAAACTGGTGCCAGTGCCATCTGACCCTCTCCTTTTCATAGCCTGCTGGTGGGAAGCCTCTCAGTGGTTTGTGCTGTGATAGACTTGATTTTGATTTTAATTGATTTTAATTGTGTAAGACGTTTTCTTTATATTTGAGTTTTCTTTACAGATTTGCAGTGGTGTGAGCTTTTTTAAACATGCTGGTGTTCAGACTTGCATTATAGGCATTCACAATCTCCATCTTCTTTTGGCAATACTATGAGGACCAATCCTGGTTTGATGATGGAGAATGATGATGTCCAATGAGCTCTGACTCAGCCTTATTTCAACATTCAGACCAAAGCTCATTTCCATCACTTAAAAGTATACAGCTTAATATCGAGGTAAAGTGTACAGACAAAACAATATTCTTAATAATCTATCTAACATTAATAATCAGTCAGTTTTTGATCACAATATGTCCTTTTATATTATAGGGGTTTTATATTAACAGTTGAAATGTCATCACAAGTAAAATTTGTTTTATTAAACACAATAGGATTCTTATTTTCTGTGAATGGCAAATGTCTGTAGGCAAATTTCTTGAAGTCAGCAGAGTCATTACAATAGGCTATAACAATGCCAAGAACAGGTCTATATACATTCTGTACATTCACAAAATATTGGATGCTTTTGGTGAATCAGCTATTTGTTGAGTTTGTTTTCGGTGTCCTAAAACTTAAGGTTTGAGAACACATCAGCAAAATCCATAAATCAGTTTCCTCACCATCATACACACAACCGAACATTCAGAATCATAACAGTTGTTGTTATTAATAAATCAGGTTTGAATCATGGGTTTTCTTTGAGAATTTCTAAGTTTCTAGTTTTTAGAAACAAAGTTTATGAGTAAAATAAAGTCTGTTGACATTTACATCACTTACAGGTATGAAACAGATTTGAAACTGTTTTAAAATTATAAATGGATAGGTCACCCAAAAATTAACGTTTAATAGGTTTTGGATGTAGTCATATACTGTAATGCAAAGTATATATATAAATTATATAAAATTAACAGGCATAATGCAATAAAACAAAATATCCTGTTGTTCAGACTGGACCTAATATAAAGGCATTGTTTTCCTAAGAGGAAAGAAATGAGACTTGACATGAGTTTTGCATCTCATTTACACCATCTGTAGTTTCTGTAGTTGTACAAACTAATGATATTATGAATAATAATCAGTAACATTTCATCCGCAACAGATGTGTTGCTCTTCAAAGTATTGACTGTCTGCATTAACATGTAGTGCCAAAAGCCTCACTGGCATGTCATCAATGAAAATAGTTTGATTGATGATAGTCTTTTATTTCTTAGATCCTCAGACATCTCTACACAAGAAGATCAGAAAAGTTAGTGTCAGAAATGATTGACTTCCATCAGTGTATGCCACATAATGAGGTAAGATGGCTAATTCCTGACACCAAATACCACGTGTGACTTTGATAAATGTTACTGGGGTAAAAACAACCAATTTGATGAGTAGATAAAATAGTAAATAATCAAGACATCTTAATTTATGCTGTCGAGATGATTAATCTTTCCCATTAAAATTTCATCCTGTACCATTCACTGGTGTACATTAATCCCTGCGGTGCCGGGACGGGCCCAACTCTTTGCAAGCACCTCTTGCAATGTTATGAACCAATTCTATTATTTTTAAATGTATCTATTTAGATTTCACTCCACATAGAAGCAATGTAAAATGCAGCTGTTTACACAGACTTTGTATTTACAGTCGTGAGGAACAAGCATTACCCCATTTATTGTTTCATTGTCTGACTCCTGTCTCTTGATCATCCCCTTCCACCTGTCTTCTCAAAGTGCCCCATGCATTGCACCCCTGGCTGTCTGTCTTTATTAGTGACTTGTGTTCATTTAGAAATCCAGTGTGTGACATCACCATTTATAAAGGAGTCTTATGATTTTTGGCAACCCCCAACATTGGTGTTACACTATACTGGTATCATCATATCAGTAATACAATATAATTAAGCTGGATTTTTGTAAAGAGGTAAAAACTCAAAGATGTATGGATTTATAGAACTGTAATTTTATAATACATTGATTGTCCAAGAAAGTAATTCTCCTGTCTATTATCCTACAGTAGAATGAATTAAGCATGCAGGGCTTAAGCTTGGCACAAAGTCATTAAGCCGACTCATTTGGTGACCTGCCTAATGATCTGTTTCCCAATGTAATGCCGACTTTCACTTCGAAAAGTATTGTGCCCTCACAATATGCTGCATTACAGATATGCAATAGCATACACAATCGCACTGATAATTTAAGTGTATGTAGTGTGATTCTTCGCTTGTTTTGATTTTTTGAATGACTGTGTGTTGTAGTTCCCATTTTATATTACAGGTATGGTGGATGTCCAACTGGTCCTCTTGCCGTCTTTTGAGAAGCTCCGATAGTGAAGGCTTTGAAGTCTATTTTTAAGCTAAACATCTTGTAGACATTTGATGGTTGTTTGTTACAATCACTTTACTCAAGAATCATCTACTGTACACTTTTAAAATTAATTAACAGATGATGGAATACCTCCAGGAACAGGGACTCATCAAAAGTTAAATCAGTACTAAATGTTAAGACATTTGTAATACTGATGTTTGTAATATGTGCTGGATGCTTTAAACCCTTGTCAAAGGTATGTTTGCTCCCTCACAATGATTTTCAAATTAATACACTGGGTGGTATCTTAAATACCAAAAGGAATTTTGTAAATTTTTGTACAAAAATCTCCTTAGTGTCCCAAAAAAGTGTTCTGTAAATTGCTTAAATTATTTTATGCATTTACCTGTCAACAGTATGTCAAGTCTGTAAGAAAAGGAGAATGTTTTTTATGTTTCTAATCAACAGACAAAAATACTTGATAAATGACGATTACTTGTTTTCATTTTAAACATATATTTGCTGATTATCATAGCAAAATCATGATAGCAAAAATTTTAAAATAGCAAAAGATTATTGTGTTTTTGGTAATAATTTGTCATTCCAGTTAAAGACCTGAATTGCTTTCATTGTGACAAGTTGTATGCAGTGAAGCTGTGATTGGAGAATTTTGAAGAATATGAGGGATAGATAACGTGGAATGAAAGATGAAAAGGCTGTGTTAGAAAAATGTTTACCGATAAATCATGCACAATACAACTAGGGACGTATATTTCAGAAAATGAATAAGGTCCATTTTGATTTCATGTTGACTATAATGGATAACAGTCAGGGTCCCATTGTAAAGTCATCTACTCTTACAATACATCAACAAAAATTTAAAACATCTACACATAACACACATTTATATAGAATGTGTTTATTCCGGTCTAGCAAAATGATTGTTGCAACAGTTTCCAGTCTAAAAGGAGAAAATAAGAGTATTAACCCAGACACATCAAAGATACACTGACAAGCAAGAAACAAATAAATAACAATTATAATATTCATGAATTGATTTTGAGATTGATTTGAGATGTTTGAGATGACACTGCTTCAGTCAGAAAGGGCTCAGAGTTTGTAAATGGAGATAAACATCAGCTTATGAATAAACAAAGGCTGGATAATGACTGCAAATGAATCAAATGCAGAAATTTGGTTCACGCCACATCTTTCATTATTTCTGTTCTTTAGGAACTTATGACTAAAATGAGACAAGACAAAACCAGAGAACTGTATGATAGGACACTCCAGAACACCAGTGAAAAATTTCCTGGAATTGGTATAAAAATGTAAAAAAAAAAGAGAGGTCAGCTGGCATCTACCACACGCCACAGAATTCACAGCAAATCTTTAAGGAAGGTGCCATTATCACTTCACTGAATGGAAATGAATGCCCTTTTGCGTATTACAATGATTTAAGTACAAAATTGCTGAGAAAAAGCCATGCATCACAGCGGTGACTGTTCCTTTATGATTAAAGCTGCTTTGAAATGCACCTTCCAACAGAATTTATAATCAAATGTATGTGAAGGCAATTATGAATGGTGTTTTTATAGGAAGATACACTTCCATTATCTTGTACAGCAATGTCCATTACTGCATTTATAAAGGAGAGACAAAAATTACAATCTAAAGGGCACTGTAATGTATTCCAGCGCATGTTCCTCATTAGCCTTTATTATTAATCTCTGATTGCATTATAGTTACTTTAATCAAATTTATAATAAAATGTTGCTCCGCGATAATGACCATTTAATTCTTATGATGGAATTTTAGCTAATAAGTGAATCGTGTCATTTACGTCCACTAGCAACACCAGACAGAATAGCAAAAATAATTACTTTTTAAACAGGTTTCCTGGACACTCCCCTTACCTACCATTGGTCATATAAACAGACAGCCCCACCCAAACTCACACCATTGGATATGCCAACATTGTTATGATAGGCTGGTCAGGATGTGCCAATAAACTTAGTGGTGTTTTATACGCACCATAGTCTTTCCACTTTTTGGGGAATCACTTTACTTATAGTTGTCTCTGCAATTAAGCTGTGATAGGAGAAACTTTTAAAGTAGAATAAAAAAGTACACACATCACCTTAGTAATAGTAATAATAACTCACTAATAGTAATAAGACTAAAAGTGACAAAAGCAAGCTTTACAGAACTATCTATCACTAAGTGTCAAAACTACCCCTTATATAAAGATTATAGCTATATTTATGTGCAGGTTTACATGGGCGTGACATTCTTAAAACTTTCAAATCAAATATGAAACAGATCTTAAGGCATCACTGAGCAACAAGTTCAAGCACGGCTCAGATTTTTATGAAAACTGGTATTTAAGTCCACGGCAACAAACTGCTAATAACAATAACAAACTACAAACAAACAATACATTAGACAGTAAGTAATTTTAGTTATGCTACTGTGCACAGATTGTGTGAACCAATAAGGAAAAACGTGTGATCTTCACTTGAGAAGGTTCTGGAGCATGGCAGTGGCGTAGGTGGGTCGGGCTTGCTTGCTTTCAATGGCGTTTCTCAGGTATTGGATTCCACCACAGCGCTCCCATATCTCCTCGAACTGACGCGGGAGGATTTCCGCTCCGCGTTTTCGCGTGAGTCCGGTTTCTTCCAGGCTCAGCTCGCACATCTCCATGTCATCCTTACCTGGATCAGTACAGGATAAAAGGCATCAGGACATGCCTGAATACACAATACATCTGAAAATAAGAGTAATATCTTCCAGTGGCTGCCTCAGAGGAGGTTTATCTTTGAACTCTTGCAAAAAGAATTCATTGTTAGCAGTAGGAGAAAATGATTGCCACATCTTATTTACATTATGGCATTTGGCAGAGGCTTTCATTCAAAGTGGCTTGCATGGCATTCAAGGTATGCATCTCATTAGTTTGTGTGTTTCCTGGAGAATCGAAACAATGATTTTGGTATCGCTAGCATGCAGGAGCACGTAGCATTATCAAAGCATTAGGGGATACTGAAGAAAACTACATTGGCAGCTCCTGTGGTGTCGTTTAGTACCTGCTACTAAAAGGATGGGCTGCTTATCTGGGTGAAGCTCCATCTGCCTGGCAATCCAGGGGCCATCAAAGTGGGCGTACCACCAGCCCTTCTTCTTGTTCTGTGGGTCTTTGTACTGGTCTGCAGGTCGGATGAAGGGAATGCGGAAGTAACGTTGCTGTCGGTTCATTGCGATCTCTTGCTGTTGGGCTGGGACTGCTGGGGCAGGGTTCTGCAGGGCTGAAATAATAAAACATGAAATAACAATATTATACAGGATCCAGATGGTGCTTGCACATTCACCACCATGTTGCTAAAAGTGCTGTGGGTGGCTGCTAGGGTATTTTTAGATGGTTACCAAATAGACCTCATCCCCAAGTGTCTATGAGTGTCTATGTAATTGTCAATTCTTATCCCTACATATGACCTGGGCCCCTATTTCAACGTAAGCCAATACGATTTGCACTTTTCATTGTTTTCCAACAAACATTATAAGCCTGAATATAAAAAGTAACATTATATCTCTCCTCAGTAAGTTATATGAATTCATGCCCATAGAACAAATGATGTTCAGCACAACCCTAAGAGCCCAGCACAACCCTTTAAAGCCTAAGAGCCAAAGTAATAGTGATGTCTGCCTTAGCAAGCACTGCTAATTAAACTCTCAGGCTATAATGCTATGCAGTCTACCATATATAGATATATATCTCAAACAAACATAAATGAAGTCATAAATCAGACAGCATATCTTAAACCTGTCATCCCTATAGATCAAAGACATCCTGAGGTCAGCATCATGTAAGAAAGTTCTGAGGGAACTTCCATGCACTCCGATATTGACTGCAAAGCTAGAATCCTGATTTCATCTCACTGAGTGAGACAGCATCAGCCCGGTACACCTGATAAAAACACTCCAGCTTTTGAAGCTAACACACATCTGAGGATCTGTCAACAAGTGAGTCAGAGAGTTTGATAAGAAGGAGGTTACACAACTCTAAATCTCCTGTTTGTTCTGCACCAGCAAACACTTAAAAGCACAACAGTCTTCCAGAAGCTGAACGGGGCGACATGCCTTTTCTGGCTGGGAAATAAATGAGAGGTGTGATTCCCTTGAAATGCTACTGAGTGCCTTGAGATGTTGTTCTAGCTGTCTGCATTATGTGCATCACAATGGTAATGCTAATCACAAAATTGCGTTTGACTGCGTGCCGGGAGGTTTTTGAGCAAAAGCGCAAACAAACAAAGTTCAACCTTGAGAAACTGTTGCAGTGCACACACAGTCTGTAAGTTGGAGAGAACGTATCGTACCCACCCTTTTAAAGTAAAGTACACCCAAAAATGTTTTCATCATTTACTCACCCTCATGTCACCCTCAGCAGAGCAGGCCCTTATAGATTCAATGACCCCATTTATAATGACAAAAAAATGTTTCAGTGTAATATTTTTTCTGAAAAGCTAGTTTGGAAAAATGAAAACTCTTGCATCATTTTCTTACTCCCATGTCATTTCTAACCTATGTTACTTTTTTCTTCTGTGGAACACAAAAGAAGATATTTTGAAAAATGTTCAAGTAGTTTTGTGTCCATACAATAAAAGTCAGTGGGTGCCACTGTTGTTTGGTTACCAACATTCTTCAAAATATCTTCTTCTGTTCCTCAGAAACGAAAAGGTCATACAGGTTTGGAAAGACGTGACCATGAGCAAATGAAAAATGTAGAGTAAATTTTTATTTTTGGGTCAACTATTCCTCTAAGCTTTTCACACTTTTTGTCATTATAAAAGAAGTCATTGGACCTGTAAGGGCCTGCTGTGCTGAGGGATTGGTATTCTGATGTTTTCCACTGCGCTTGGGAAAACAGGTCATATCTTACCATAGTCAGTGACCGATTTGGGAGCTCTCATCTCTGTATCTGTATTCCGCTTCTTGTTCTTTGATTTCCAGGCGTGGTATACCTTCAGACGGCGGTGAAATTCCTCTCTGCATGCTGCTAGCAGCTCGATATCTACAAGGGCGAGATATCAATGATTCAGTGTTGCATTGTTATGCATGACGAGTTTCACACAACATGCATTTCCTTGTAAGCGGTTATGGTCATGCTATATGTGAATATGGAACACCTGCTCAGTACAAATGTCTTTACCATGTTCAATTAAATGAAGACTGTGAGATATACAGTAGAGTACAAAGGTCTGACACCAAACACAGATTCAAACAGGCCTTTTAATAGTTAAAAGACGTGTTTTAAGTTAGATAAAGGACCTGGATTTATCTCTTAGCCCAGTAAAAACCTTTAATGTAGTTTAAATGTTATCTTATTCCCTGTGGTCCACTTATAATGTTATCCAATATTTTTTCAATGTCTGTACCAAAACCAGTCATAACACACGACCATTTTTCACCTTCTCCATGTGTTAAATGAGTACCAGAGTGAATCTCACTACACCTGTCAAGAACATGCCCAGGTCATTTTCATTCCAAAATCAAGAGAAAGAAATAAAAAATCATTTCCATAATTTCCTTTTCATGACAGCACAATGTCTGACTTCCTCATTATTACCTTACTATGACTGTGAGAACTAAGATTCTGAACCAATAATATGTGCTGTTGATGTGTAATTGTGGGTCATGTAATGGGTGCCGTTTAGACCTCTGATGTCACAAATTCAAGAATTTCAGAACAAGCCATTTCTACATTCTACATTAATTTTAATTCATATTTTTAGACTAGGAAGTTCTGAAAACAGCTCTGAAATAAAAAGTAAATGGTAATTAGTACAATGTATAGTACAACTAACATATTTTATTTCAGAAGATATATGATTTCTTAAAATATGATTTCTTATAATGTCTTTTTAAAACTGAAGCAACATTACAGACTATAAAGTTAGTGAGGCAAAAATGTGTGGTCTTTAATGGTGCTATTATCAAAGGAGAAATGAGACACAAAATGGTCAAAAGGCACTTACACTTAAATAATACATTTAGTACATGCTGCAATATCATCTCATTTGAAAGGTGTCAGACTCCGTCATTATTTGGTTGGAATATGGTGATAAATAGTGTAACAGTAGTTTCTCATCTCCTGAATATTACATGCTAGCTTCTCATCTCCAAAATATTACATGCTAGCTCCTCATCTCCAAAATATATTATATGCTAGCTTGTCATCTCCAAAATATATTATATGCTAGCTTGTCATCTCCAAAATATATTATATGCTAGCTTGTCATCTCCAAAATATATTATATGCTAGCTTCCCATCTCCAAAACATTACATGCTAGCTTGTCATCTCCAAAATATTACATGCTAGCTTCTCATCTCCAAAATATATTATATGCTAGCTCATCATCTCCAAAAATAATACATGCTAGCTCCTCATCCTAAAATATAACTTTGATTTTAAATGCTTTTAACAATGAGCGGCTCAGGTGAGCAGGAAGATCTCAGGTCACATGAAGGGGAGGCATTGCTCTTACCACAGGAGGTGTTAATGGCGTCTCGCAGCTCAGCGTACTTCCACTTGCTCAGGTCGTACTTCTTCACCTCAGCTGCCACCTTGTTGGCCTGCACCTGCGCACCCCTATAATTGCACAGAGAAAGAACATTTGAGCCAGTGAAAACAACCCCTATAATAGACTCATCTCAAAAATAATCCAGATACATCTGAAAACAGATCTTTTTCTCTGTGTTTTGCTCTTCCATCCACAGAGACTGTTTTTCTAATGAAAACAGAGCTTTTTGAAAATGTTCTCTCAACCTGATGAATTTTAAAATTCAGTAGTGTGGATGGGGGAACACAGATATACTGCCGCCCCATGTTGTACCGGCATTGTTGTGCCTGCTAGTAACAAAAATAAAACATGTATCTGGATTAATGTGGACAGAGATTTAGCTTTGTGTTTTGCCACAAGATATCTACCCAATCAGTGTAAGAGCTTCTATTACCAGCTGCTAAATGTTCCTTAGGCCACAGCAGAATCACATGATTAACTGGCCTTCTGCTTACATGGAGAAACATTCTCTCTGTAACTTGTAATGACATGGAAAAGCACCAAATTAACACGTCACTGAGCAAATTACATGCAGCCTTGACAACACTGAGCTGCAAACAGAGGGCGGTTAATAGCGGTTAATGGCCAGGGAGGGATACAGTGGGGGCAATGGCCAAAAAAATTACCATCCTGAGAGCTCTGGTTGTAATCCTAATGGCATTACCAATCCTGTCAATTTCAAGACTCCTGTACCATGTAATCGCAACTGTTATAGCGTGTGCATATGTGATATGGTTTTAAGGCAATCCTGAGCACCAGGGAAATACACAGTAAACAGTAATTGCAATTTATACTTCTGATACCCATGCCACGGTCCAATTAGACCTTTTGCAGAATGCGCATAGAGTCAAAGGAGTTCTCAATTCAAACCGGCCAAGAAGTGTTTTCAATTTGTAAGAAGGCAATTCAAAAGAGCAATTCAAGATAAATCCAATATAATGAGGTAACAGGTTTTACAACTGCAGCTTGTAGCCTGCAGCGTCAGATACACACTGAAGCTAAAATAATTCAAACAACCCTGTGGATGAGGTGAGAAATATTCAACCATTTAAATTGATGCATTGACCCGGACTGTTTAAATTTTTCAGAAGAAAATGTAAATGGATTTGTACTTGCAAAAAAGCAAGGCATTGTTTTGCTTAGGTGTTCCAAACATTGTTAATGTGTCATGTTACTGACTCAAGTCAAAAGATCCCAACCCAAAGTGACATCCGCCTTTTTAAGCATTGCTAATGATAAACTCTGATGACCTCACAACGGATGATTTCTGATGACAAACTCATCATTCAAAACTTACTCAAAAGAGATCCGCCATCTCCGGGGCCAAGTGCCTCTACAGAAGACAATTATTACAGTACCTGGGGCAAATATTTCAACTCATAAAGAACTGAAGTTACCGTACAGCCTTACAGCAAACTTTCTCGTATAAAAGCAGCGACACATTTGGAGTCCCAGAAGAGATGGAGGGCTGGCGGTGTGTGTGTGTATGTATGTGTGTGCGTGTGTGCGCAAGAATGCTCTTGCATGGCTGAACATGGTGACACTGAGTGTAGCAGCATTCTGTCAACTTTGACAGCTGTGAAGAGCAAAGCTGCTTAACGGAGACCCAGCAAGAAGAGCCAGTGAACCAGGAAACTCTGCTGATTAACCCACCGGCACAGGTGTCAGCTGAGTGCAAAAACACAGGTAAAGACAGGTATGTAAATGTACTGGTATGTAAATAACTACTAGCGTAACTACACTAAAGGGGGTGGTATTTAAAATTAAAACCAGCAGATGGCGTTATTAATTATTATCATCTCTAATCACAGCAATATTTATGGGGCCCAAAATCAATAAAGATCTTAATTAATGTGTCAAACAGGTTAAACTTAAAACTACTGTATATAACACTAGAACAGCTTCTATGATTTGAAAACAACTGAGCTGCTGCTGCTGTTCCATAGTCACACTACTAACGAAGTCTCTACCTTTAGTGTCTCTGCGCTAAACTGTTCACAGTTGATCACAGCTCGTATGGTGAAGAGGAAGGCGAATATTTCAAGGCAGCAGATTTGACGGAATGAAAACTGATAATAGATGTCAGCTTGAGAGGGCGACAACATCTGCTCAATTACACATTTCAAGTAAATGTAAACGTAACTAAGATTTAACTACAGAAATCACTCAAATGCTACTGAAGGGCATACAGTATATAAACTTTCCAGTGGAGCAGAAGATGGAGTCATTTATAAACGTTTATGTAGTCTGCAGATGGCACTGTATTACAGACTTTCATGATATTGTCTAGTGTATCGGCAATAATAAAAGATATGACAATGAAATTTGTTGCAATTGTTTGCTGCAAACTGTATATACACACCGGAAAATTCCCTGCCGAAGGTCCACTGATAAACACATCAACTTCCTCTTTTAACCAACTGCTTTCAAAAAACACTTAAATGAAAACAACATTTTTTTTCTTGAGTACCATCATGCAGAGTTGAAAACGCTGAGAGGTACCTCTCATGCTGAGAGGTAGCATGGAATTCTCATGAGCAGGTGCAAGACGCGCTGCTTGTTTGTAAAAACACGACATGCATAAATCCAACATACATTCTGAAGCAACACAAATAAATGGAAAATTTGGAAACTGCACTGGAAACTGTTGAGCATTTTGCACAGATGAAGGAAATGGATTGACACCTGTAACAGAAACCTAAGAAGACTCGCTCTATGTACGTTTGTTTATTTTAAAAAAATTTACAACTAGATATTTACATTTTCTAAAGGAAGTGCGAGCGAGACGCTCTGGCTGGTTGCTCTGCAATTACTAAGATATTCTAAACATTGATTGAACAGATGTGGTTCGATGTGATTCCTGAGGTAGTTTATTACTGACCCATCATTCTCAAATATTGAGTGATATTTTGGTCTCTAGATATGGCTCAGATGCTTCCTTTAAACTTTATGGGATTTTTGTGCCTGTTTTCCTCTCCACCAGGTAAAAATCGTTCCAATTGCTTAGAAAACAGCGCAGATCTCCTCAAATTTGAACACAGTTTGAAGCGCTACTCATATCTGTAGCACAAACAGGCTTTGTGCTTCAAAGTTCAATACTTTGGGTTGGGGGTTTTCAACACCTGTAACCAGAAGTATGAACAACAGTAACAGTGAGGTTTACCTTAGCAAGCAAAACTAACAGGAATGAAATTAATTAACGTGTAAAATAAACCTTAAAACTTCTAAAGCTTTTGTTTATCATTCTAGTTTCTGCGCTTCCAATGTTAGTGAAAGTGGAAAACAATCTACAAATACAACCGTATGCTAAGTCTCTGTATAAAATCCAAAAACTCAGGAATTTAGTATTTTGGTTAATATCAAAACCAAGAATTAGCGCATTGTGGCTTTGTAGTTGCTGTAGATCTAGGTCGGGGTAAGATGTGATGGTGTGTGAGTTTGTTTAGATTAAATGAAAAGAAGGTCTGTTCTACATTTTATATCTGTAAAGAACCGAGAACTGGTACTATCACTGAAGGCAAGAGACACAATTACAAGGTTTGGATGACAAAGAGATCTTCTTACAACCTACTTAGCAAGTGTGATAACAGCAGAACTCTTTGATTTTATTACACTGTACATAATGTTGGACCAGACGCCACATCTTCCACCTCCATTAACTAAATGAAATACGCCTCCAAAGCGCCACACCGCAGGTTTCTCCTGTTCCTGTTTACCTGCTTTCGTAGATGCCCGACCTGCCCGCGGTAAAAATGCCATTTATATAATGCTGAGTTTTCTGTGTGGCAGAACCTTGTTCTTTGTTTGTTGTTCTAAAGCTGTTCTGAGACCACAAAGGCTCTTTTCAGATGGAAATCGGCGTATGAAAAAAATATCAGTGATTTATGTGCTTTTTATGAATGGTGACCAAGGCGCAAACCAGCATGGGCTTCTTTTGTTTGATTTCACCTGGTGACGCCGCTTGATGTCGGCATTATTTTTTGTTTGTACGTGTGTGTACCTGCGCAGACTGGGGTCCATTTGGGCTTCGTCCTGGATGAGTTCGGCCTCGCTCTGAGCGATCCTCATGGCCAGCTCTCTGTCTCTCCTCTCCTGCTCCAACATGGTCTGTCTCTGAGCGTCCTCCTCCCGCTCCAAAGCCAGCTGCATCTCCAGTTCCGCCTGGACCAAACATACATTCCCAGAAATCAATAACGCGCACACACACGGACCAGACAACTCTATCGTTTGCCACACCTGTGCCTTCATTCAGTTCCAACTGGGCTGCAACACTGTGACACCAGCATACAAATGTGTTCCTGCAGGGACATTGACAGTAATGGCCTCATCTTTGAGCTCTAGTGGGCTGAACTGTGGTTGGCCAAAAAAATCAAAATGACATAATTCCCTTGAAAAGACCAGCAAAGCTGCTCACAGGCATACATTTACTGTGAAATCTATTTCTTACTCTTAAAAAGATACATTCTTATTCTAGAAAGCATCTGACTAGACAAAACTTATGCCCTGAGCGCATGGGTGTCAATATATTTTTGACCTGTTTTGCCAGAACAGATAAATGCTGTAAATTTGAAGGCTTATCTGTTAAATGTTTATTTTGTCAAAGTTTTCGAGTACACTAGCATACACATGGTTTCACAGCTAACAGACATGGGCCACACAAATTTTGATTGAATAGGGTTTGACTTTAGCTCGTATGTTGCTAAATGCAAGCTACAAAAATCCCTCAATCTCTCCATCCAGCACAGTCTGAGGTGGAAGAGTTCACAGAGCGGCCCAGCCCCAGACTCACTGCTACTCATCTCTACAGCAGACACCAGCAGCACTTCCCACTCAGAGGATATTAAGCCATTACGCTCCTGCTGTGTGCTGAGTTCTGATTAGCCGTATAATCGAGGTTATACCACAGCCTGCCAGCCTCGGATTTTACGTCTAGACTGTGTAAAATGAAAAACAGAAAAAAAAGGAAACAAATTAAATGGACCACAGCGTGGGCCTGGACGTGTAAAGACAGTCTGGGATGGAGTCCAGCAGCGTGGTCCAAAAGCACAGGTCAAAATAGAGGAAATAAGCTTAGATGGGACATTTTCATCCGAGGAAAGCTTTGACAGAAAGAAGAATGATGCAGGCCGCTATTCTGATGTGCAATCCAGCTGTGGCTGAATACTCATATATATTTATATAAGGGATATAGAACACGCTGGTCATGATAAATCTGTGCTATGAATCAAACCGCTAAAGGCAGGAGAGGAAATAAGGTGTGGAAGAAAACAGAGAGTGATATATTATAGCCAAAATATAAAAGATGATAAAGGTTTTGAAAACGATGTGACAGCAGTTCTGGAGTGAATTGCAAAGGTCTTTAATTTATTTAAAGACTCCTAAATATTTTGAAACTAAGCTTTGGAAAAACGAAAGGAAGCCAAAGTAGACAAATGGACAAAATAGAAAATATTTGCGGAGCTAAATGTAACAATAGAATATTGTAATACAATTAAAAAGCAAAATAGATTAGAATAAAACAGAAAATGAAACTGAATAAAGTGAAATGGAATAGAAAATGACACAAAACTAAAAGAAATAGAATATAGTGGAAAATAGAACAGAATATGGAACTGAATGAAGTGAAATAAAACGGAGTGGAATAGAACAGAATATTGAACAGAATGCAGTGAAAAAGAATAGAATAGAACTGGAAAAACACAGAGTGGAAAAGAATAGTTTATATAAAAGTCACAGCGGAGTTGTGCAACAGCTTTCAGGTAACACAGGCACAAAGCACCACTACAGGGAGATTCATCTAGAAGGAACAGCACAGGGGAAGTCTGCTAAGCCCCGGAACACAGAGACGCCATCAGAAGTTAAGGGGATGCAAGACTTTCGCTCAGCAGATATAGCATAATCCAGCCCCAGGAGGCAAGCAGGTTCTGATGAATAAACCCACAGACTGCTGTGCCAGCTCAATACAGCACATGATTATGCCTGCAGAACAACCAGTCCAGATCAGCTCTGAACATGCCAGCATGAGACGGAGTGGGCATTTGGTTTGCCGAAGGAGTCGGCGGCGGAGAGGGATCAATACACAGAGGGAGCACGTATACACACGCACACACCTGCGTGACTCGTTCTTCCTCTTCTCTTTTCTTTCTCTCCTCCTCCGCCTGTTTTCTCGTCTGCTCCATCTCAGCTTTCCTGATGGGAGAGAGATCGAGGGTGGACTGTTAATGAGTTACTGGGGCATGCGGGGAATTATTTCTCATGATCAATGACCCACAGAAATGGACTTGAAAAAACACCCACAGGTGGATTCGCGACTGTCACAAAGAGAAACGTGGACTGCATCTAGTCTTTTGTAGTTCACGCAAGTTCATTTGACAGCCAGGGAGAACTGAATAGAGCGCTACTAGTGTTGTTGTCAAACGCTGTTAGATTTGCACTTTCATATCAACAAGCAAATGATAAACAAAACCCGTTGCCACATTTATACACGCATACATTGTATGCTTCTAAGTGTTTAAATAACGCATATTCTATACATTCATAATATTCTTATAATGCAGTTAATAATGTTATAATATAATGTTTAATAGTTTTAAATTATTTTTATTTTTTATTTTATCTTATTATAAAATGTATAAAATATTAATATTTATAATATTACTAGATATAATGGACTTTGTTAAAGTATGGCAATACCACCCAAACAGCCAAAGCAAAGACAAACAGCTGTTTTTAATTTTTAAACAACAATTTGAAAATTAAAAGTATTTTTTTATCCGTCTTTTTATCTGCTTTTGTTTTTATTGTACCTTTATTCTCATTTCTTTGGTGGTAGACAATATTTTTTTACTTAATTTTCTTTACCCTACTATAAATGTACTTAATTTTTACGTTTTTTTTACCCCTTTGCGAAGAACATAGGGCCAATGCATACAGTATACAATTAGAAAAGCAATACCTCCTAATGAGAAAATTCAGATTCTGAATATTTGTCTTATTATACCATGCAATATTATTGTTACTGTTATATTAAATTATTATTATACAAAGTTATTATTGCAAAATTAGTTGCTATAACAAAAAATCCCTAAAAAATCCCTGTACAAAGAACAAGGTCGCACCTAAAGCAGGCAGTGCGATTCTGTACTTTCTGGTGTCGTGCTTGCTTGTGCGGGACTACATATTCTTTGACAAGAATATAAACATAGAAATATCAACATGGCCTGATTCATGAAATGATGACAGATGCTCTTCATGACAGCAGGCTCTGGAGGATACATAAGAGAGAACGGGTCAAGCCGAACCCTCCAGTGATGTATTAATCTTTCTGCCAATCCCCTCCTACACTCTTCTTTTCTACTCGATCTTCTTTTAAACGCGCCAGGTCACTGACCTAATGTATGGTTCATGCTATTCAAAACTTGCGACGTGACTCACATGCGGCGTTCCTGCTCCTCTTGTTGGCGTATCTGCTCTTCCTCCTCATGCCTCTTCCTCTCCTTCTCCATATCTTCCTGGATGTGCTTGAGTCTCTCTGTCTCTTCCTGCTCCTGTTTCTTCTTTTGCATTGAAGAGAGGAGCTGCTCTGAGCGCTTTACCAGGCCTTCATATTCCTGCTCGATTTCCTTGCGGCTTATCACCGTGGACTGGGAGACAGACAGACAGAGGTGATGAAAATGATTTTTTAAACAAAAATGTTATATGTTACCCTTTGTAGCAAATTAAGTCCACTTATAATATGTTTTCACTTATATCAAGGTTTTCCTTGCATCAAAAGTCAGAATCATCATTTTTTATTTTATTACATTGCCCCACATAGCAAGACTGGCCCAACCAATGGCATGAATTTGGTACCTGTTTGGCTGCACAATAGCAAATGGATGGAATGCTTGGAAACAATAAGGGCACAGAAACGACACTACATATGAGAGCTTTGACATGTTTTAAGTCCAGGGACTCTTTTGAACAAGAACTTTGACAGGAACACCGGGTTTTTATATTACAAGTTAAAAAAGTGGCAGCAACTCTGCAGTTTAATATGAACTCACAGATAGCAGTGATGCTGGACTACCTGCTCCTGAGTTGTATTAATATCCTGCAGATATTCATTAAACCTGGATGTGGATTCTGCGCCATCTGGCAGAGCACCAGAGGAGTGTGTAGGGGTGCGAGCATTGTGAATGATCACTGTACCGAGGGGGGTTGGGGACTCAATGACAAGGTCCGTCTCACCCCCTAATGCTAAATGAGTTCCCGCTAGTGAGGTGAATGACAGCCATTGACACAATCTACATTATTAGCCGAGGAGGCCACCGTAATCTTCAGTCCAGATGGTAAGGTAATAGGAGGCATTGCCAATCAAAAATCACATGCTAATGAAATTGTGCTATGCTAATAACAAAGTGGCCTATCACATTTGCAGAAGTGCAGAGAACATCTCATTTCGAAGGAAGAACGAAGTGTCCATGTGGAAAAGTTTCAGGTCTGGTGCCAGCTATCTATCAGAGAGAGAGTAATGCTTCTCGAGGGCGCTGTCAATAATGCACCGCTAGGCTGGGCTCCACATAGCAAATACAACAATGCATATATTGCACTCAATCAGCAGCAGCTGAAGGTTCCGAGGAAGGAAAGGAATTAACACTGGAGAAGGTGTAATATAGCAAAGCCTCAAAAATCGACTTCATGGCATGTGGCGGGAATGTCAATGACGAGTGGTGCAGATGAAAATCTCATCGTCAGATTGATTCGCATGCTTTGTATTTATTTACTTTCCTTGAGTGTTAGATTTGCTTCAAAATGAAATGAAAAGCTTCTGTTCTTTTATTTTGGATCTAACACCAGTGTTTACTGAACTGCTATTGAAATAATCTACAGTGACAAAGCAAAAGAAAATATTGTTTTTTTACAGCTGATGGCTTACAATCTGAATTGAATGCGATAAGGTAAAAGACTGAACTGCAAAATAAAGCCAAGGTAAAGCCATGTCTTTCTATTTTAGCATCTTAAAATAAACTATACAAGCACTTGAGTGTGGCCCAAATTTCAAACAAATGACTCTCATGAGCTGATTCTTTCACTGAATTACAAACTCACTCACGGATTCTATCAGAGGAATGAATCTGACTCTCTTAATGATAGTCATTCAGTCTTGTCTTGTCTGACACTAAATACGGCAAGACCCTCATTTATAAATCATCATGTTGTTCCAAACCGCTCTCTTACTTTCCTTATGAAACACAAATAACAGAATGTTAGGGACTGTAAAAGATGCAACGAGAATGAATGATACTTGAGGCTGTCAGTATTTCCTTATATGTTCTACAGAAGAAATAATGTTATACATGCTTAGAACAACATGTGGGTGAGAAAATGTTTTCTTTTTTGTAAAACTATCTCTTTCTGTACTGTTATTGATATAGCTGCTATATATATATATATATATATATATATATATATATATATATGTATGTATATACTGGAATTAGGACCAGTTATGGAGGCTTTGAGTTCACAATGATTGTAGTCAGAGGTTTGCCCAAAAACAACACTCTGTCGGGAACACTGCCTTGCCCAAAAAGAAAGACACTCAATGTTGGCAGACAATTTAGACCGCCTTCATCTGGACATAAAAAACACACACCTGCTGAATTATGTATGGAAACCCGATTCAACTGAAGGCTTAGAAAAGAGCTACACCACATAACATCATTGTGCTTTGTAAGCTGAAGGAGGTGAAAGGGGGTTTTGTCTCAGGCAATTTTCCAGTGGAAACCTCACCTTGATCTTAGACATGAGGGCGTCGGTGGAGGCGGCCAGTTCTTCTATCTGTTTGCTCATTTCCTGTTTGCCCTCCTTGAGCCCGTTCACAACCTCATTGAACTTCTCCATCCTCTTCCTCAAATTTCTCACCTTGACCACGCCATCAATGCTGCCACGCACAATTAACATTAATGAAAAACATTATTTACAAAAAACAATGCAAGCAATGCAGTAACATCAAACTGACATAAGTGTTTGAAAATGAAATAACACCGAAACAAAAGTACCATGATAACAGGCACCAATGTTAACTGTGTGCCAACAGTTACAACTGTTGTCAATAATACTCAGAATTAAAATTCTTCTACCTATTAATACAGTTCATGATCCTAACTGTTGGGAGTTTACAGCCAAGCAATGTTGCAACTTGCTGTGATAATACAGAATGTAAGATTCCAGGTGGTTGCAGATTATGACACTTGAACCAGAATCGTCTTGGTTACATATGTAACCCCCGTTCCCTGAAGGAGGGAACGGAGACGTTACGTCAACTGACTGACGTATGGGGTCTTGCTTGAGAGCCCTATCACCTTC
>JAZGTJ010000005.1:0-89796 GCA_036877575.1 Botia almorhae
TATAAAAGCACAGGGTTTCATTGTTATTGTGAGTGTATACAAATAAAAATAGGCCCTTTACAGATTCGAATGGTGTATTGGTTGTATCTGTACGATCAAAAATGACGGAGCATTTTACGTTCCTTTCCGCGTTATCATCAAAACATGCCTCAAAACGCGCCGGCGCGTTTGCCGACCCCAGAGGGTTAATAGTGTGGACCACTATTTTCTTTTTGATCCTTACAATTTTGGAATCCAGTCGCGGGCCGGATTGAACGGCTCAGCGGGCCGGATTCCAGTTGATGATCAGTGCTGTAGTTATTATGTCTGGTTTTGAGAAGTGTTAATGGGATGGGGCTTGTTATACACTAATATTTCTAGAGATATAATAATGGGTTACAAAGTAGTCATCTGTATATAGCAATACACATTTTAGGCACATATTAAGAACATCCAGTCTTACCCTCTTTGCACCAGTGTGCTGGAGGACAGGCTAGACAATCACTGACAGAAGTTGCTCCAGGGGTTTGTCTTATAGTGTTAGCAGGGCAAGCAAGGAACTCTTTCGTACCCTCAGGGCAATAAAATCCTGCCCAGACAAACAAAAGTAAACTCCAGAAAATCTACACTGTAAGTCTGATAACAAAAAACAGATTTGTTCATACAGGTATATCTATAGTATATATATAGTGCAGAATGGTTGTATTGGAGACTTTGGTTACTGAGCCTAACAAACATACCAGCAGGACAGGGTCCGGCACACGGCACTCCCCACTCACAGTGGTCCCCGTTGAGCAGAACAGCCCCCTGCGGGGTAAACTCTGAACTGCCGGAGATGCACACAAATCCAGCCGCACACAGACCTTTGACTTGGCCAGCCCTGGGCAATTATCACACATACAGTATAAACACATCTAATAATTCAGGGTCTTCTAAACAATTGTAATGTTTTTGAAAACCAGAAACTCTGCATTGTGTATGTTAAACACATTTTAAACATGACATGGATTTATTTGATTCTAGATGTACCTGCAGAACTTTCCTGGTGGGCAGGGTAAGCACTCTCTCTCCTCCTGCAGACCCCCAGCCTCAGGAGGGGTGTATGTGCCATCGGGACACGGCTGTGGAACCATGGTGGCTGCCAAAATACATTTAAATAAAAATAATATTATAATATATAATACGATAATGCACATGTAACAGTGACTAGTTATATAATGGGTTAATACCGTTTGTCAGCACATATCAATAGGTTTTTTAATTATTAGTATCAGTTTTGAATATTTAATTGAGGAACGCTAATAGGTTATATCGGTTGTTTATTTGCGTATTGGGATTGGCCAGAATTTTAGTTTCTGTGCATGCCTAGAAAAATTTTTATTCTACAAACAGCGTGCATTACCTGCAGGGCAGTAGGAGTGTGATGGGCAAGGCCGAGGATCTCCAATAATTGCCTCCTCACAGTAATAGCCTGGACGGCAGGGGATGCAGCCATCAGAGCCTGGATTAGGCTGGTACTGTCCCGTGGGGCAGGGCAAGGCCAGGGGTGACCCCAAGGGACAATAATGACCCTGAGAAAGCACAACCCTGTCATTCAAGCCGCTAAGGTCAGATTAAAAAGATACAGAAGGGGTGTGACGAAGCCAGTACTGACCTTGGGACAGAGGAAGGCGTAAGGGGTGATGGAGGAGAAGTCTACAGGGCAGTAGAAGCCCGCAGCACAGGGTCCAGTTGGAGAATCCAGGCCCTCACTTGCACAATAGTGGCCTGCTGGGCAGGGAAGGCAGCTTTCTATAGAGTAACCCCCTGCAGTTCCAGTTAATGGAGGGTTTCGTTCGAAAATAAAACAACACTTATAAACAAAGAAAGAAATACTGGTAAATAATAAAATATTAATATAGTTTCGGAGCACATCGGAAGGGCAGCATCAAAAAGCACGTAAATAATTTAACAGACTGTTGCCACTGAATTTATATGACTCCGCAGTGAAAGAGAAACTGTGCATTGTTGCTTTAATTGTGCTCCAGTGCTTTAAGATGTCTATTGTATGTGATAGCTCATTTATTTAGCTGTATGGTGCTCAGGATGATAAATTATTCATTATGCATCTAAATGTTGCTTCTTTTCGGATACGTAGTAACTGCACCTTTGCGCTGCTTTAGGGTTTCTCCTGTGAGTCTCTTAATGGATAATAGATTTTTATAAATCGGTGTGTCTGTACATACCCGTGAGGTTACGTATGCTGCCCGCTGGGCAGGGAAGAGGCGTCAGGGTTCCAGTAGGGCAAAAGTGACCGCGTGGACAGGGGCCGTTCCTGAGATAGCCAGACGAATTCAAAGGTGCGGGATACGCAGAACCGCCTTGGCAGAAATAACCCTGCTGGCATTGACCTAACAGATCACAATTATTCAATATGACATTGTTATTCTGTTCCTCTGCAGTTTATATTAAGACCTTGAGTGCTGAAGTTCTATTTAGGAACTTCTATTTAACCCCTAAATAGTGCTAAATGATAGATGAATGATAGCAGACCTTGTGGTTGTGATAAACCAGAAGAGCTGCAGTACAGGCCGGTAGGGCAGGGCATGCAGGCAGCATCCGACTGAGCTCTGGTCACCTGACCCAGTGTGCCCACCGGGCAGGGCACAGCCGTAGCAGTGCCAGCAGGACAAAAATGACCTGATGGAACACATAGCAATGACAACTCTAATAATGCATGGGCAGAGCAAACATCAAGCATATGCAATTGCAGCAAGGTAAAAAACATAATTAAGACTCATGAGTCGTTCCAGGGCTGGACGTACTCACCCATAGGACATGGCAAAGGTTCCTGTGTGCCAGGGGAAGGGCACATTGTACCAGCTGGGCACGAGAGACAGTGGGAGGCTCCAGGAGCGCTGCTGTATGTGCCAGGCTCACATGGTACTTCCAGTGGAGCACCAATTGGGCAGCTGTGTCCACTGGGGCAGATATAACCTTGTAGTCCATCTACTGGGCGAGCACTACGGCTGCCGTTAATACACACATATCTGTATAAAGAAATGCAGCTGTTAGCCTTTAAATACTAGTTCATTTGTAGGCCGAGCATGTCATGGGTTTCCTATGAAGATTCTAATGGTGTTTTCTTTATTTATACTGTATATAAAATAAAATTTGTGCTTTTTATGGTTAATAGATTCATTTGTCATACATCACATTGATGTCACAAAATATTTGAAACTTATAATGCTTTAAAGAAACATTTTTAAAGTACACAGCTTTTTAATCTGGATAAACCGAAACTATTCTAGAGAGGACTGAAAACTGTTCTAAAAAAACTCATTTACAAATGGAAGTTCTATCGTACTTGGTTAAACTCTTAGTTTATCAAGCTATTATCTAAGTTATGTTCTAGAACTGTGATAGTTAAACCTCCACTGAAAAACCTTCACCGCTGGAGAAACTAAAAGCCAGGAAACAAACACCATTGCAAACGCACTTTAAAATCCAGTTGCATCTGTTTTTATTCCCTGCGTCAACTGGACAGAAACTAAATGCATCGAGTCATTTTAACAGTTTTCTTTTAAGGCCACTTATATAACATTTCTGTAGCTGACAACATCAATAATAGTTTCTTATGTAATGGACAATACATCTCTAACATCTAAAATCTCGCAAATGTATCCGCTAAGATCCATTAGCAGCAGACGAATGCGGGCGGCTGTCTTAACTCAAGTAGGTGTGGGTGTACTGTATGGTTGTCAGATGATGATGTGTGACCCCAGAAAAGCACAATTATGATTACCCAGCATCACACAGAGCTGCTTCTGAGGGACGGACCATCGCAGGCTTCTCACAGAAGTACCCCGGAGGACATGGCTGGCACTGCTCCGCCACGCTTGACCCCGGGGAGCTGGAGAAGGTTCCAGCGGGGCACGGCAGAGGGGAGCCAATACCAGTCGGGCAATAATGGCCAGCTGGGCACATGCTGTGACCTGTGGATTCAACCTGCAAATCACACATTGTAAATGGGTTTAATCACTAATGACGATGCAGTATGTCATTCAGTGACAAGCATATTTCTTTAGTTTTCAATCATGAAACCCCATTTATAAAGTAGCATTTTGTCAGTGTTATTGTTATTGTCTCTTGTGTTATAACCCTTGCTCCTTTCACGTAGAAATTTAATAATAATAAAAAATAAAAGCCATCAGCTTTTTTGCGGGTGTGAAATAAGCATTTTTTTTAAATCAGAAAGTCAGAAAGTTTTTTTCCCACAAAAATAACAATGCATACCTCATTTCCTGTGCCTTTGGGACTGGTGGCACCTGGGGGACAGTGGTATCCATCCTGGCAACTTCCTGTTGGCTCTGAGAGACCATGACCAGCACAGAACTTGCCTACAATGACCACACAAAACAGACTGGCATAAACGAATCAAACATTTTCCTCAGATGTGTGTGGCGTTTTATTTTCATGACAAGAATGATAACTGTGGTCGGTCTGACCTGAAGGGCATGGCTGACAATCTTCCCTACTGCCAGCCCCAGACTGCGGCTGTACCGTTCCTGGAGGACAGGGGAACCGAGTGCCCTGTGCTGTACCCGAGGGGCAGAAGTGCCCTGGTGGACAAGGAAGAGGCTCTGCCACTCCCTCCCCTGCATTATAATGTAAGTGAATCTATTACAATACATTTTACATATTACAATACAAAAGTCTCGTTTGTACAAAAGTTTCCGAATGTGCACCTGCAAAAAGCAGTGCATTTGTTTTCATTTAGAGCTAACATTTTTTATTAAAATACAATATAATGTGTAATACATATATAAAGTTATAAAAATATCAAATAAAAAACAATAATCTATGTGAACATCAATTTATGTAACATTATTATTTATCATAGTATGTGTGTATAAACAACTATTAAGATCTGTATCTTTGTTGTTATACAGAGCTTAGTTGAATTATGTTTAGCATTTTCAGTTTCAGTGTTTTATGACCTGGGTGGGTAGAAGCTGTTCTGTAGCCAGTTATTTTTTGCCTAGCTGCTTCAAAACCATTTCTCACATGGAAAACTATATTTATTAAAGCATTATTATTATCTTGTTATTTGACATATAAGCAGCTGACAAAAAGAATAACAGAAATACTAACTCACCTTGACAGTAGTAGCCTAATGGACATGGCTCACAGTTTTCTCTGTGGCTGTTGCCCATGACTGAGCTGAACGTGGCTGGAGTGCAGGGCAGGGGCTTTGGGGTGCCTGTGGGGCAATAGAAGCCAGCAGGGCAGAGGCTCTGCTCCGGGCTGCTGGAGCCCCAGTCACAGTAATAGCCTGCAGAACATTCACCTAAATGATATGTCAACATTTACACAATATTAGGATATGACTCGTAAATGTGTCACACACACACACACACACACGAGTCTGGCATTTATCAAGGCGTCTTAGCATAATATTATTGTTATGCTAATGCTTTAAAGTTGAAATGTAAAAGAAAGTATTTAAAAGGAGCTAAATAGCTCTTCCACAAAGCACCTGTTCTGATTCCCAGAAGGCAGTATGCCCCTGGTGGACACAAAGAACCAGTGCTGTTGTCAGTGGGGTTGGGAACTGTGGCCCGCACAAAACAGAGGAATCCAGGTGCGCAGGGTCCAGAAGGCTCAGAGAGTCCGTCTGAACCACAGAAGTAGCCCATAGGACACACTCGACACTGCTCTGCAAAGAGATACAAGCAGCATGATCAAAAAACAAGAAAAATACAGAAAAGTATTTCTGTAGCTTTCCTGAACTGGTACAACATGTACAATTTCCAGGGAATGTACATTAAATTTAATTTGAATGCACTGTAAACTACTCTGTCAAACCATAAATGTAATGTAAATTATTAAATGCATATTTTATTCAAGAGATAATTAAACACCTGCTGACACAAGGCCTAGAGAGTCACTATATGTTCCTTTGGGACATGCGACTGGGTTTCCAGGCTGAGTCTCATTGGGGCAGTAATAGCCCTCAGGGCAGATAAGAGGTGTGCTGACCCCAGCAGAGCCGTTTGTGAGATTGATGCAGTGGAACCCGGGAGGACATGGTTTACATTTCCTTTGCCCTCTCTGATCCTGGAACTGCCCTGTCAAACAACAACATAAAGATCCATCTGTCAATGTGAAGTGCCCGCCAAACAAGTGTAGAATTCATTTGTACTTGACCTGTATTACAAAGGTTAGTGACCCGCAAAGCCCAATAAATTTTAAAGTAATAAACGCTGGCGGTCTAAGCACAGCACATACATCTCCAGAATGGACCATTACCTGCAGAGCAAGGCATGCAGTCCCCCGCATCCTTTCCCCCAGTGTCAGAGCGCTGGCTGCCCACTGCACAGGGAGTTGGAACAGCGCTCCCGATCTCACAATAGTGACCTGGAGGGCAAACATCACCAAACACAGCCGACACAGGTGCTGCAGTTGGAGATCCCTCATTGCAATAAAACCCTGTACAAATAAATGTCATATTAAAGGCCTAACAAGATGTCCTGCGGAGGCCTATGACATGTAGCACAGGGAGAATGATGGGATTCTGACCTGGCAAGCAAGGTCCACTAACTGCAGCCAGGCCTGGCTCTGAGCAGTAAAACCCTGGTGTGCAGTTCTGGCACTGACCGACTTCTGATAGCTGAAGCTGATTGCTGTAAAATAATTTTACATTTATTATAGAGACAATAAAAAGCTAAACCTGTGCTACGCAGCCTGCATTTTCATCGTGCTTTAATGCGTCACCTAAATGTGCCTTTTGGACAAGGTATAGGTGCCAAACTTCCAGCAGGACAGTAAGAACCAGAGGAGCACGGCATTCCAGTCTCATTATCAGCAGGTGATGGAACAGAGGCCCCTCCAAAACACAAGAATCCTGCACTGCAGGGGCCAGTTGGAGAGACATTTCCTGGACAGACAAATAAATATCAGCTTCAATACCTTAAACCTAGGCAACACTACCAAGCTCTCTCTGGGGACAAAAATCATTCTTCAAACGTCATACCTGTCCCCATACAATATGTGCCAGGGTCACACAAAGAGCATTCAGAAGACTCAGCTAATCCAGACTGGTTCCCATAACTTCCCGTTGGACATGGCTGTTGATGGGCTGCACCAATTGGACAATAGAAGCCAGGATGACATGGAAATGGGTGTATCATACCTAGAAAAATATATGGAAAATATTCCTAAGCAAGGATGTAAAAAAGAGTTACTGGTAATTTATTGAAACATATGCTTACCAATCTCAGGACAGAAAAAGCTGGAAGGACAGAGCTCACATCTGTGCTGGCCTGGACTGGGCTGGACGCTGCCTGGAAAACACGGTCTCTCCATTACGCTTCCCTAAAAGGAGCATCGACATGTTTTACGAGGCCTAATTGTAAACATTTAAATGCATTATGAATTTGGAAACGAGGCATTATATTAAAAAACATTAATTTAACTTAATTTTTTTATGTAAGAATTATGTAAGGTTTTAGGTGGGTACAAAGGTGGGTGGGTGTTGATCATTTTTATTATTAGAAACAAATTGATGTAAATTTGATGGAGTTTAGCGATGCTTGAGATTGGTACTCCTGCCTGTTCACACTAAAGCCTACAGGGGGCGCTATGCTCCCGCGAGTTTCAGTTTTTTTGCTGAGGAAGTCACCTGAACTCACCAAATAATTCATTATATCCAATTATCGGTTTGGTAACATGAGCGTAAGTAACTATTATTATTATTATATTAATATTAATAAAAACTACCATATTTTTAGCACGTTTGATAAAACTATGAGTTTAGACAGAGACAAGATTGTGCGTTAACTAGAGTTTTAGCAGGGAGCATGTGATGATATATCGCATGCTAATCTTTAAGCTTTAAAGATAAAACTTCAGCTTTTAATTTGCGCACTTATACTTTCTTGAACGTTGTGTGTTTATGGCATTGCATTTACTGGTAAAGGAAAGTATTTTAAATGTATTTGTGATAAGGTAACAGAGGAAAAATACATGGAATTGTTACGAATATAATACGAAACGAACCGAACAGTAATGCTAATGTTTAAGTCAGACAATAACTGATGTAATTGATAAGAATAATGAAAAGAATGTGATTTATTTAAAAACCAAAGATATATAACTCTATTATTTTTTATTGTAATTTCTCTATTATTGTATTGTTGTAAATTCCCTATAACTATTCAGTAACATCACTTGAGCTTGACATTAATTATATCTCCTTTATGGGGTTGCAGGTCTTACCCTCTCACAGAAGTGACCTGCACCACACACATACTTGGATGGTCGGGATAAATTCTGTCCTCCAGGGCAGTAATATCCCTCAAAACACAACCCTGATGCCTCTGTTAGACCTGTCTGCTCACAGAAGTATCCAGGTGGGCAATGTTGGCAGTCCTCTACACTAGATCCCCCAGCTGAGCCTGTTGAGTATTGAACTACAGTAAAAAAGCTTCCACAGGAGTTCAGACCATAAGTGACTTGTCCAATTACAAATGATTGGTAGGAACAAAGCCACAACAGAGAAAAAGCTTTAAAAGCTTTTTAATTGGTTAATGGGCAGCAAAATGTTAATAGGCAATAAAGACAGAGACCAGAGGTCAAATAGACTGCAGTATGATTATATACAGTGTTTGTCAAATGTTACAAATACTCACTGAAGAATTGTTATACAGTTTATAATTTACAAGATCCCCAAATACTTTAAAAATAATGCAATGGTTCCAGCAAACTATAGAGAAAACATTCAGATCAGATGTTAATCAGATGGTACCATGGTACTTTGATATATAGAATGGTACTGAAATTAACGTACCATTGTATTTACATGGTACTCCAAGATAGTTCCAAAAATACCATGGCACCATGTTTTTGTTGGTACTTGTTTTATTAGGGTACTTACTTCTAAGGGTCCCTTGTGGGCAGGGCAGGGGTAATGGTGTGCCTCTGGGACAGTAGTGTCCAGGAGGACAGAGCACAGCATTGGTATCAGAGGAGCCTGTGTCGCAGTAGAATCCAGCAAAGCACAGGCCCACAGGACTGTGCAGACCAGTCTGATTACAATACATGCCTGCATCACAGGACTGAGGGAGGGACGAACCCACAGGACAATAAGATCCTGCAAACAAGATTTACTGAGCTTTAATGAGAAATGCTGAAGTCAATTAGCAGGGTTTCGCTTCACATACTGATAAAAAAAGGTAAACTAGAAGATAAAAACGTTTGCCATATGAATAACTGTAAATTATATATAACAATACATTTTCTGTCCTGTATGATTTTTGCTTATAAGATTATGACCTCAGCATGACCTCACTGAAAAGCCAGGGCAAGACTGCAGACTGCAAATCACCTATAAAGAAATATTAACAAAAAAGTGCCAATGGGGGTTTTTGTTTACCTATAGGACACATGTCTCCTCTGAAGCCAGCACATGCATGTGTGACATGCAGAGAGGATTCCATATCAAGCCCAGACCGGGCTTCATCCAGCTCCGGTCTGACATCCAGATCAGTCCAGACTTCAGCAGCATCTCCTTGATAAAAGTGTCAATCAGTTTTACAGGCTCATTGATCATCATATACTGTTTGAAATCGTAAATGGACTAGTACCAGGAGTGTAAACTGAGCAGGTTAAGTTGTGCTTCTTGAGGCAAAGATCATACTTCTGGAGGTGGGGCACTGGTATGAGGTCACAAAAGCATTTCTGCTGGGAGGGCGTGGCCCGGGGCGCTGAAGTATCCGCACCTCCGATGCAATAGTGGCCAGGAGCGCAAAACCCTGTTTTGACAACGCATAATTCATCACTTCTCGATGTTATTAATGATTAATTTGTGATTTATTACACAACTTTCTGTTGTGTAAAAGTTGTAGGTGTCCATCAGAAAATGAATCAACACCTGATGGTGTTGATTCCCAATGATATGACTGTATCTCGCCAGTGCAATTTGACTGTAAAAAAGTAAATGAATAGTGAACCGACCCTTTACTCCTTATGATCTATCTAACCTGATGGCTGAGAGGATCCTGGTGCAATGCAATATCTACTTGGAGGGCAAGGGGTGCAGTCTTTAGATGAGGTGGCCCCCTTGACTGAGAGAATGAACCCAACAGGACAGGGTAATGGTGCGCTGCTCTGCACAGGGCAGTAATATCCTGCTGGACAGATGTCTCCATACGTCTGTGAGACTGGGGTGGGCTCTGTGGCTCCAGATAAACAGAAATGACCTATCGGAGTGAAAAATTCAGATTTAAAATTAAAATACACTTTAGAATAGACTGATGGGATTCTCTGTGACACTGACCTGCAGAGCATTGTCCTGAGGGGCTGGTCAGTGCACTGATGTTACAGTAGAACCCGGGAGGACATGGAGCGCAGTCCAGTTTAGAGCGCAACCCCTCAAACACGCCTACGGTGCCTGTAGGACAGGGCGAGGGGGCGGAGCTACCCTCCAAACAGTAAAACCCTAGTAGAAGACAGGACAAGACGTACAGTGGTACTTTACAACTCTAATACTTATTAGTACTCTAATACTTGTTATTTTCATAGCTGTATTTGATATGACCTATGAGTTTAATATAATGTTTACCCAGTGGGCATGTTTGACAGGACGACTGCATTGGCAAAGGCTGATAAGTACCAGGCGGACAGATGGCGGGTTCGAGACTGCCATATGGACAAGAGTGACCAGACGGACACTGGCGGTCTAAGCAGAGAGACCATAAAGGTATGGCAAAAGAACAGCAGCATATAAATAGCTACGTCTAGACATCTTGTGGCAACTGTGCTGAATAATTTAGACAGGCAACCCTACTGAGATTCTATGGCTAGTCAAAAAGATAAATGACAGGAGGAAGCCGACGGCGCCTCTGTCTATTTATGGCTACTCTGTAAATATAATACCCCAGTTTTACAGATGGTCAGTGGACAATATGGATTTCTGCCTTGTCAGTGTTGCATATTACCAGGATGATGTTCTATTACAGAAGCAGCCGGACAGAACCAGCCCTCAGGACAGCGGAGCTCCACAGAGCTCTGGCCCCAATCCGGGCAGTAGAATCCTGGGATACATGAATGGCAGTCTGTCTCAGACATAGCGCCACATCGGCCAAGAAAGGTACCTGTAATAGAGCCAAATAAGAGTTCAGTTTGTTCTATAGAAATACGAAATGGACATAAATTTAGACGTTAATGTTAGTTGTGCTTAAAGCCAGTAGGAGATGACAGTGCATACATGCAATACATTATAATATGTAGATATTTACATAGTAAAAAGTTATTGTCACATTAAGATCAAAATTGTGATCTTTACTAGACATTTTTTTACTAGATAACATTTCATGCAAAAACGTCATAATCTTTGTTTAAATAATTTTTATTTAAAAAGTTCTTAAGAAAACATATATTCATTATAAACAATGCAGTGGTCAAAATTTGCATTAAAACCACCCCCTCCACTATGATTTGTAGTTCAGACTCTACCTGGTGGGCAGGGCTCTGGCTGTGTACTCCCCATAGGGCAGTAGTGCCCTGGAGGACAGACATCCCCAGTGAACTGCATTTGAGGATAGTCCTCATCCACTGAATGAGTCATCCCCGGCACTTCACATTCTGTAAGACATCCAGTTCATTACCGTTACCGTGCTTTCACCCGTGGCCTTGTGAATGATGAATCACTGTGCTGAGCGGAGTAAATTACCCGAGTTATTGTAGTACCGAGGTGTAGGGGAGTGTGACCCATGAGTACAGTAGTATCCAGGACTACAAGGGCCGGAGGGTGAACTCAGCCCAGGTTCAGCACAGTACTGCCCTGGCGTACACGGCTGACACATCTGTATGGATGCAGCTCCTATTGAAACACCCCCATTGTCAGTGTCACTCATTCATATTTAACAACATAAATATGATGCTACATACACTACATTGGGTGCAGTGAGACCTTCTGATGAACCATAGGTGCCCGATGGACAAGGCTCCATATGCCTGGCACCGGCTGGGCAATAGAAGCCAGCTGCACATCTGCCTCCCGTGGAATCTCCAGCTGGCTCTGAGATAGAGGCGCCCTGGTTACACACAAAACTGCAAAATCCAAGAGATTAGCATGAATAAGCGCGAGAAAACAGGCCTTATCGTGTTCGACAGGGCGGAGGAGAGCCAACATTTCAGGAGCTGAGGGGACTAATGATCTCACTCACCCTGGTGAACAGTTACCCGTTGGGGCATCCAGGCCAGAGGAGCTGCAGTATTTACCAGGGGGGCAAGGGACACACTGGTCAATGTTGGATAAGCCTAAGTGACTATTAAAAGTGGCCACAGGGCAGGGGAAGCTTACTCCTGACTTCACACCTGGTTAAAATACATTAAACATAGAGTGAGAAAGTTCAAAGTACGTCATTATGTTTTCAGAGCAATTTTGCCAGTACCTGCAGGGCAGTAATATCCCCTCGGACAAGGCACAGGTGTGGAGGTTCCTCCTATTTCAGTGTCAGAACCGGCACAAAAAAATCCCGCAGGACAGACAGAACATTCTGCCTATAGAAATAAAGTGCAAGTTAATTCTAAGGCTGTCACTGTGCTGTTTACATTTTTATATAGCAAACTTCAATCGGGTCACAACCATGAATTTTGTTTTTGCATGAAATTTTTGCATGATTATCCTTCGCAAGTATGGTGAACACAGTTTCACAGAGTCTAAGATCATGCTTCCCTCTTAACTGACCTGACCCTGTACATTTTGGTAAGTCCCAAGTGGGCAGGGGATTGGCGCAGGGCTGCCAGGTAGACACATATGTCCAGCTGGGCAGATGTAATGGGCAGGCTGGCTGGAATTTTGACCCTGTGGGCAGTAGTAGCCCGCCTGGCAGACATGAGAAGGAGAGGAGAGCCCCCTGCTGGAACAAGCAAATCCTACAAGAAAGAAAACATCCGCAGATAGTATAAATGTTTGAGATGTGATCTAAAAGGGTGATCATCCATTTTGAAAGAGAAGAACTGACCTGCAGGACAGGGCAGACAGTTAGACTGCTCAGTGTTCATGCTGCTGTTGCTGTAGTGGCCCAGTGGACAAGATTCTGGAGATGAGGACCCAATGGGACAGTAGTGCCCCTGAGGACATCTGCCACCTGTTTCTCCGTCCACAGGCGCAGGGGACGAGGCTCCAGAGAGACAAAAGTGTCCAGCTGCACATGGTCCAGACACGGCACTCTGTGCAGGAGACTCACAGAAAAATCCTGTCAGGCAGAAAGTTTGGCGGATAATTTATTTTTGCTGAGTTTTGACAGACGCTTGAAGGCACAAGGGACAGCAGCTGAAATGGTGCGACTAAAATGCTGTGAAAAATAGGGCAGTATAACCCTCTGAGAATTACAGATGCGTAACTCTGTGAAAAGCCTCGATAGAAGTTCAGTTGCGTGTAGAAACTGTACCTGGAGGGCAGGGTAAACAGTCTTGATGGCTGGCCATCCGCATATGGGGATTAAAAGTCCCTGCTGGACAAAGGTGCTGGTTTTGTAGATGGGTACCTGTAGGGCAATAATGGCCTACTGGGCACTCAATGGCCTCAGTGAAGGAACCATTGGCCGGACAGTAGTAACTGACCCGGTAAACAGAAATGTTACAACATTAGAATTTTAGTAAGTATATATACTTAATATGTTAGTATACTTAGTATATATTCTTAATCACTTTAGATTCACAGTCTCATGAAACACCCAGAAATCATCAACAGGTTCGCACTTAAATGTTTTCAGAACCAAACATATAGGTTCTGCATAATACAAATGTAGTCTATATAAGAGATGTTTATTGTGTTCACATTGGTTTTAAGAATTAATTTTCATCTGGCTGCAAGTGCTTTCAGGTGAGAATGCACTATGTAGAAATCATACAAATATGTTCCCATCTCATTTATTTAGAATAAACCAGATTTAATGATGCATATTTATGTTGTGAAATCGTGTTGCAGAAATCCTTGTGTTGCACGAGAACCTTTTCTGTACACAAGAACACTATTAATAGTAAACGAGACCAATTTACTGCTTGATGTTCAATGTTCTTGAGAATTTACATAATGAGCTAAATGTAAGATAATTATGGGTTTATGGGAGCATGTACAAGTGCAGTTACCCCTGAGGGCACAAGCTGCAGCTGGCCTGTCTCTCTCCGCTGCTGATGGATCCTTCTGGACAGCCTTGAGGAGCGGCTGAGCCTCTGGAGCAAAAATAACCTACGCGTGGAGTAGAAAACTGGATGAGGTGGGCCGGTTTGAGGGGAAGGTGGGTGTTTTTAATCTAGCCTGGAACAGGCGATCTGACAGTTACCTGTCGGACACGGTCCTCCTCTGTGATCTGTGATTGGGCTGTTGGGGAGTATGGCTGCCTGTCTGCAGTAAAAACCTTCCCAGCATTCTCCACTGGGTGCAGTCAGCCCAGATATGTCACAGTAATGACCGGCAGGGCATTGCACACACTCTTCCTGTAAAATAACGGTTTCCATGGGGATAACACGGGGAACTGAATGTTGGTAATAGGACTGGGTGTGGGTGTCATGGCTTTACAGTTTACTTTACAATATACAGTAAATTGAAAACTGTTTCTTACCACTTTGACCAGTTTGGTTTTGTTGCTGAAAGTGCCTTGTGGACAAGGAAGGGGTTCAGTGGTGCCTCGTGGACAAAAGTGACCTACAGGACAGGGTCCTCCCTCCCCTTTGAAAACAAAAACAGTTGATTTTGCAAAATGATGTTGAAAAGATAACAAACCTGTGTACCATTGAGTACCATTGTGAATAGTTCACTCAATATGTAATATTCATTCAAATTCGGAATGAATCTCAATGATAAGAGGTTGAGTAAATAATGACAGAATTTTGGGGCAAACATTTTCTTTTTTAACATTTTATTAATTTATCTATGTTGACACTAGAAAATATGATTCCTATAAATAGAAAGCAGCCTGATGGTGCTGTGTCATCACCGGCAGATTGTGTGAGAGGTTGAGGTGATATGTTGCGACGCAAGCAGTAATATCCCTCAGAGCATTCTCCTAAAACAGAGGTGGAGTTCTGCAGAGAGCAGTAGTGTCCTCCATCACATTCCCTACACTGGGAGACAGAGCTCAGGCCAGAATCAGGGCTGTATGTGCCTGCTGGACAGGGCTTCCAGTCGTACCCTGTTCCCTCTGGACAATAGAAACCTGTGGGCAAACAAATAATCTGTATCAAGATTTGATTTTAAATGAGGTGAAATCTGTCGGTGTGTTTGTGTAACATGTTTCCCACTGTGTAGTGCTGTTTGCAATTCAGTTGAGTTTCTCGGGTGTGTTATACACCTATGAAAATCTTAAACCGAATAACTGAAAGTAGTGTAGCATCAGTGTATGAGCATATGAACATATGTAGCGTATGTTGAGAAACGCTATAAATCAAGGAAGCATCAGAAGGCATTTTTACTCTAACTTCAATTCAAAGTAAAGAATAACCAGATTTATTTACAAGGCGATAACCAAACACTACATGCTAAATTAAACATGAGCTTGATGAGGTCATGGGACAGTGTAATTTTTAGTGATTGATTAAAAATGCATAAAGCATAATATATAAAAAAAAATCAGTAGGCAGTATGTAGTATATACCGCACAATATCCAGTAAACAGTATGCTAGTATTCCACTCCGCACATAGCCAATGAAAGGCCAAAGAACCAACCGGCTGGGCACAGGAACCGGGCTCCATCCACACAGTACCAGCCAGCCATGCAGGGCCAGCACTGAGAGGCCTGAGTGACAGTAATGAAAGTCCCTGGATCACATGGTACAGGGAGAGTGGCTCCAGGGGGACAGTAATGACCCTCTGGGCAGACATGGCCTGAGATCCCATCTGTGGGAGTGGGTGTCTCTGCTTTCTCAGCACAGTAAAACCTTTTGGAAAAATACGACATGCTGGTTAAACTGGACATCTGTGTTGCAGTAACAAAATGCATACAGTCTGGTTCTCACCCATCAGAACAAAGTCCAGTGGGCTCTATAAGTCCAGTAGAAGCACAATAAAACCCTCCAGGGCATGGCTGGCAGTCCTCAACATGTTTGAGTCCTGTGCTATTAGACCACGTGCCCACTGGACAGGGCACAGGAATGACACTGCCTACAGTAAAAACGTGCACTCATGTGAGAAAAAGTATATTTGTGTATTCCAATCTTAAACCCCATCCTAATATCTATCAGCGGTACAAAATATCTCAAGACAGAGCTGATGAAATTTTTACAACACCTTTTGGACAATAGTGACCAACTTGACATTCAGCACCCAAAGGACCATCAACCGGGTTTGGTGAGAGGGAGCCCTGTTTACACCAGAAACCAGCCAGACACAGTCCTACAAGTTATAAGAAGCACAGGGCTTGTAAAGCTAGCATATGGAACATCCACAAGTCAGCTACGATTGGAATTATATTATGTCTTTAATAGACGAAATTGAAACAACATGTCAGACTTACCTGCAGGTTCTTCTAGTCCCACATCTGGACAGAAGTGTCCTGATGGACACAGCAGACAGGCACTTTGGCTGTCCATTTGCACACGGGGGTTATAGGTGCCGGCTGGACATGGAAATTGTTTGGCATAGCCTGTTCCTTGAGGACAATAATGGCCCTTTGGACAAGGCTGCAGAGCAGACATATTTGCAGCCCCAAATGTCTCGTCGCAATAAAAACCTGGTTAAGAAAAATGAAATGCGCAATATAGAATACAGGCTTTATGTATTTATTTATTTATTTAAAAGCATTTTAGAAACAGAAATGTGGAAGTGTGTCGTTGAATTTGTAAGAACACAGCGTGCTTCGGAAAAGCACAGTCTTGCCTGATTTACAGATTGTACAGTTTGCCTGATTCTGCTTGTCCTGATATGTCCCGGAAGGACAAAGAATTGGGACAGGAGTTCCTGGGGGACAGTAGTGACCGACCAAACACGGCAAAGCTAGGCCATCCGTCTGACCAGGGGGGCACCAGTAACCTACCAAAAAAGGTACAAGGACAAGGTGTAAATTGTGTTAACTTGTTTGTTTTCTGTTTGATATATATATATATATATATATATATATATATAGATAGATAGATAGATAGATAGATAGATAGATAGATGTGTGTGTGCGTGTGTACTAAGGTATAGAATCCAAAAACATACTATGTGACACTGTGTTGTACAGTGTTGTGCAATGTCTCACCCTGCCTGCAGGGGGCTGTAGGAGCCTGAAGACCTGTGGTGTCACAGTAGTAACCTGCTCTGCAGGGCCAACACAGATCCTGGCTTACTAAACCTGCCACTGTGGAGAAAGTGCCTGCTGGACATGGTTCTGGTGCACTGGAGCCTTCAGCTGGGGAAAAGAGAGATATCTGAAGTTTATTTATGAACACCTAGACTGAGGCTGGTTTAAATGACATACATAACAAGTGAACAGTAATTGTTACCACAGTAGGTCCCTGGGGGGCAAATGTTTCCTGTAATCCCATCTGTAGGTTTGGATGAAGTTGCTTCTCTAGTGCAGTAATACCCTGGAGAACATGGCCCACTTGGGAGGGCTAGACCTGATCATTTCAATAGGGATTTAGCACACAGTGTGTTTGTAAAAAAACGTAGACTTGTTTGTATTGCGTGTGATAGTTACCTGTTGCATTGCAAAAGGCTCCTGGAGGGCAAGATTGAGGCTCGGAGCTCCCTGCTGGGCAGTAGAACCCCTCCTGACATCTGCCCCCAGTGGAGGATGCAGGGCATAGGCAGTTAGCATTAGTGTAGTTGTCCAGATCAAAGGGCTGGGCGTTCCAGGCAGCAGATACACAGAACCAACCTGTGATGATGATTTGTAACATTAGATTGCTTTCAAATGAATATTTAGATGAGTACTGACTCTCTCAGTTGAAGCACTCACCAGCTTTACATTTCCCAGACACAGTGGACAGTCTCTCTTTCTCACAGTAGTGGCCTGGGGGGCAGGGCAGACAGCTGTCCAGGCTGTGGGTCATCGGCTCAGGGTTGTAATAGCCACGTGGGCAGGGGAACTGGGTGGCATGCTTTGTGCCTGTAAGCAAAGATCAGTGCTGCATAATACTGAGGACCGATACTTGAAAACATATTTCTTATTATTTGCATGTTAAGGGTGCAAATGATAAATTTGACAAAAAAGCATAATTCTGCCATTTTGTGTCACTCTTATGTTGTTTCAACCCCATATGTTATCTGTTCCAAATCCATTAAACAAGAATTATGAAAAACAACTACTTTTGATACAACAGTTTATATTGACCACATGTGATGCTCCAAAGAGAAAACGCTCTATAAAACACAGTAAACGGTTCATATGACTTGTGTGATATAACTTTTAACTATTTGTATTTCCCTCTGTCTCTTACCATCAGGGCAGTAGAATCCAGGAGGACAGGGGAAGAGTGTGTATTTGCTGGTGCTCCCTGGGCAGTAATATCCAGCATGACATGGACTGCACCTTATCTGCCCTGTTAGGTTGGTGTAAGTACCCGCGGGGCAGGGAATAGGCATGGGGCTGCCAGTGGGGCAGAAATGTGCTTGAGGACAGAGACCACCTTCAGAATCAGAACCTGTACAAATCATAATACAGTACCTTAGTCAATACCACAATATAAACAGAAAGATGACCTAATGACACCTTTAGGTTACAGACAGACACAGATATACAAACATGGTTGAATCTACATTTACTCATTTGGCAGACGCTTTTATCCAAAGCAACTTACAGTTCATTCCAGTTATATATTTAATGTAATGAAATGTATAACTGGGAATCAAACCCACAACCTTAGTGTCACTAGCGCAATGCTCTCCCAACTGAGCTACAGGAACACTAGTTGCTAAGTGCACCTGTTGGTGATGTTGACCCAGCAGGGCAGAAGAAACCTTCTTGGCAGAGTCCAGATGGTCTACTCAAGCCAAATGAACCGCAGAACTTCCCAGCAGGACACACACTGCAGCCTGAGCTCATGGTGACATAAAGACTACGGAGACATATAAGGAACCTATTTATTTATTTATCTATCCATTAGTTCCTTCACACATCTTTATATTCATTTAATAAAGTAAACAAATGTTGTGAACACTATGCTACCTGTTTGAAAAAGTGCCAAGTGGACAGGGCGAAGGCAAACCCGTGCCCTCAGGACAATAATGACCCAGAGGACATGGCCCACCCACCCCAGTGCTAAAATTGGCATCAGGATTCTGAAAGTTTATTCCTGCAAAAGTCAAGTGAGCATTCATAAACCACATCTTAGATGTCCCATGATCTGAATAAACCAGGATGATTCCACTCAATGTAGGATGTCAAAGTAATTTGACTTACCTGCAAGGCAAAAATACCCAGCCTGGCAGGGACCAGTGGGTTCTACTAGTCCCCAGTCTTCACAATACATTCCTTAAAATGATAGGTGGGTATGATGAACATAATACTAGACCAATGCTATTAATACTGCCAAAGGTGTAAGTAAAGCAGGGGCACTGCTCTCACCAGCTGAGCACAGTAAACACTGCTCTACTTGGCTTTGTCCTGCTTTGGGGCTGTATGTGCCTGGAGGGCAGGGGAGGATGTCCTCCACTGTGCCCCCCAGGCAATAATGTCCCTTCGGACACAACTGGAGCTCCTCCCCCTCCAGACACAGCCATCCAAGGGGACAGTCACTGCATTCTGCAGCACCTGCATTCATGGCACACATTGGCAACAATGAAGTTATTTAAACTGTAATCTAACTTACTTTATTAGGTTTGAAGCACATGCGTATGAGCTGAAGGTAGAGAACAGACAATATGCAAATAATTACATTACGATGATTTAACAATTTGTGTCCTCAGTATGAAAAATACATACTGCACTTGCCATGGTTGTGCACACTTCTACATTTTTTGGGGCATATTATATAATACATTTATATAATATATTATATAATAGCTATGCTCAGTTGATATGCTGTCTTATACATTATACGTTTCAGAGGACATTACATTTACGCATTTGGCAGACTCTTATCCAAAGCGATTTACATTGCATTGTACTATACATTGATTCTGAGTACGTGCAATCCCTGGGATCGAACCCATGACTTTGGTGTTGTTAATACCATGCTCTAACCACTAAGCTACAGGAAAGCTAATAATGCATTAATAATAATTAATACATTAAAACATTAATAATAATTTTGCATACTACTGAAGAATTTTGAAATGTTTACAAGCAAACGTTAAAGGAATGACACGTTCTGACAGAACTAATACCTGATAGAACTGATAAGTGTTGGATATGTAGGTGTGTGAAGAAGTGATGTGTACCTGAGCTATTTGAATAAGTTCCATCAGGGCAATGCAACGGTGAGGTGCAGCCCTGTGGACAATAATAGCCCGGCGGACACCTGTTTCCTGTTACTCCATCATCAGGCATGGCAGTCTTGGCACCACCCGCACAATAAAACCCTAAATTTGAAAGGGTGGTGTAGAACTCTAGTTGGTTTTTTAAAATAAACAGAATTCTCCAGAGATTTGAGATTATGCAAATTTGCACCTGGAGCACATATTCCAGTGGGCTGAGTGAGACCGGAGCTGTTGCAGAAGAAACCGGCAGGGCAAAGCCAACAAGACGACACAGCTTGGGCCCCTAGTGCATTACTCCAAGTGCCAGGGGGGCAGGGGAATTCATGCGGGTGTCTGGTGCCTGGCGGACAGTAATAACCCATGGGACAAATATCACCATACCTAGAGCTAATCTGTAAAAACAAACATCAGTAATGGATCGCTGGACTCGGACTGACTCCCACTGATCAGAATGGATGATGTACTCTGTGATTACCGGACTGGATATATGAGATCCACCAGTGCAGTAAAAACCAGCTTCACAGGGTCCTTGAGGAGCAGTTAGTCCAGGAGAGTGGCAGTACTGACCAGCACCACATGGGCCACAATGCTCCAAATCCTCCGCCCCTGAACTTGCTGTGTATGTGCCCTTGATATATTTAAAAAGGAGGTCAGATGTAAAAGTCCTATGACAAGCATTGTATTACATTAAAAATAAGGCTGGATACTTACAGGAGGGCATGGGTGGGGAATTAAGGTGCCAGCAGGGCAGAAGTGGCCTGGTGGGCACAGGGGCTGCTGGGACAGGCCTGTCTTGTTGCACAGTCGTCCTGGTTGACACTCAATGCATGAATTATACCCTCTTCCCTGATGGAAAAGGACAAAAACCAAAACTCACCAAAACTGAAATAGAATGTTTGTGTATTTGATGTTAATATTTTAAAGACATGACTTACTGGTTGGAAGGTTCCCAGTGGACAGGGTTCAGCCCTCACGGCACCTTCTAAAGCGTAGTGTCCCGCCTCAGCTTCATGCTGAACAGGTGTGGCTGAACTTCCACTGCAGTAATACCCCGCAAAGCATGGACCAGTTGGGAATGTGGAATTAGTTCCTAAGCAATAATAGCTAGAGAAAATAAATGATTGGAATTCGATTATTAGAACAGAATTTATTGCCCCCAAGTGGGATGTTTACGCATACACAATACATTCTCAGCCCAAAACATTATAAATATAACGTCATGTACAATAAAATATGATATCAGATCAGACATATTACAATACAAATTGATGCAATTAAATAATACCATATTAAAACGTATCATGGGATATATATTTATCCCAGATTATCTTTGTTATTACTTTTATGTACCATTATTTGACATTGTAATATTATTAAAAGCCACATTTTGCTCTTGTAATCATACCCTGCAGGACAGCTGACACATTGCTCTGCATGTTGGAGACCTGTGCTGTTACTGTATGTTCCTGGAAGACAGGGCTGTGGATGAACCGAACCTGCTGGGCAGAAACTCCCTGCAGGACACACACCCCCTTTAGAACCATCAGGAGGACTCTGTCGGAGCAGGAGAAGAAAGCCTTAGTGTTGTGAACCTTGGAAAGTCCACAAAATAGAGATTTTATTGTAATTATCTTACTGGACTCGTAGATGCCTGTCTACAGTAGAATCCCCCATCACAGTTCCCTGTGGGCTCAGTTCTGCCCAGTCCTGTGCAGTATTTCCCTCCATTACAAGGGGTGCAATAAGATGCTTCACTCAGGGCTGGCCGGGATCCAAATGTGCCCTCTGCACATGGCTCTGGTGCTGAGCTCCCCTCAGTACAATAGAAACCCTGACAGATAAAGCAACATAAAGCACACGTATTAGCAGCAAGAGACTAAAAGTCACTCTGTATGTCATGCCAACATTTTTGGTTGTGTTTACCTGTGGACAGACCGTAGGAGTGTGTGTGGCTGGGGTAGGACAGAAGTGTCCAGGTGGACACTCCACACAAGCTTCTCCACCATGACCATATGAGTCATTCCTGAAAAAGCCTGTCTGACATGGGAATGAGTTTGGATGTCCAGTGCCAGGAGGACAGAAGTATCCGTCAGGACAGTTTCCGGTCTGAAAAAAAAACTGCATTTAAAGGAAAGTTCACCCAAAAATGAAAGTTCTGTCATTGTTTTATAGAATCTGTCACTATATACATAAATACACACACATACATACATTCTGGTTATTCCTTTCCATATGCTAAAAGTGATTGGGGACTGAGGGTTTAATGTAACAAAAAGCACCACAGAAAGGGTCCATGTATGAATGTAACTTGTGGGTTACATTCAGTGTCCCGATTTCCACATTATAGCTTTATGAGAACAGACCATAATGATTTTTTTTATTAGTTAAGTGGTTTTATTATGTGCCCAGTGCATGGAAAGGAGTGACCAGCACAATACTTAATTTTTGTGTTGTGTTTGTGTTTCCAGTTTTTCTGTTTTGTGTTCAGCAGTTAAAAAAGACAGTCAAAGGTCCCTAAACATGAGGGTGTGTAAATAACGTTTTAATTTTAAATGTTCCAATTTTCAACAAACACCCCTGAGGTGAATACGATAACAGTTTACACGAGAGAGAAGTCATACTGGTTCAATCATGGGCTCTTCCTGGGGATTCTCTGTGTAGCAGTATTTCCCTGCTGGACACTTCGTGCAGTCTGAAGGGTCACGCAGACCCGGCTGTCGACTGTAGGTCCCCTTTGGGCACGGTACAGGATTAGGATCCTGAGTAGTGTGTGAATAATAGAAAAAGAAGTAATTGCTATGTTTCGAACCATCGATCATCTGACATGTTGATCAACGATGGCCATGATGTGTCTGACACTTGAAATGGTACTTACAACACTTCCACCAGGACAGTAGAAGCCTATTGGGCAGAATACTGCTGAGCGCTGGGGTTCTCGATCCAGACCCTGCATGCAGAGAAAACCCGGAGGACAGACCATTACTCTTAGCATGGCTTCCTCACTGGTGGTCTCATTGCTGCAATAGTGACCCGGTAAGCATGGGAGGCACTCCTCTGACCCCTCATCCTAAGGAAAAAGAGAAAGACAGAGTGCAGAGGAGATTAGCTGACACACAGAGATCACAGATAAATGAAATGGTGGATTTCTGTTCTGCAGCATTTAAAAAACAATAAGGCATCACTGTTATTATTGCTCATACTTATGCATACCCAAAGAGCCTTAGGCTGAGCCTGTTAACAACCATCTAACAGCGTCCCACAAACCACGAAAAACGCAGCTAACAGGAAATGTTCTCATAAAGTTGGCTAATATTCTCCAAACGTTCTTTCAAAGTTACCAGAAACGCTCTTGCAGTAATGTTAGGAGAACCTTTTAACGTCGTATATCACATATCAAAAACATTATTCTTAAGTAGTTAGTGGAATGTTTTAAAACCATTACAGAATTGAAAAATGTTTAAATAATGTTCTTAAACCAAACATTAACATTAATACGTCTGTACTGTAAAAAACAAGTTTTTGATGCTTTTGATTTTTAATGGAAATGTTAAGGAAATTATTAAAAATTGTTAGAAAAAAATTGTTGTACAATTGTTAGCTGGGAAACCACAACCACATAGCAAAATGCTTAAAACATCCAAAATATTCATAACATTTTGGCAAGTAATTACTAACAACACCCAACAGTAGCTTCAAGCATAAACAAACATTGTCTTCAAAATGTAAAATCTAGATTTAAAATATACATAATCAATACTCACTCAAAAAACTATTGATTCAAATGGGCACCGCTTAAAATAACATTAAATGTAAGCATAACCATTTATCAGAATACAGTGAGCAGCTACACTTACAGAGTAACTTCCTGTTCCACAAACTTTTGGATTGATAGTGGCCGAATGCAGACAGAAGTAACCAGCAGGACACACCAAACAGTCCTCTGCCCTTTGTCCCCCTTTCATACGCCGAAATGTTGCCCTGGACACAGACAACACCAAATCCACTGAAGTCTTGACCCAGCGTACACCTTTCTTCATTACCAGGAGAACTGCTACTCACGGTGGGCAGGGAGAGGGTTTAGATGTTCCTTCCTTACAGTAGTAGCCCTCAGGACACACCTGACAGTCTTCTTTTCCCCCATTACCCATCTTTGTGCTGTAGGTGCCTGGAGGGCATGGGTGCTGTGAGCCATACAACGTACCTGTAGATATAAACACATACTGTATAAAATATATACAACCTCTTAAATGACTTTAGTCTGTTACATTTACATGTATGCTTTTATTCAAAGCGGCACACAAACCTTCAGGCTTCACATTTTATCAGTACATGTAATCAAACAACTGTCCCAACTGTTTCCAAGGTTACCAGGTAACTTCACTTACCTTAAAGGAACATTAATTTAACTGTGTAGTGGTTTTTAACAGTAAGATCAGCTTCTATAAACAGCTTCTTATAAGAGATCTGTGTGCCATGGTGTAAATGGTGTAACATGCTTCTACAGCAAAGATTGCATGTGTTTTTGATAGCATTATATAAATAATTCTGGTATTTGCTCATCCTTTAACCGTTGTCTTGCTGTTTTTCGAACTTTGCTGTTTTTCAGATTTTAAGGATAGGATCATCTTTTGTTTATTTCAAGACAGAATGAGTTTGCATTTAGTCCTATACTTACCCTAAGGAATTTTTTTTAAATTCAGGCATTGTGTCGTCACCATGTAAGGCAAACAATCTAAACAACTGCAAATGGAGTCACTAGAATATATGTTTTTGTTTTTGTTTATGTTTTTATGTCACCTTTAAGGTGGAAAAACATTCAGGTGTTTTGAAAAGCTTCAGTACCTTCAGGACAATAATGTCCAGAGTTGCATCTCCCAGATGGGGCACCCACCCCTGCTAGGCAGTACCAGCCTCGTGGGCACGGCCGGCACTCGCTCTCTGACTCCAGCCCACTTCGATCACTCCAGGTGCCGGCAGGACACTTGTGCTGAGTGGGAAACATAGTGCCCGTGGGGCAGTAATGCCCAGGAAAGCAGAGGAGTGGTGGTCTTTGAACACCACCAGTGCCTGTAAAAGACAATAGTCTGTTTTTGTGTAGCTCAAATGTTAGAGCGTGGCATTAGTAACATCAAGGTCATGGGTTCAAATCCAAGAGAACACGCAAACTGAGAGACTGGTACCTCGAAAGCAGGCATAGCGTGCAGGGCACTGCTGGCACTGGGAGAAATCTGTGAGATCAGCACGGTTGCTAACGGTACCAGGAGGGCAGGCATTGGATGGGTCATTTGGTTGGGAAGAACCTGGTGGACATACAAATCTGAAAAAATAATGAAATGAAAACCTCAAGAGAGGATTTTCAAGTACACATTTTTTTTTATCTTGCTGTGGCTGTGATGGGCACTAACCCTGGCATACAATCCACATCAGGAGACTTTAGTGCTACTTGGGTACATGCTTTGCCCGGGTAGCAGGGCCTGCAGTCTGACAAAGCATCCTGCCCCTCCAGAGGGTTAAATGTGCCTGGCTGACAGGGCATTGGGTCACTTGTTCCCTCTGGGCAATAGAAGCCTGGTGGACACTTTAAGCAGTCCTTCACACCTAATTTTCAGACCCAACAGTAGATTTTGAGACCCAACAGAAGATTTATGAGGACGTGATTTAATCACTGGAGTATTCTTACTCAGGGCTCCCTGGTGTGGGGTGAAGGTTCCTCGTGGGCATAAGATCTCGCTTAGTGTTCCTGCTGGGCAGTACCTCCCCCGAGCACAGAGCAAACCAGGCCCTGCAGAACCTACCAAGCAAGACAAGCTTCAATGATATATTTGGTAAGTTCAGTAGAATAACAAATATGAAAAAACATGTAGTACAGATATTTAGATATAGTATATATTCTGTCATTTAAGTAAATCATTGTCCTGGAGCTTTACAGTGTTGGATCACTGCCTGCTTTCATTGTGCAGAAAACAGAAGTTAAAGAACTGCGGTAATGTTTCACAGTAGAAACAAATTCATATGGGAAAAAAAGGTTAATAAACACAATTGTAATTTATGGGTAAACTGTCGATTTACATGCATTTATCACATGATGAGAGAAGAGTAAGAGGTTTTAGCTTAAACACACACCTTCTTAGATAAACAAAGAAAGAAAAAAGATTTCATCTCTGTTCCTCGCCCACATCACACATTCGCCACGCTACACAATTAACAGCATGTTACTGTTAGGAAACAGCTGACAATAGTGCTTCACGTAGCTTTAGGGAAAAAAAATACAACAACAATATTGCCAACTAACATAAAATCATTAAAACTACCTAACTTACAAAAAGCATTTCTAAGGAAACCATGGGACATTTCACAGCTTTTGTAGTAGCAATGAATTTGAACATGTGTGTCTGTGTTTCGGATTCATGTCCTAACCTGCAGGGCAGTAGCGACCCTCCGCACATCTCTTGCAAGCTGCTCTACTTGTTTGACCCAGTTGTCCTCCTGCGGTTCCAGCAGGGCAAGGTGACCCGTGCGGCACGCCCGTGCCCTCCTCACAGTAATACCCTTGTGGGCACAGAAACTGAGAGCTCGGTCTGCCAGAGGTGCCCTCCAAACAGTAAAACCCTGAAATAAAAGAAACCAATTTTAATGATAGTCCTACAAATCAACAAATGGACCCACATGCACAAGGATGTCTATGGTCAGTCCACAGTAAACAATCTTAGCATTTCAGGGCTACCTTAAACAATTAGCATGAATGTTTTTAGTAATTCCTGAATCCTGAGTAAAATATAGCTTCTGTTGATTGTATTATTTGTAGGATTGTAGAAACTAGAAAGGATCTGTTGATGTTTAGGCTCCATTCGGCTCTGAATAAATGCGTCACTGACAAAACTCTGATAACGCACCACAGTAACTTACAGTTTCTCTCTTTAAGATACAGACCTGACCATTTGCCCTACAGCAAAACTCTTATATTAGGACAAACCCCTCCTGATTTTTTTAAGCACATGAAGTAAATTTATAGCATATTCTTCTTCCTCTATTAGAGTTTTTGGCAATGAGCAAAGCTTGCAGCATGTCTAAGGCCATTCTTTGCTTCGTTTGTTTATTCATATTTTGTTTATTAAATTATTTAGATCAAAAAGGCCATTGAATTGAAATAAAACGAATATAAATAAACCTGTAAAAAAAGTACCTGCAGGACAGATAGCACAATCTCTTTCCCTCTGTAGCCCCTCCTTTGGTCCATAGGTTCCTGCTGGACATTGTATTGCAATACTGGCAACACAGTAATGTCCTGCAATGAACACACAAAATGTGGCACCCAGCTTTGAATGGAAAAAGCAAACCTCAACTCAACATGAGATGGGACCCACCAACAGGACACACAGCACAGTCTGATCTCTCTCCATCTCTGTATGTCCCGGGAGGACAGGAGACGAGCTGTCTTGACCTCTGACCCAGCTGAGGCTGCCCCCTTGACCAAGGCGGAATCACTGTACCCTTGCAGGCTGACGAACCGTTGCATTTTTTACACTCACTCTGACCTGAAATGTCTGAATAGTGGCCCACGGGACAAGGAAGAGGTTCAGACATCTTTTTGTGGGGACAGTAGCTTCCTAAAAAATGAAATATTTTATATTAGTATTACAGGAAACACTTTAAGAATGAAAGACTTTTGTGTCTGTAAGATGGTATTTGGGAGTGTGTGCAGTTTGTTCTCTGTGTTGTGTATATTCTCTGTGTTGTGTATATTCTCTGTGTTGTGACATTGATGTTTGTGTTTATTTTGGCCCTAGCAGGTGAAAGTAAGACATCAAATGTATTTGAATTAAACATGAGAGCCTGTGTTTTACCTGCAGGACACAGCTGGCACTGCGCACCGCACAAAGTGGAGTAATAGCCTTCAGCACAGTCAACACATGCAGTCTGGTTCAGGTTTGGTTCCTCCCCTGCTCCACACTGACAATAAATAAATTCAATTAATAGTCAATTGAAACCAATTTTATTTAAGACGGTATCAAAAAATGTGCTTTTTTATTAGGGGCCAATTTTAACCCCTAGAATTTACAGGGACATTTTTACCTATGTGTCCTAAATGTTTTAGCCACTTATTTCAAATATAAAAATCTTTTTAGTGGTATTCTTGCCCTGGTTTTAAGTTTCTGCTCCTGTCTGACACTGTAAAAGACACTCATTTGTAACACAACACAGACAGTTTGTGCACACCTTCAATTGAAAGCCATCTATGCAGACAAAGCCAAAGGGGCAGGGCAGGCACTGAGTAAGTCCTTCTGGAGAATACTGTCCTGAGTGACATGCCGTAAGGTCACCTGATGCACGGTCACAGGAGAAACCAGCAGGACAAAGCCTGCAACCCACACGGTCTTCTGTGCTAACCAAATCTGCGGCACAGGGCTTTAAAAGATACACACACTTATATTCTTAAACTGAAAGTCCAAGCCCATGAGGAATAATGACCATTAATGACTGTATATATTTGTAAGGACACCTGGCAATCTTGAACACTATTTTTTCCGGTATAAGGATTAAACATGCCAGTTGGACATCTTCTGGGTGCAGAAACATTACCAGGGCAGCTGAAAAAACAAAAAATTACAACTAAATATGTAATTGTTTTTGAGGCATACAGTTACATGAATTAGTCTACTTCAACACAACTTTATTACACTTACAATTGCCCTGCGGGACATTCCAGACAGATGCCTGATGAAAAATAAGTTCCCTCTGAACATGATATTTCTGTCTGATTACAGTGAATTAAATGCTCCGGGCGTTCAGGTTTTATATCTGCACCTGCGTATAAAAATGACTTAATATATTTTAATTATTTTTATACAATAATGTGTCATGAATTTCAAATGACAGACTACCAACACTTACCTGATACAAAGACGTTCCATATTGGTATCAAGTTACTCCAAGTTTCAAAAAAGAAAAAGAAAATACAATATCGGTTCATGGCGTATAGCGTTTAAGCTCCTAGTTTCATCTCTGCTGCCTTCTGTCCTCAGTCGCTCTATAGCCCCTTTAAATCCATCAGTGAATAGGGACGCCTCAATAATTGAAAGTGAAATTTAAACCCAATGTAACCTAATGCCCCCAGAAGCCATTGATACACTTACTGGGTAGAACTGTGAACTTTACTGTCTAGAATATCCGTCTGTTTTTTAAAACATTTACTGTAAAGGATCTTGTTTGCTTTCTGATTTCTTATTGTTAGGACCATTAATATTTTACATCTACGTGCATTCACATTAAATTTACATCCAATAAAATCATCTGACAGCTTGTCATTCTCTCGCAAGTCTGTCAAGAACATGCCCGGTTCATTCTTTATATTTAATTACATTTAATTAATTTGTTTAAAGGTTATGTTTAAACTTTATTCCATTTTATTATTCTTTGCATTATTATTAAAACTTCATTCTTTATACTTCGTTGTATTTTATTATGCATGACACTTTTTGTGAGAAAGTTGCAGGATGACACAATTTTTATAGGTATAAAGGTATAAAAGCATTTAAAATATACTAGTCCCACAGGAACAGGTTTGAATAGACTGTAGTGGAATGGATGTGGTTTGTATGGTAATGTGAATACTGGATGTTTCCTGTTCCCGTATGTTTAAGTGAAGCATCGGCAGGTGTGCGATCCGCACCAGCCCCAAGTTTCCACTGCAGAGCATGAATGTGATCTAGTTTACTGCAGTGAAACTGTCAGCTAATGAATTAATCAAACTGTTAAGACACTTTGATTCATTAATATGGATGTTATCAACAGTAAAACTGAATGTCTTCTAGAATCACTGATGCAATTTCCGTTTAAATTGATTGGATCTGTGAAAACTGTTCATTAGATAAAAACAACAATGTTGGAATCATGAAATCAAACATGTTACTTTACCATTTGATTCATTTTTCCATATCTTCACACTAATTATGACATTATTTTAATTGACAGTGGAAGCTCAACCCATGACAGGTAATGCACAATTTTACATCCTAAAATGAATCATAAAGTATCACAATATAACATTTTTATATATCAATGTAATGTGTAGGGTTGCATTTAGAAATGCTGTTGTGATGAGAACAATCACTCAAGATGTTTTAATTATTATATTTTGGTAAATATGTTTAAAAAGATCTGCTATAGCTTTTCAAACTTTGGACATGCCTTCCCGTTCCATACAAATAACTTTATATTTCTCAGCTTGAGGCCAGAGCAGGTCTGTTGCAATCTTCATCTGACAGACTGCACGTCCTCTAACGAGGTCACCAGAAAATTAAGCACAACTTCAGAATATGCTGTGATTACTCCTGTGAGGTTGTTAGTTAGTTACTTCAAATAACTGTGTAAATTATGTCCACAAATTCTGTCCTCTTTAATTAAAAACTTTGTGTTCGTGTACACGTGTGTGTGTGTGTGTGTGTGTGTGTGTGTGTATATGCAAATTGTCTTATCTAATAAAAAAACTTTGTTATTTGCTTTTTGGTTTAGTAATCTGCTTGTTTTTAAATACTATATTTACTTTAATTATAAAAAATGTTAGATTTTTTAATTCTAAAAATACAATTATTATATAATATATTTATAAAAAATTATAAATTGAGTGTATATGTTTGTTTATGTTATACTACCACTAATTTGGCCAGTACCAATACTAAAGAATCTTAATCCGAAACGTTTTGAATGGTAGGAAACTTTATGCTGATTTACCAAGGGTGAATTATTAAATATATTTTAAATACAACATAGCATAAAAATATGAGTTCATGACATTTGTTTTACCCAGAAAACAGGTTTAAAACGCCATTTGTTCTTTTATGTAGGTGACTTTTGCCCCAACATACAGTGCTCAATGCTAAGCAGTGATGGTAATTATCTCGGGGACATAAAACACATTACAATATTTCTTTGCAATTATCTGGAAAACCAGTTTTAAATTACTTCAATTAAGCATAATCGTTACATTGTAAATTATCCTGCCTGGTTAACAGTTAACAGCATGACTTTTTAATGAATGTGTCTCATTCTTGTTTAGGTGCTGTATAAGATGGCTGTTCCTTTCCCCAGCATACACCAGCAGATTCCCAGAGGCTTTGGGTATTTATTGGAGGTTTCTGCCAAAGAGGTGCGGAGAGGGCAGCCTGAAGACATCCTCACATTTGCACTTTGTCGAGCTTCTTAAAGCCAGAGAGGGTAACTTTATTTTTATGCAGACTTTTAATAGTCGTAAATGACATGCAGTAAGAGTGAGTCATATATTCATTACATGGGTATTTAGTAACATTTAGTCTTTGCCTGAAGCATGCATAATCCATTGGGAAAGGTCTGGTGTTATTTAATCGAGTTAATTATGCCTCAGATTGACATTGTGCTCAATTTGCAAATAATGAATTTACATTTCATTTGCTTAAGAAAGCGGCCTTGACCTGGCAGAGTGGGGTTGTGAGGCAGAAAGAGGCAGGAAGTTTTATAATCATGCATTTAAGGTAACTGAAGCCAATTCCACAGTGTTAGTGTTGCGAACACCATGCTCTACCAGTTAAGCTACAAGAACACCATATTCTACCAGCTAAGCTACAAGAACACCACACTCTACCAGTTGAGCTACAAGAACACCACGCTCTACCAGTTAAGCTACAAGAACACCATGCTCTACCAGTTGAGCTACAAGAACACCACGCTCTACCAGTTGAGCTACAAGAACACCACGCTCTACCAGTTGAGCTACAAGAACACCACGCTCTACCAGTTGAGCGACAAGAACACCACGCTCTACCAGTTGAGCTACAAGAACACCATGTTTCTGTTTGTTCTCTCACGCTGTATATATATGTATATGCAGTAAGTTTATCTAAGCAGTGCATGTTTTATGAGCTCCACAAAACAGGAAACAGCTCCAAAAACTCCAGATCACCTAAAGCAGGTGAGTGAGATTGTGTGATTTTCTTCTCTAACAGTTTGTCAGATGCCTGCAGCTACTTCACGTGACATAAATACAGAGTGAGAAGTGTGAGATAGGAAGATGCGGAAAATAAAACAGAAAATGACTGAAAGTGAATATTTTCATTCTGGTAGTAGATTTCAGCCTTTCATATGATATAGAAAGATACAACTCAGTGGACAAGCTCTGTATCTCTGAGGCAGAAATCTGATCATTTAATAAAGCAGAGCTTTTAGAAGATTGATTTTAGTGTCAGAGGCTGCACAGCTATACATCTAGATTGTACATTAGGACTAGTTTAATTCTGTTGTGCTCCTAACTAGTTACATTATCAATCGTTGTTGCATATAAAAAGTCTTTGTCTTGGGTCAATTTTCAGAACCAAAGCTGGTGGTTCTGAAACTTCTGGAAACAATAGAACTCAACACTCCATATAGTTGTTAATACTTCTGATAATTCGGATCACACTAACATTGAGCAGAAATATGACTTAAGAAGCTAGATGAGGAATCTGATGAGGCAGAACATGAACCTGAGATTCCCTATATGTGGGAAAAGCAGATGTTGATATATGTGCTCAGGAGATCAAAGACCCTAATGAGGTCTTGCAGATGTGGATGTATGTGCTGACGAAATAACCCCCTCTTTGACTAAACTCTGTACCCACTAAGAACAACAGAGAGCTGGAAAGCCCAAAACCTTTTCAGCCAGGTGGACAACAGTCAGAATCACACAATGAGCAGAATTCTCCAATTAACCAGTTAACAGAGTCTTTAATTGAAATGCCACATATTGAGGAGGGTGAACAACCAAATGACAAATCTGATGATGAAAACACAGGAACCACACTTTTATGGTCATTTTGAAGATTCATAACACAGAGTCTTATAAATAACAGATACTGACACTGGCCGAGAGATGAAGAGACAGCAGAAAGAATTCCAGACATACCTGAAGCCAGCACCACAAGCAAAGCCGAGGCAGAGGAACATATTGAAGAAAAGATTGTACTAATGGACAATAAAGATCAGGAAACCAATAAGAGTGTAAACCAGAATTAATAAACCAGAATATAAAATCATGGAACCCCAGAGCCAGATTTCCAACTGTATGACAGATGACAGATGTTACAGAGGACATGACAGACCAAGAGATTTTAAATACTGATACAACGCACACCTCAGAGAAAGATCCAATCACAGAGAACATAAATGAAAGAGAGATAATGATAGTGACGGATGTGATGCTGAAGAGATAGATCAAACCAAAAGCATGACATTTGATGACCTTTCAAGCATGCATGAGCAGGATGCCAAAACTGATGATGGAACCAATGATTGTAAACTGGAGGAAGATGTTTTGCTATTTGAAATGGAGGAAGCATCACATAGCTTTGTCTGAAGGAACTGAGAAGAAGCAGAGGTCATTACTGATGAACATCCCAAAGAAGCACAAGAACAACGGGAACAGACTGAAAATACAGAGGCGGATGGAAATCAGAAGGATCGATTTGAGGACCAAAGGGATAAGAAACAGGAATCAAAACTTCACAGTGAGAACCAGAAGAACGCTGAAAGCAGCGAACAAAAGGTACTGCGCTTTTTTTCTGTTCCTTTCTCCCCCTTTTTTCCTTTATCTGCCCTCACCTGGTTTGACATTTAAAAATGGCAGTATTAATAAGGAAAATATTAGGAGGAGTTGTTACGACCAAATTTAAAGGTAATGTTGCGATAGAAGACCCATCTTGACTTTGGATTCAGACTGTTCCCTCTTTTGTCCCAAGTTCAGAAGTAAAAATAAATTCTTCAAGGACGTGGCTTCAACAGCATGGCTCTGTACCGCAATGCTCGTCTCTGGAGAACAGTGATTGAAGATGCCCCCAAAATAGTCTAGCTTCTCAGTACAAGACTGCAAGACTATCATGTAGGGTAAAAAAACTCCAGTTATACACGTATTCCATATAATATTGCTACATTAATTTGTTCTTTTGTGTTTACTACATTTCAAACAGAAAATCTCCGGAACGTGTATGAATCTTAACCAATAGGTCAGAAGCATTTCTACATGCTTCTTTAAAGGGTGTTGTTTGAGAAAGAAAGATTTGGTGTTGTTTCCATGGAAACGTTGTCAACCATTTTTCTCCCCTCATCTCAGGGTGGTAACGATCCACAGTGGATTTATTTCGGAGAGTTAATGCAATATTTCTCAGGCTGGGCAATACATATCAGTTAGCGCCTGGTCGATTTAAACCACATGGGGTTAATTAGAACAACACATACCAAACTAATGCCCTCACTCACTTCCTCTCTTATCTCTTTCTCCAATGTAGGTCATCTCACCTGACCTATATCAACTTCTGTCCAATGACTTGATACACAGTAGGAGGAGCAGGGGGAATCATGCAGTTGCTATTTTGAGTAACAATATTCATGGCTATCATCAATCTCTTGCACAACTGTAAAGTCACGCCATCTTCTCAGAAACTCTAAACGTTTTAACTACGTTCTACGTGAACGCAAGTTACGTTCATTCGTTTCCAGCTTTGCACATGTAGCAGAAGACAAGAAAAGTCATATCAATACATCACAAGAGTTCTTCTGTAAATCAAGAGATATTACAGAAGAATAAAGGCCAATAAATTAACTGTTTCCGTGTCTTACTACAGTGTATTGCTACTGGGTGGAGGAGGCTCAGATTATGTGGATCTGTCTAAGATTAATTAACTAAATTAACTTAATTGACTAAAATTAACTCCCAGTATTTTCTCAGCTTACAATGGCAGTCCTTTTTTGACACTTTGAAAAAATGTTTCACTGTATGTGACAGTTGCTGTATTTAAAGTGATGTTATATAATTGTTTTGGACCAGTAGAGTGTAGCTTCATTTGCACGGTGTAAACTGATACCATGATATGCATATGATTTCGTTTATTCCTCTCGTTTCACGCCGTTGCTATTCTAAATAAAGTATCTACGATTCTTGTGGGAACAGGTGACGGGAAGTGAGAATAACGGCGCCATAATCGTCAGCATTGAGCAAAATATTTGCGAGCAGCAAAGACTCGTGAGTGTGATGATGCGCTCCCTCTCTCTCTCTCCTCCCACCCTAACCCTCAGAATTATAACGATAGTTGGAGGAGAGGCGTATTCGTCCAAGGCGTTTTGCCCTGTTAGAAGATTTACGGTCTTTTGCACTTCCAAGAAACGGGAACACGTTTATAAACGTCTGTAACTGCGCGCCATGGATTGTCATATCGTAAGTTATGAACATTTCAATCAATAATTGTTTGGCATAATAAATCGTTGTTTTATCATTGCTTATGATAACGGAATCGGTTAATTAACGACGATGAGCTAACCATCGTTTGCAAGGAAGCAAGTTTCTTAAGGTTTTCATTATGTGGTTAGAAAAGAAAAAATACTTACAAACACTTGATTTCTTTTTAAAACTTTAGTGAAATGTCCTCGGTAACAGTATATTTAAGAACGATATTGCTGCTTTGTGGGGCTTTATGCGCAATTTATGTTTTTATTATATTATCAATTCAAAATAAATGCCCCATGACACCACGTAATTGTATGCATATGAGTACGCTTTATAAACTGATTCTGCGTCGTATTTTGTTTGTTCGTCGTTATGCAGAAGTACAGTCTTGGATTGAAAATGACAGATTAGAAAAGATGTCATTATGTAAGTTCAAAAGACATGTTGGTAGATATTGGTAAGACTTGTGACTTATTATTTTGGGGAAATTTAACACGCCAATTTATAAAGGACCTGGGGAACGCCTCCGCCTGTGACCACAAGATATGAGCCTGTTGGCCAAATGCTAGGTTCATTTAAAAAGAGGCTAATTCTTAGCTCAAAAGTGGGTGGACACGCTCCTACCAGGGTTTTACAATAGACCTGCGCTCATCACTCTCACACAAGATGTTTAATAGACTGCCAACCAACCTCTGCTGAGATACTTACATTGCTGAGCTGCTTGTGGTGGGAGAATGCATGCGGTTTCACAGCTATGTACAAATAACATCACTTCCCACCTCACAGTTTTGATGTTAGGAACAACTGTGTGGTGACATGCTTCACGCAGAATGTCAGACAGAGGTATCTTCCAAAGCAGACAGTTTTGTCTCTGATGGAGTAGAAAGATAGAGATTCATTACGATGGGATTTGGGTGGGCAGAAGATCCATCATGCTGAATCCATTGTAGTGCTATATAATGTAGGGATGGTCAGAATAAACGTTTAAACGAGCGGAATAAATGCACGTCGTACCCAGTGGCGGTTTTACTAGAAAAATTGAATTTATTGTTCATTCCATTTGACAGGAGGAATGCAGCCAACCACAGGAGGAAGAGGACATTATGGACATCCCATTGGATGACCCAGAAGCCAATAAGGCAGCCGCCAAAATCCAGGCAGGCTTCCGTGGTCACATGACCCGGAAGAAGATGAAACCCGATGACAAGGCTGGTGATGAGGTGAGCAGCAGTGGTGAGGCCCTCAATGGCAGCCAAGGGGACACAGGTCAGTTTCTCTTAGTCACAGTGAATACAAGAACTAGATTGTGTTCCCACTCGGTGCAGATGTTGCCAACTATCTAGATCCAACTCAGTCTGGCAGCACATTAAGAAACAGCCCTCACAGATACGTACAGTACTTGGCTCTGAGATTTGTAAACAACAGGCTTGATACGAACTTACAAACTTGAAGAGTTCAAAAATGTGTTAGTGCTTCTTTGTTTTCTTCTTCCCTGTGTTCCGGAGTTCTGGACTTTAAAAATATACAAACTAAGCATCGCATCCTTCACACTTACTGTTAAAAAACAATCTGTCAAATCCAAAATGGAACTAAAGAAAATGAATCATCATCAAAGTTTATTGAGTCACATCTTTATAGTTGTGTTAGAACATGCTCGAGCACGCGGTTTAATTGTTGCTTTGGCGTAATTGTTTTCTTAAATCTCGATTGATGAACACACAATTTACCCAATTATAAAAAGATGACACTTTTATTAAAAGATGGCAGCGTTTGAAATGGTTATTCATAGATTCCATAGAAAGAGAATAGAACAGTGTCTCCATAGAGTTCCTCCATATTCCTCTCAAATACACCGCTGTGAGTTCATCTCACAGTTTGTTGAGAGATAAATTTTTCAAATCCAATTTCTGTGAGACTAAGACTCGGTATTAAAGCTTTTCGCAGATTTATCACTTTTTCAGTTTTCTCAGGTAAACGCACAAAGTTGCATCATATCCTGGCGGTGTTAGGTAAACTATCCACCCCAGCTCTCAGATCCTTCACAAACAGCTGATTTTCCAAAGGGGTGCTGAGATTCTACTTTATAGCAAACATATGAAAAACACACCCATTACACTGATGTTCTCAAACCAGAGCTTCTGTTCTTTTTGAACTACCTTTATTGCTGTCCTCTGATAAATCTGAAGGAGGAACCGAGCAGATCTGGTTGTTTAATGTGGAAAATGGGACAAGTGGTGAAAATGAAGGTGTCCTTCTAACCTCTAGCCGGGCCCAAATATCTCCCCTTCAGGTGTGCTGCTCCGCTCTACCCTCACCTCTGTGCCCAATTTAAGGCCTTTTCCGAGCAACATCAACCCAGTTTTCAGTTGCTAAGCATTTTATGTTTGGAAGTTCTATTTTTATCTTCAGGTGCATCTGCATCACAGAAATGAGGGTAGAATAGCGTGCTCTGTTATACTTGGGCCAAAATAAAATACGCGAGCCTAGCATCCACTCAAGTTCTGTTGATATAAATCAGTAAGTAATGCTTTCATCTCATATGTCTTCCCAAGAACATGCCAGATGTTCTCCTTGACACATCATCACATCTTCTGTGTGTTACATCATCACCCAGTCAATTCACAGAGTGTTATTTTGAATCTGTTGCTGATTCACTGAGAGTGTCGGATACAGTGAACCTGAAAATCTTATGTGTTTTGAAAGCAGGCGGAACAGATGGAATAGAGACAGACACCACATCTGGACCAGAGCAGTAAAGACCTTCTCCATGTGGACAGCAGGGTGGCTTACGGGACGGTTTCTGAAGAGGGACTTTTTGTGTCGAAAAAATTAGTAAATTAAGCTGGATTTCTCATCTGATGTGTGAACTCTTTATCTCTGTTCTGCTTATTATTATCCAGTCTGGGTGAATATTTGCTCCAGCATGCTTCTGCACCCCACAGACCGCCGTCCGTGTACTTTCTGATAATGTTTTATTTGATATTTGTTTGAGCTGGAAAATGGATGCCGTAGAGTTTAACAAACCCTAAATGCATCATTGTTGACTTTTGTTTTTGAAACTGCTGTGTTATTTTCTGATTACTTTAATAATAACATGTAGCCACTCTCAATATAAGATCTGTAATTCGTTGTCGGCCATGATAGTAGGATGTTATCAGTTGTTTATAATTATTTATAATCGTGTTGGCTGATTTGTTCGGTTTGCTTTTTTGTAATATGTTAGTTGATTGTTACCAGTCTGTTAAACAGATGAAAAAAATCAGAGCTTCCAGCACAGTACTGTATATGGCATGGCTAGATTGAAACTATTCATTTTCAGTTCCTCATTTTGCCTTTAATTACATTTATTATCGTTATTTATTGTTATTATAAGTCCTTCAAGGTTATGCATAAAATGCTTGAGTTGCTTTTATGAGTTGTATGTTTGTGACAGATTTAAAGACCGCTTAATGAGTGATGGTGAAGATAACTTTGCATGTTAACATCAGCATCAATAAGCTCAAAAGAAATTAATAAATGCTAAGAAATATGTCTGCTGTTGAAAATGGTTTTGTACTGTGGGGTGGGGGGGGGTTGACCATTCGTCTTTGAAGTCTATATATAAACAGATTTTCAGTTCCTAAAGCTATGGCAAATAAACAGTTATATATATGCAGCACAAACTGAAAGATTAACCTACACAGCAGTCTCATTAGACCTTTCACAGGCATCTCACAGCTGGAAGGCTGTACTAATGAGACACGGACAGCCGTTTATCAAGGTCATATTATAACATGGCACTTCTCTATATTCACTATTGCCCATAAAAACTGCATTTATGCCTGTAATAGTGTCAACATACTGAATATTCCATTGCACTGCATACATTCTCTGTTAACTGTGCTGCTTGTAGGGTTGAGATGAGAAGCAATATTCAAAGAAATATTGTTTAAAAGCAGAACTTGCGTGTCTGGTAATTTAAATAGTACAGGAGGCTGTGCTTTGCTGTAAATACGGACTGTATGGCAGCCTCATTTATTTTTAAATGGAAGGCATTCTTCTTGTATAAGATGTAGCACCACGACAATAACAGAACGTTACAGTATTTTATGTGCTATTTCGTGCTAATTTGCATCGTAGCTCTTGTGTGGTGACTGGTAGGATGTTTTGACAAATCAGCGTATAATAACTTTGAAATTCTATGGAAATAGCAACATAAACAACAATACCGAGCGCACTAATAATACATACATAAATTCAAACATAATACAACTTTTTAATTAGCATCTAAAGACATGTGGCACTCTGTTAATTGTGGGGGTTTTTTTCTTTGAAAATTTTCTTTGAAAATGACGTTGCCGACGTGCTGCGGACATTCATCACAACATTCATTTCCTTGAAACACCTAGTTAAACAAATCGATGCGTCCATAACTTACTATAAAATTTAAAGCGAGCGATTCGTGTCTGCAAATCTTCATGAAGTTGATTTCCTTAAATCTGATACGGCTTTTGATCCACTTTCGTACTGACTTTTAACATTTCTAAATTGGTAAAAGCAACTTAGAAAAGAACAGAAAACAGTGCACGATGTCCTCAACACAGAGGTAACAAAGACCTGACACAATTGTCATTTTCCTGCTTGTCTTCCTGAGGAAGGAGCGTTGGAGCGGCAGTCGCCCACGTCTCCTCCTCCGCACGCAGGGCTCGCTTTAGAAGGCTCCATTTTAACCTCCTCAGAATATATTCTGTCACTGACTGCTGGACTTACAGCCTCCCAAACACTTTTTTACAGGTTGCCTATGGCAACACAAAGTGCCATAAGACGGCTCTCTTCCAGACTGCTGATGTGTGCCCTGTGCTCCCTGCCCCCTACAGACTGCTGCTGACATCGCAGTATTGCCATCTGACGGCTGGCATATTTACACTATAAACGTTCAGCACAACCTCCAGAACACAGGAACTGTATAGTTACAGCCAATAAATGGTCGCATTACACTGTAAAATGTGTTTTTTAACAAAATTATAGACAGTAGAATGAATAGGTAGGTAGTCTGAACTTTGTGTTATGCTGAACACAACGTCTATAGATATGAATTTCATAAGATCTCAACACTTTAAACTGTACAGTTTATGCACCTCAGTGGCCTGAAAGCAAAATGTCCAGTAGGGGGCGCCTATCATATAACACAAGCTTACTGGCAACACATGCTGTGTGTCAACAATAAAAAGTAGGGCAGGCAATTTCAGAAAAAAAATTAGGAACAGCAACCTCGCTTTGAAAACACAAGATCCCACCCTCCCTTCAGAGCACTCTCCAAAGCCACGCCTCCTGCAATACCCATGAATGCATACATAGGTAGGACATCCTATAACTGTATTCCTACCCTGCCTTTACAGTTCATACTGTTCAAAATCCCACTCTTTGTTTCAAACCTAATGACATTTTTATAGAATATTTAGCAGAATGCGCAAGCTGTTTTTTTCCTTTACAAAACATCACAGTGCCCAGAGACTTTGCAGTTGCAATAGACAAACCACCATAAAAACATTATGTGTTCTAAAGCAAGTCTTCTGAAAAGGTGGGGAAAGGTTTAGTTTGAAGACATTTGAAGACAGATATAGTCTATTCCATTAGCATTGCGCTCTCTGAAAAGGTCACAGCTGTGCATTTTTATCAATAAACCACAGCTGCTCACCAATAAACATGAAGGACCAGAACTATGTGCTTTATAATTAGAATCACTCATTCTGTCATGTTTCACAGGACCTCAAGGTCGGGGTATGTGCACACTAGATGGTTTCAAGAGGATCTTGTCCAGTGAAGATGTGTATGTGGCCCTTTCATGTTTTCAGTGCACTGTTGACCTTAGATGGTCACACTCTACTTGACAGAGATCTTCAGAAGATGCGAGAGTTCAAGTGGACTTTTATCCTGCAGAGGACAAAAGCCAATGGCAAGCTCTGTGTGAGTATGTGTGTGTTTCAGAGCTCTACAGAGGCTTTGATCCGTCAAAACACAGAAGACCACTGAAGACAACAGGCTGTATGTTCAGTGAAACTCTAAGTTTCGGTAAAAGTGTTTCCTTCCACTACCTTTTTGCATAAATAATTTGCTTTTTTAACTTAATGGAAGGTCAAATTTCACAAACTACAAAGTCTGTTTGTTTGTTTGGGTCAAAATACATCAAATGAAATGCATTTGCTTGATTTTAATTTGTTGTTTTCATTGTGTGCTAAATTATTTATTGGTGTTTGCTACAGCAAGCACTGTGATTATTATAGTATGGTTCCTATTTAGGGTTAGAGTTTGAGTGTTAGAGACACCCTTAACTTTATTAAGTAACCCACCCCAAACTGTGCAGCACAAACACAACATTCTGGTACACTCATAGAACATATATGCTGAATGTTTATCTATGGAGAGTTGGGGGGAAAATGTCCAGTCACATGACCACAGTGGTACTGACCATATAAAACCCTTGCAGGACAATATCATCAGCTGCCAGACAGACATGTGACGGCTAGGGTACAATTCTAGGCCAAATATTTATTTACTTTCTGCATCTTGGCAGAAAGATTTTGAAATAACACCAAGTTAAAATGAGAAGCTGGGGTTAAATCAATGAAATTAATACTTTTTAAGTGCGAACTAAGCGTCCACATACTTTTGGTGCCACAGTATTCAAAGGCCCAGGATGGGGTATCCCTTTAAGAGCTGCTTAAAACATAAACATCTTACGTGTACAAAGCCCTTTTCACTACAGATTGATGCCTTAGCAACACGTAAGGCCGCCTCTTTTCATCTCTAACGGCCTGGTGGTGTAAAGATATATGGGGCTTTTAAATTACTGTGGTCTACATGTGGGAGGGCCTGGCTAGACTGAGGTACGTGGGAGTATGTAGGGGCAGGTGGAAGAGAGAGCATGTCTATTCAGTCTGAGTGCTTGTACTTTAGAAGTTGTATAGCAATTCTCTTGCAGCGTTTTTCTTTTTTATTATAAATTCTTCATGAAAGCGGACCTTCATTACAGTTAGGAACTTCTTAAGTAATGAGCCATTTTTGTTGGTAATTTTGTTGTTGTTTTCTTCCATTTTGCACGACGGCTACAACATAAAAGTGTGCTACATCAGTTGTGGGTGTAATATGTGACTTGAATGTGCTGTATTTGAAAGTGCTGTAGATAGTGACAGCTCAAACTTTCAGATTCGTCGTGTGTAGGGAGATGACAACAACAACAATAATATCTTTACATTATCATGACAACTGTCTCTGTTTTTACAATCACTCCACTGGACTAAAAATCACAACTGAACATCTCGGTACCATCTCGATATTTTCTCTTAAACCGACAGAAGTGAGAACGAATGAAGAGCAAATGGATATTGTTGCTTAAGTTTCCTGCTTTTCTTAGCGTGTCTCTTCTCTGTCTCTTTAGTTTCAATATGAATATTTCAATATGACCTCAAACATTTCTTGTCACATTCTCATCCAATCAACTCCGCTCTATACTGTTATTGTACTGCACTGTAAACAACTGCCCCGTGTGCGTCATATCAGATCTAAATGTTGATACTTGAAATTGAAAATAATTGAAAATCTGAGCTAGAATGTCTCGCACCACTTTGCACCGTCTCATGCCAGTGACTGTACTGAGAGGACAAACACACATGCACAATGCACAAACACAAAGAGGGCCAGATAATAGATAATCACTGTGGAGAACCTTATAAAGCCAGCAAAGCACGCAAACACACACACACGCATAATCACACACACATACACACACACACACACACACATACACACACGCATAATCACACACACACACACACACACACACACACATACACACACACACATACACACACACACATACACACACACACACACATACACACACATACACACATACAGGGTCACACACAGAGCTGTTGTTTACGCTCAGATCCTGAGATCGGGGTTCCAAGCAGGCAGTGTCCCGTCTGGCAGGAAGCACTCTGCTCTCTCATGGACGTGATTGGAGTGGACAAATCATGCTGATTGTGTGGGAGAGAAACACAGCGCTGCTCCCAAGATGAAGGCAGTGCGGGAGGCATCGTCCAAGAAGACAGTCTTTCCTCCACTGGTTCTTCTTCTGTGCGTTTTCATCGTATGCTTGGCTGGTAAGACAACATGAGAGAACTTTTCTGCTGTGTGCATTGACAGGGAAGAGCAGTGTGGGGACAATTTTGAAAGGAAGAGAAAGTGTGTGCTGTTGACAGAGTTTCACTTTTCAATATGTTGCGCCTGTGGGTGTCCGGGATGACGGGTATCACAAATAGAGCGATCAGTCAAGTACAGTAATTAGCAGTAAAAGGCATTCGCTGGAATTGTGAAAGCTAAATGCTGATATTGTTTGTTAGGAAGCATTGTCGTGTAAGACAAATACTGACTCGTTTAAGGATAAAGTTTAATAATGGGAAGTTTAGGGATCGGGAGCTGTCACAAAGCTTCACAAAGCTCAAAAGCATCCAGAAAGTAGTCGTGCAATATATTCCAAATCCTCTATAGCCATGTGTTTTTTTTATATAAGGAACAAAATGGAAATTTTGTTTATTAATCAACTACTGCTATTTTTTAAATACTTGCCGTTGTTTTAATTGTATGAAAGTGCAGATTTTACATTCTGGTGTAAATGAAAAAATGTTCCACAGAAGACATTAAATAATCATTTATGATTAAATATTATATTAGAAGACAAATAGAATGATTATAATATTGCATAGAATTATCAATTAAATGAGTCTGTGCCGGAATTTTGGCAAAATTATTCAAATTCATTGATGTGTATATCTGATATAGCCAGACAAGGGGACAAATGTATGGACATAAAAATACCTTCAAACTAAAGTCAAGTCTTTCTACCACTGTTGTGGTGTGGTAGGCTCTGATTAGCAGAATCACTGGGCCCCACTGTCTACATCCCCCCCATCCACAAAAGAACATGTCTTTAGCACAGCTGCACCTGATTGGAGGAGAGCAGGCCTACAATCCAGGCCTTTGTTAGCTGATCTTGGCAAGACCTCAGCCCTGAGAATTGTTGCCACAGCGATTGAGCCATGCCACGCTGACTCGCGCTGCCAAATTGGGCAAAGACATGTTGACTCACTTAGGGGCCACCTAAGTGCTGGAGATCATTTTAAGCAGAATGCATTTTTTAAATATAAACGCTTTTGAGGTTAAGCATTTTTTCTTGACGAATATTATTTATACCTCTAGTGCACTTCAATTTACTTCAGTTTAATGTTCAGTTTGCTCTTTATGTATGTTTATTAAGCTGCTTTTATCCAAAGCGAATGCCAATGTATTCAAAATATACAATTTATCAGTAAAGCATGTGTACTCTTTGTCAATCTAATATTTATCTAATTATTATTTTATTTTCTAACATCAATTTACAAAAGAGAAAATACAATACAGAACGCTACTTCTTTTTCCCATGTCTTTAAGTTTATACAGAGGAATGTGCACAGTGTAATTGTCATTAAAATTTTGTCCGTTGTTTGATAATAATGCTGAGAATATTGTTGTATTAATTTCATTCTAATGTGTGTGTTTGTATTTAGTTGTAGGTGGAGTAAACATCAGCAGTCCGTCTCCTCTAGTGCGAGGCACGCTGGGAGGCTCCGCCCTGCTCTCCGTCATCTATACCAGCACCAGCTCTGACCAGCCCGTTATTAAGTGGCAGCTGAAGAGGGACAAGCCCGTCACCGTGGTCCAGTCCATTGGTACAGACATCATTGGAAATCTGAGGCCTGAGTACCGCGGTAGAATCCTGCTGTTTGAGAACGGATCTCTGCTCCTGCATCAGCTGCAGCTGTCTGATGAGGGAGCTTATGAAGTGGAGATCTCCATCACTGATGATACCTTCACCGGAGAGCGATACATCAACCTCACTGTGGATGGTAAGAAGGACATGATGGATTCATCTGAAGTTGCTTGCAGACACCTAAGAAAAACTTCTAGCACATTTAATAATGGCATAATTTTAGCTGATCTATATAATATTATGTAGTAATAATATTTGGGCATTATGAGCATGTAAAAATCCTAAATTAATACACACAATTACAATTATGAGAACTATAGTAATTCTTAAACTGTGCATGTTTATATTTTTGAAAGACATTATTAAATGTGATGTTTGAAATGGCACCAAAAATGTATATATTAAATGTAATGTAAGTCACTTTGGTATGTTTGAATAATGCATGACAAATGTAAATAAATGTAAATGCATTTAATTCTCAGTGGAGCAGTCTGTAGTTTAACCTGTTGTCTGTCTGCCTATCACAGTTCCAGTGTCCAGACCTCATGTGCATATGAGGGCCTCATCCGTGCTGGAGTTGACCGAATTCTTCACACTCAACTGTACTCATGACGGCGGCACCAAACCGACCTACAGCTGGCTGAAAGGCGGGAAGTCTTTGACCAATGACTCGCGTCTGCTCCTGTCACGTGACCAGAAGGTCCTGACCATCTCCCGTGTTGTGATGTCAGATGATGACATCTACAGCTGCAGGGTTGAAAACCCCATCAGCAGTATGAAGAGCATTCCCGTCAAACTCACTGTCTACAGTAGGTGATGTGACTCCACTTTCACTCTGGTTCACATTAACAAAATAAGGAATAAGAAATTCATGTCAGATTAATGTCAGAATGAGAAATCAAGCAACCAGGATGGTACACAGTTAATCATAGAGGTTAAAAGGCTGTAAATATGCATAATGACATGATGGTTTTATATAATGCAATGCAAATATTGTATATTAGGCATATTCATCACACTATGACATCACACAATCTGACACAAATCATTTTGACAGCTTGGTTTCAAAGAAGTTTAAAGCTCTGAAACTTACAGGATGTTTTTATATTACAATGACCTCTTATGTCAAAAGATTAGGGAAAATTGGATTCCTAAATTCTTTACCCTTTTAAAGAAACAGTCACCCACACAAAATATTTTTTAAAATCTCACTATAGCTCTTTCTATACAACAGCAGTTTATATAGACTACAGCTATAGACAACAGCACCGATTTTTGCAGCAACATCACTGTGAGAATTTCAATTGAACGTTCATGTATGTGATTTATTCCTTTAATCCTGGCGGGCTGTGAGTGTTTATATAAGGGCTGTGAGGGGGGAGTGTTTATTAACAAGGTTTTGCTCCAGTGGAGCTCAGCTGACTAATCCTCTCCTACATCTACTGCTTCACCTCCACCGTTGAGCCCAGCAGGATTCTACAGTCCCTCTCTATAATCTACCCTTTAAAAAGCCCCCAGGTTGCCAAATTCATTCATGCACTTTGTATTACTGACAGTCTGTGGGTCAAGTCTTCCATATAAGGTCTCCAGAGTGCAGTTGTTTTTTCTGGAGAGAGAATTTGAAAGATGTTTTATGGTACTGTGTTAACCTTTTGTCAACCTTTATTTCTCCATTTTGAATTTTGCAGGACGGAGCTCCCTTTATATCATTCTCGCCACTGGAGGCATTTTCTTGCTTATCACCTTGGTGACTGTGTGCGCCTGTTGGAAACCTTCTAAAAAGTACCACTTTTATTGTCCTTATACATTTTTTTTAACTAATCTAAAGCAAGCGGCTGTTTCTGTGCAAGGTCTCTGTGCTTCAAATGTAAGGAGGTTAAAGTTACACAAATCAGATAAAAAGAATGACCAAAGTAAAGGAATAATTGAGACACAACCCATCTGCTTTCAAATGTACGCTTCAGCAAATGCATTTGATGCTTTCCGTCACAGGCAGCACTTGCTAATGTAAATCTATCTTCTGTCTGCAGAAAAAGACAAGAGCTCGCCAGAGAAAGCAGACAAAATATATCTGAACAGAACAATGGCAATCATGAGGGTAATGTTAAATGCAATATTGTAATATTTTAAAGGTGCACTTTGTCCCAAATTAAAAATGAGTTTACATAATAATAAATTAAAATGAAAATGAAACTAAATGAAAAATATGACTAGTTATATTAATAACAGTTGTCTTGTTTTAGATATGGGCCATACTATTAAATACCTGTTATTAAATATTTTTATTTATTCGTTTTTTGCTTTAAATGGCACTTGTAAATAAAAACCTTTTGCATGCTGCTATATTTTTGTATATTCATGATTATGTGTCAGTGTAATCAAAACCAGACCATAGCCATACCGGCTAGCCCATCATTAAAGCACACACATAATTCTGAGTGCACCTTTGAGATTTGATTATTCAATTTCATCATACATTAAAATATTCACATTCCCTTTCATTTAACCTTGGATACTTTCTTTATAGTAGCTGATGTTGTTCCTGCTAGAAATTATCATAATCGTCGGAACCCAGGACTGTATGTTCTCAAAGAAACTGTAAGACGTTATTGTTTTATTGTTATTATTATTATGCTATTATTATTGATTCACTGTTGTTGACAATGTGAAGGACAAATTAAGTTCTTCTTTGTTCCAGGATTTCCATGAGGACGCAGACGAGCCTTCTTGTAATTATATGAACCCTATTGACACCCTCAGCCCACCTCGTTATCCCAGCATGTCTCCCTCTTCTGCGCATTCTCCAGATGCTTACATGCACTCAGAAAGAAGATACACTCACACTCCCGTCTCCTCTCCACCTTCAACCCCTCATCCGACTCTAACTCCTCCTCTCTCCAGTCCCCCACACCTGGGCAGTTTAACACGCAAGCCCCACCCTCCGAGATTAAGCCCCTCCCCTCCACGCGTGGAAGAACTTCCGGTTGAACCGGAGAACGGTTTACTCCACCACAGTTTACCACGATGAACAGGACTGAGAGATGAATGACGTGCGATAAATGTGTTATTTTAAATAAATGCTAGTATTTTATCCCTCCAAAAGCCTCGAATAGGTAAAATAAATTGAGTTTAAGCAAATATCTAAGAGTGTTCTCCATAGTGCATGGCTGCACATGGCTGTGTTGGATGAATGTTTTTTATACTAAAACAATATAATTTGGTTAATATTTTCATTAATGTTTTCTGGCCTTTATTTAGCTTTTATTCTCTGAAAGCGATAGTCAAAACTTAAATCAAAATTTCATTTTATATATAATGTCATTTTATCGTTGTCTGTTTGGGATTTATTGTAAATCTGAGTGATATATTGTTACTGTGCTTTAGCATTAAAATGATTTTATTTAATTAAATAATTGAGTCCTCAACTTGTTGTACTTAAGTAAAACTTAGTAATATTTACACTTTTTCACCACTAGAGGCTGCCATACCCACATCAATCAATAAAATCTCTGTCATTTACAAGTTAACCCAATATGATAAAAATAACCCAGGCAGAATTGTTTAACTTTTACCCGAGGTTTTATTGCTCTACTTATGGGTCTACTTTACTTCAAAAGGAAGCGTTCCATACAACAGCCTGTATATTTAAGAGCATGTTTAATTAATCAGCTATAAACGGTACGTGTTTAAAATAAATTTATACTGGATATGAGCTGAATTATTATCTATGTGAAATATATGGTGCTTGATAAGGGCTGTTTTCGAATCGATGATTGTAACGTTTAGGCTGATGATCATATGTCAGGTGAAGTGCTTCAAAGCATATATATTTAAATACAAGCCTTACTTTTTTGATTATCTTCTATTCTTTTAACCCAAACAAGACACTCAAGTAAAAATATTCAAATGACTGGTGTTTGATTTTTTCTTCCACAGTATTCAGCAATCCTATCATTTTTTGCCTACAGTATAAACACTAGTACTTAAGATGGTCCATGATCAAAATAGTTTACGTGTTTAAGTGGTGATTATGCATAATAGTTGCAATCATGGCTCGTAGAGACATTTTGGCGTAGCTACTCTAATCAGACCAATAGAATCTCAAATCACTATTTCTAATTCTAAAGAGAGACCAATAAAATCCTACCAGCATTCCAAGGTTATTCTTCTGTATTAAGAGCATCATTTTCTAAAATCATGTAAGCTTGCTTTGCATATAGGAAGAAGAGCTTTAAGGAACACAAGGCAGCCTGTGTTTGTAGGCAAATTGCTTTACTTTATTCTCTTATCAGCCGTTCAGCATATTTTGTGCAGATTTTAAAGTCGGTTCGGTGCTACACAGCCGGAAGTTGTGTGTTCCTCAGTTTAGCGGGTCAGAAACAGTAACACATAAGAAGCAAAAATGAATCTTTCAAGAAGACTTTCAAGTTCCAAACAAAGAGAGAGGGTGAAACATTAGTGGGCTAAGAAGATGAAAGGACCTTAATGGAGGAGTTTTCCATATTCCTGCCCAGATCTGGCACTGACACAGCTATAAATTGAGCGACCATAACAGCCCTTATTATCAGGATAATGTGCTTCCCTCAGATCTTTTATTATTGTAATATCGCCGCACTCTTCATTGTTCCCTGATTAGCGGCGAGCATATGTGGTTCTGATTACCTGAGGTGTGATTTCCTTTGTCACATAGTTGCGTAAGCTTCTCCTGACAACATCTTTATAAATTTAGGCCCTCTTGTCCTGTTTTTATGAATGTATTTGGGACCTTTTGGTAATATTAAAAGTTACTCCAGTTGGCAAATGGTTTGGAAAACAATTCTGGTCTGTTATCATGTGCAATTACCCTTTCTAAATCCTCTGTTCTTATCTCAGTTGTGTTCCTGTGTCAGCGTTGTTAGACCCCCTGGGCGGACCGGGCTGCTAATCTGTTACCTCCGTGGAGGATAATTAGTGGCACATGAGACTCTGAGAATTAAGAAGTAGGAAGCTTTTTTGGCCCTTGAGGGATGAGATGAGAGAGAAGGAAAATGAGAACAGGTTTGCTCTTGTCTCCATAGTTCACACCTCCATCCCATGTTTGCTGGGGCTGCTAATGATCTAAAAACACACGCCAACACCTCTGTTAGTCCTTAATCTTCATGAGCCAATGAGGTTGAAGATATTTCAACTGAACCTCACGTATTGCACATGAGAAGGACCCATGGTGGTTATGTTCTAGCTTCTAGCTCTTTCCTCAACTGACCAGAACATCTGTTGTCCTGTCTGTGGACATAGGAGAATGTAGGGCATGTGACGGTGACAGAAATGTGCCAACAATTGCTTTCCTAATGTGGTGTATGACGTAAATATAACGATTGCTACAATTTCATGCAAATGTGGCTTGAATAGATTGTAAACCCATTAGACAGTCCATGTTTGACCTCAAAGATCTCAATTATCCATCAGCGAGAACAAGCTTCTTGTATTTTAGTCTACACTTTAAACTCTCATCCATAAAATGCATCACTTATTCAAACACAAATGCCAAGTTGCCTAAATAAGCAAGAGGGACAATAAAATGACTAAATTAAATGATTTTGACAGCAACAATAGACTTCAAGGGGGTTGGGCACTGTTTCACCATAGTAACTGTTCCCCTTGGCAACGGCGGAGAGTGACAATTATATTCAGGGACCTCTAGTTCCCCGAGATTTCACCTGCTTGCTTGTTCTATTTGGCTCCATAGAGCACCTGGGACGGTGAGCGATTGGCGACTGCTCGCGGGGAGAACTGGGAACTGCTGGCACGGCACAGGCAAGACTGCTATTTTCTGACAAACGTTCTGCAATGCTGTGAATACAAACACTTAATCACATAGAGATTAAGTTTAATGGTCAAAAATAAAAGTAGCCTCTGCTTTACAGCTGTATCTCAGCTTGTCTTTTTGAACTAAGGTTTTCAGGAGTCTCAGGTGACACTGTCTGTCTGTGATAATGGAAGGCTTGTTTGAGCTCTCAGTGTATCTGACATTGAGAGACAAAGTCATTGTAGAGACGCATTGATTTACAGTGTTGAACAAAGCAGTTGTTTGATTTTACACTGTAATGAAAATGACCAGGATAAGATTTTAAATGTTGGTCAAATGAATGAACTTGTGCATATGTGACAACCCTAAAAGGCTTTTAGCCGCTATGCTTAAACTTCTTAAAATTCCAGGTGAAATGCACCTTGATTTCAGGATTAAACATGGTTTAATAGTTTGTTACTTTTGAACTGGGGTTAGAACTTCCTTTAACCCTGTTTAAATTGCTTGACAGTGTCAGGTGAGAAAAATAAGCCTCATCAGAAGTTGTTCTTTTCATCTGTTTATTTATTTTATGTTCAGAGGGCATTTTATGTGGTGGGCCATTGGCTGGATCTGCTCCTGGTACGAGTCGGCTGGATAGGTGGAGACAGGCTCAAGAAGTTCATTTGCCGGTGTGGTAAGACAGTGCTGTTAGCATGGGGTCTGGCTCCTCTTATGGCCCAAAAGTCATCTACCTGGACATAGATGGAAAAGTGCAGAAGGTGAGTGTCATGTTTACGTAATTTAAAAAACATCACAGTGGCAGGTTATGGATTATGACATCATGTACAGTGTTATATTATTAGTATACTAGCTGCCAACCTGGTTTTGTCTTCTAATAACTAATGACAATTCTAATATCTAGAAAGCGGCGGGTGCCTTATGACCAATTTAATAACATGATTTTATTTATGAATAGTTTTGGATTTATTCATTTATTGGATTAACGGATTTATTTACTTTTTATGTGTAGTTATGTTTTATTACAGCTTTAACATTGGAGCGTTTCATGCTAAAATTTCCCCTTTTTTTAATGTTGGACTTTGATTTTTTGTGCTAAGTATTTTGATATGCATTAAATATTGTGGGTTTTTTTGTTGTTGTTGTCATTTCAACACTGCCATGGGGAATGTGATCCGTCTAAATCTAATATTCAACGTTTAAACAGATGGTTTGTTCTGTAAAGTAAACTGTTTTAATGCACACGGTGCTAGCGGTTGTTAAGTGAGCGTGTCCTGGCGGGTGCAGGGAGAGCAGGTTAAAAATAAAGCTGAAGATGGCGTGTTCCACAGGTGTGACTGACACCGCGTACTGTTGTGACACTTACCCGGTTTCTTCTGATTCTCCATTGTTCTCTTCTATTGTGATTCCCATAGAAATGACTAGTCAGCACATTAAAGTAGATTATACTGTCAGATTGATATTCATACATATCATATTTATATTCATACCATTAATTATGAATTTATATTCATTATCAGTACATTGTCAATAAAAAAAGTCTGTATTTTAGAAAGTTAGATTTTTGGCATTTAGGAGTTTGGTACCATATGCTAACTTTTCATTGCTTATCATTGTCATTCATTATATTTTATCATCAAATTAAGAGTGTGGTTTTAATTTGTTATTTTTTGTGGCTTGTTATTTATGTGGGGTTTGTCAAACTCTGAGAGTGACACGTGTTTACTGTAGTACAGGATGTGCCTGTCTACCACACCTGCCACCAATATCACTCTGTCAATGGATATACCAATATCACTCTGTCAATGGATATACCAATATCACTCTGTCAATGGATATACTCATCAATTCAACTCATCATATACAGTCAATTTTAAATCACGAATACTTGGCAGAATTTCCAAGAAAAATGCGTTGTTTAGAAAAATACTCTTTCATTTTTAAATGCAGACTTGCAGATATTTTTGCTGTTCAGATTAAAGTGTCTGACAGTGTTCTGTTTGTGAAGTGGGAGATTTAAGCAAAAGCTCCACCTACAGCTCCACCTACAGTCCACATACAGCTCCACATACATCTCCACATACAGCTCCACATACAGCTCCATATACAGATTCACCTACAGCTCCACATACAGCTGCACATATAGCTCCACCTACAGCTCCGCCTACAGTTCCGCCTACAGCTCCGCATACAGCTCCACATACAGCTCCACATACAGCTTTACATTCAGCTGTACATACAGCTTTACATACAGGCATGGCTAGAAATACAGCTGACACACCCTTGTTTGTTCTTTTGTGTAGGTGCTTTTTAGTCGCCACTGCAGCCCATGTGACATCAAAGAGCTGCTGTGTTCCTCCTCCAACATCCCCAGGTCTGTATATCACCATGATATCACCACTAATTATCTCGATGTATCTCAAAAACCCAAAGCGATTAAAAATGAAGTTATAAGAAGGAATACTTTACCCCAAAATAAAAATCCTTTAATTATTTACTCATCTTAATGTCATGCCAAGCCTGTATGATTTTCTTGCTTCTAAAGAATACAAAAAAAGATGTTTTAATATATGTTGAAAACCAAACAACAACGGCACCCATTCACTTCCATTGTAAGGACACAAAACTACTGAGACATTTCTCAAAATATCTTCTTTTGTGTTTCACAGAACAGAAATGAGCAAATAATGGAAAAGATTTATGGGTGAGCTTTTTTTAAATAAAGCTGAAGTAAAAACGACATTCTATTTCTCTCTGTAGAAACACAGCCATAATGTTGGTGGACCCTGAAGGTGCTCTCATTTCGATCGATCCCACGATGCCCACCAACACCCCCAAGTAAAAAGCAGCACTTTCATTGTTGTTTGTATAAGGTTTTGTTAATTTCATTTTTGATATGTCAGCTAATGATTCAATTTTGTCCTCGCAGCTCCCTGTACAAAGTTATTTCGTTGTCGACCGGCCAGCTGGGGGGTAAACGCACATCATGTTCCACTGTTACAGTGTTTGGCTCTTACATTAAATCTTTAGAACTCTAGGTCTTCATTTCATCACACTTATAATTAGAGTCGAGTTGTTCTGCTCTGATTTATAGCCTGTGTGTTTTACCCCACAGAAAAAGAGGATATGTTTCAGAATGTGCTCTCACAAGTTGCAGAGCAGTTTAGCAGGTAATAAACAGGTTTGTTTTCTGTTGGAAGGGAGAGTAAATATAAATTTTTATTACTGTCAGGGATCTGCAGGTGAAAGATCATTTTCTTCATTCTGCAGAGCATTCAGGATTAATGAACTGAAGACAGAGGTGACCAATCGGCTGGCTATGCTGGAGAAGAGGGTAGAATGTATGTAATGACAATTCTGCTTGTTTGCTTTCTCCTACCAAGGCTTAGGAATGCCTGTATTGATATCTTCGTTTCTATTAGCGCTTGCCAGTTAACCTTCAGAATTTTGTCTTTGTTGACCCTCAACACACTTTAGTGAATAACTCGTCCAGCACCCTTAAATGATAGCTCAAACTTGGTGCCTTTTTATAGGAAAGCATCCAGTCTCACTTGGAAAGAAATCCATAGATTTCTTTGAAGCCCTATCTAGAATCAGAATAGCATAGACTATCATGGAGGGTTGGGCTTGAGAGAGTAACCAGCCACCTTCAATAGTAGCAGCTACCCTAGTAGCCACCTAGCAACCACCCATAACATCCTAGCAATTGCATAGCAACACCCTAGCAACCACCGACACCACCTTAGCATCGGGGCAGCAAGTTTTGCTTAGCAATTGCAAGTAAATTAAAATCGAGTTTTTCTAGAAGTTTTGACAAGTTATATAGTTTTATATATATATATAGTTAATATTTTTGTTTGTACAGTGGAAGGGTTAAAGGTTGTGGAGATTGAGAAGTGCAAAAATGACTTAAGGAAGCTGAGAGATGAGATGACATCCAGACCTGGGGGAAGGTAAACGAAAGAAACTGTTTAACAGTCAAATCAGCTCAAGTGTAACAATCTATCTGCTATCTATCTAAAGTGGCCATCAAGACATAGGTGTGGCTTGTTTTTTTCAAACAAGTAACACAAGTGTATCTAAATGACTCCTTCACTTTCTTTTTAGAGTGAATTGTCCGTGCAAGTACAATTTGTCCGACGACGGAAAGAAGTTAACTCCAAGACGTGATGTCCCGAATTACCCAAAGGTTCTTTACATTTTGCAATGTGTTTTGATTCAATTATAATTTACCTGGATGGAAAACTTTTCCTCTCTGTTTCACACAATCTCTATATCAATCTCACAAATGTCTATCTGATGTCTATCTCACAATGTCTTGATTTCTTCAGTACACGCTTTCTCAGGAGACCATTGAAGCACTGAAGAAACCAACCTTTGATGTTTGGCATTGGGAGCACAATGAGGTGAGTCATTGGTGGACTCATTGGTGGAAAATGGTGGAATTGGTGGAACTCATTATTGGAAAATGTTGGAATTGGTGGAACTCATTATTGGAAAATGGTGGAATTGGTGGAAGTCATTATTGGAAAATGGTGGAATTGGTGGAAGTCATTATTGGAAAATGGGGAAATTGGTGGAAGTCATTGGTGAAAAAATTGGTGGATTAAATGTACATTAGGGTCCAAACGTTTCAGACCAATGCTTTGAATTTTGCTTCTTTTTTATTGTTGCAAATGATATTATCAGCATAAAGTTTAATTTGTTAGAATTCTGGAGGACCCTAATGTCCTGTAATAACAGCATGAATAATTTCAGTGTGGTGTAAAAGGTTTAAACCCCATTGTATTTACATTTTAAAGGATTTCTGTGCTGCTATAGACACACATGCATTGTATGTACTGTACAGAGATTTGACAGTGGCTTGTATGTTTGTTAGATGCTGAGCTGCCTGGAGTACATGTACCATGATTTAGGCCTTGTGAAGGAGTTTAACATGAATCCAATCACTCTCAAACGCTGGCTGGTAAGAGAACAATTATCAATGTAATGATTAAAGGTTGCAAAAATAAAGTAACATCCCAGCTAACAGTTTTAGTGTGTAGGAGCGTTTCCCTAATGTTGCCATTAAGTAACAAAAACGTTAAAAATGTTTTGAAAGTTCTACAAGCGTTTAAAATGTACTGTTTGTTATAAAAACATTATTTAAATGTTTTAAATTCTGTAACGTTTTTAAAACATTCCAATAGCTACTTAAGAATAACATTTTGATATACAATATATAACTTCATTCATGCAGTTTGCAGGTGATTTTATCTTACAATGCTGTTTTATGTGTGTTCACTGGGCGTCAAACCCGTGACCTTAGCATCGTTAAAGCCATGTTACACCAGTTAGCTAAAGTAAATTCTACTTAGCATAAATTAACACTCAGCACTTTATAACTCACTGATTCTTTTCAGCTGAGCATTCAGGAGAATTATCGCGGCAACCCTTTCCACAATTTCCGTCACTGTTTCTGCGTGAGTCAGATGATGTACGGCATGATCCACCTCTGCAACCTCCAGGTGAGACTCTTTACGAACGTAGCAATTAGCAAAGCAATTACTCTGAGACAGTAAAAGTGGAACGCGGTGTGTGTGGCCTGCAGGAAAAGCTCACGCTGACGGATCTGGGCATTTTAATGACTGCTGCTGTATGTCACGATCTGGACCACCCTGGATACAACAACACGTAAGATCTTCACTTCTGTGTAATTATGTTCTCAGGTCGGTTCTCATAAAAACATGCAGGTGTACTCGAGTATTAACTATCACAGGTTTGTGATGATCATGTTATGATCCTGTATTTAGTGAGGTTATGTAGTATCTTTTAATACAGGTACCAAATCAATGCCCGCACTGAGCTGGCTGTGCGCTACAACGACATCTCGCCCCTGGAGAACCATCATTGTGCTGTGGCCTTCCAGATTCTCTCACTGCCCGAGTGCAACATATTCGCCAACGTGGAACCTGAAGCCTATAAACAGATCCGACAGGTACGCTTGTTATTCTGCAGGATAATGGCAGGATCTAAGTCAGCTTTATCAAGATAAATGTTTATTATGTGACATTGTATCGCCAGGCTATTATCACTCTGATTCTGGCCACGGACATGGCCAGGCATGGTGAGATTCTGGACTCATTTAAGCACAAAGTGGACAATTTCGACTTCACCAACGAGGAGCATGTGACTTGCGTATGTATCGTTAATCACATGACCTAGAGTTAAGACCTTTGATTGGTCGGTTTGGTGTAAATGGTATTTTGCAGGTAATGATTTGTTCAGCCATCTTTGTGCTTCCATCATACGTTCAGCTGAAGATGGTCCTTATCAAATGCTGTGACATTTCCAATGAGGTGAGGCCTACAGAAGTGGCAGAGCCGTGGGTGGACTGTCTGCTGGAGGAATACTTCATGCAGGTTTGCTCTACTTCAGCTCAGCACCTTGTGTTTTCATGGCTAACTCCCCTGCAGTGATTAATTGAAGCTACTCTTCTTGTTTAGAGTGATAGAGAGAAATCTGAGGGGCTTCCTGTGGCTCCTTTCATGGACAGAGACAAAGTGACCAAACCCACAGCCCAGATCGGCTTCATTAAGTTTGTCCTCATCCCCATGTTTGAAACAGTCATGAAGGTATGTGAGAGAAGTTCTAGAGTGTTCTCTGGTTGTCAATCAAACTTTGAAGCATCGTTAAGACATACTGGTCCTCAAATGAATAGGTCCTCAAAAACAAGCAAACTGAGGGTTTTTCTTATGTTCTGACTTGAAATGATAGAACTATGTTTGAAGTACACAGCACGTAGAATATAAGTATAATAATGTATATATGATGTAATGTATATAAGTATAAGCATGTATATAATAAGTATGTTGTGTCAGTTGTGAAGGTTTGTGTACTTTGTGTGTCGTTCAGCTCTTCCCTCAGATTGAGGAGATTATGGTGCAGCCTCTCAGAGACTCACGGGACCACTATGAGGAGCTGAAGCAGATTGATGATGCCATGACAGAGGTAACGCCCCTCAGCTCCTAATGACATAATTTATAATCACGGTATATTCATTGCCTTTGGCTTATTCCATATAACTAATGACTCAAAAGTATAAAAATGTAAATAGTTAAATCGGTAAAATACTATTGTATACGTTTATAGTAGTAGTTATGACTGCATAAAGTTTCTTTACAGTGCTTATATTGAGATGAAAGATGTTTATTGCTAAAATATACAAATGACGTCATACACAAATACCGCAGATTCTTGTCTTGTATCTAGTATGTAAGTGTGACATTGAGGAAATTGTTAACATAAAGGTGTGTCTTTTATTCAATGAGGCACAGAAGAAAAAAACAGAAAATATGTCATTAGGAGGGAAGAAGAAATAAATGTGGGTGTGAGCTGAAGGATACTGTGTAAGTAGGTTAATACAGCGCACACTGAACACTGTTATTTTCATACATACATTTGATTCTAGATTCTTCTTTCTGTCTCTTTCCGGCACACCTGAAATTTCAGTAGTGCTTCGAGTTTTGCTATTTAAAACACTTAACAGATGTTTTCTTAGCTTGATACAGGCCAATAATTCGCCCCTTCTGAAACACAGTAACATCTTTTCCATCACCACGGTTATTTAACGGGCCACCCGTTGCATCAGTTAGGGTTTAAGATTGATGCCAGTTCAGACATATTATTCACTCCAATAGTAATCCAATTGTGGGCTTTTAAGTGTTTCTTATTTAAAATCCAAATGGTAACTGCATTCTGCTTTATTTTAATCTTCTGGGTGGAAATGACCAAGATTACCTGGGGGGAACCTAGACATATTTGGGGACATATTTAATTTTTATTTAAACCATAGATGCAGAAAATCCAACTATAATTATGTTGGATATTTACATAGCATTTGGAGGCTATTAAATGGATAAAAGATGGAAATCCTCTAAATTTTAGAGGATTTTAGTCCCACTGAGTCAATTTCCAGCCCTCAGTATAGCTCAGAACAGAATTTAATTTGTGTGTAAACAATTGATGCTTTCATTCTTAGACATGAGAAAAACAATCACATGACTGATGTGTTTCCATGTGTAATTTCAGGGGTCTGATTTTCTGACCCTTCTGCACTGACCCGTGAGCTCCAGCAGGAGGATCTCTAAGAGCCCGGACGCTGGGCTGATGATGCAGTCGGCAGTTTTGCCCACTGGATCCAATGGGTCACCTGGTCAACTCAGGAGTTACTTTCTTTTGCTACATGCTAACAGACCCATTTCCTGGTCTGATTATTTAAGCCTTTTTGGCTGATATGGGCATATATTCATCACTAAAGTTCTGGTTGTGTTTGTTGAATGTTTGGTTTGATTTTGAATGAGAAAGTCTTGTTTTTATTGCATGTCTGTAGTATATAGTCATCTAAAAGGTATGTGGTCCCAACGCAATTATGATACCAAGTTACAGCATGACCTTTATCTTTTGAGCATTAACTAGTTCCTTGGAAATGTGTTTCATAATTACCAGACATTCACACAATGTAATACAGTTCCTTTGTCAGTTCGTCCTCCTCTGAGATTCTTTACTACGTTTTTTTATTTCGAGCACAATATGACTACAAACCATAATATTAGCCTTAATCGATACATGAGAACTTACACACTGAAGTCTTATTCACAGACGTACCCAACTAAATACTGTATATCATTATTTCACAGTTACTAAGGAAACAATTCATTTTTTCAGAATGTCTTGATTAAATGATACCATTAGGATGCAGAATTAAAGACCAGTATACCAAAATTAAAATCCTGTCGTTTTTCTTACGTTTTTCTGTTGTATGTGTTTTTCCGTTCAACACAAAGGAGTGTTTTGAATAATTGTTGGTCATTTTGTAGGTTTGACAGACATAGTGACTACACTCTTGAAAATAAAGGTTCTTAAAAGGTTCTTTATAGCGACTCCATAGAAGAATCATTTTGTTTGTACCTTTTTTTTTACTACAGAAGAACCCAGCCCGACACAAAACCTTTTAGGAACCTTTATTTTTAAAAGTGTATGAGTGTACGCTTGAGTATATACACTTATATTAGTAAAAGTATTTTGAACTTTATAAAATAACAGCAAATAGCTTTGGAACAACATTTCATTAGTAAATGAAACGTTCTTTAATTGCATTTCTCTTTTGACACACAAGTGATTTTATGACAGATATGTTTTATATAGTCACACCTGTTAACCACATCCAATTATTTCTCCCCTGTGGCTCCAGGTTCTCCTTTATCTTCTGTTGAGCGCTCCTATTTGCTCCGGTTTCTAATACTTCCTCAAACTAGGACAATAAAATCTGTGGGAGTTCTGCCTCCTGGCTGTTTTTGAGCAAGACCATTCTTTCCCTTTTTTATCAAGGCGATAATAAAAACTCTCGCAGCGGGAGGTCACATGTGTTAACTATTATAACAAGGTCAGGCCTGTACGCATCATTTCACCCATGTGTTTCTCCGTCATTGTTTGGCCTCTTCATCTGTAGATAAGCGCATTTTGATGGATGGAGATCACGGCACATTTCCTTTGCTGAGGGCTGAGTAAGCGACTTGTTGAAACAGGAGTGGTGTGCAACGTTTGTGTCACCGCAAGCTATCAATTAAAGCAGATTCTGATAGATAAATGGAAAGTGGTTCATAAATAAGACCAAGTCACCTACTGCAAGGGGGTCTTATCCCGTACTGTAGACACAAGCACAAATTATATAGTGCAGTTCATTGAATGCATGTCATTGTTTCTGTTCACACTTTTTCCATCCCTATAGAACAGATGTGTTTGTGCCTTTGGCCTGTGTAATTGTGTTTTCATGATAAGTTGCATCATTTTATGCGAATTTCCTCACCATGTTCCATCTATTAGACGATGAGGTTTAATTTCAGCTTTAAACGAGCCGTCCGCCGACATGTCTTGCTTTGTATCCACTGTGACAGATTGAGTTCACATATTATCAAAGTCTGTTTCATCACCCACATAGGAGAAACAAAAACATTCATTTGAATCAAAACACTGCGCTCATTCTAATGAATTCGGTCCCACCCCCGATTATAAATGCGTGCATGATACACGCACGCTTTGATTGCATTTTTAAACAGCGTTTGAGTGAAAAAGACTTGTTTTAAGTCCACCTTTGACATGTTTTTAGTAGCTATAAGGCCCATTAAAGAGTGATGGGTGTCTGGCAACACCTCTAGGTTTTGTGTAGACAGTTCCACAGAGTGTTCACAGGGTGACGATATTTCTCGAAAGAGCTCTTTTATGCTCCCCACTCAGAGCACTGAAAAAGGAGCAGTTGCATGACAAAAGAAAGATTCTCAAGAGTGGAAACTGAGAACAACAGAGAACGTCACTCCCACCTATTAAGAGGTCTGGGGTTTGGTCATATATCAAAGCCACTGTTTGAAGTATTGTATAATATGGCACTGATTTCCCCACAGATTTGCTGTCTGACGGACGCATCACTTTTCTCACCATGTTTTAGCCCGTGCACCTCATATATCTCTCAGTATTTACAATGGCGCATATTTGTTTGTGCAGCTTGTGTATACAGTGAGGGTCAAAAATTTGAGACTGTTAGTGTTTTTTTTTCATTACATATTATTTTAGCAAAAAAAAGGATGTGAAAGTGTTCCAAAGAGCCTTTGTACAAAAAGTATAAAGTTTTGTACAAAACTTTTGTACAAAAACATATGGTGTTATCATGGTTACAGATACAAATGTGCATATTTGATTACTGACCAAAATCATTGAAAATCTGAGTTTCTTCTGTTTGTTTCCAAGTTTAAATTCAATTTTCATTCCCAGTATTTTAATGTGGTGTCAGGCTTACAGACCCCACTGTATTCCTACAATGATTTGTGTTATATTAATAACAGTGCATTTGTAGTTGCTACCCATATATTTATACATAATTTCTCTATATACAATTTTAACCTCTAGTCCCAGAACACAAGTAGCTCATTTCCAGTATCAGAGACATTAAATGAATTACCTGATCAGACCAATCATCAGTTTTGGTTTCGCAAGGTGAAACGCAATTAATCAAAGTGAGTTTCTTGGAAACCAGCACACAATGTGATGAGTGGGGCCCGTGGTAATTTGACTTGCCTAAAATTCTCTGTCTGCCTCTTATCACCATTTATCAGCCCAGCGTTTTACTGGAAACCATGTTTGTCAGTAAAAGTATATTGAAGATAAGTTCCCTGGAACGTTTTTGACACAGATTAAATCTGCTTTGTGTCACTGCGGTTGATGTGGTATAAACAGTAACGTCACATTAAAAGCGCTTTGGATTTTCTTTAAAGGAACGTGCTGTTTTCCGTTCCTTTGTTGTCATTAGTTTCCCAATCCTCCTTGCGAATTAGTGGCTTTTCCCTCAATGAATCCCGTTTAAAGTTGTATGTGTTTCTGGAAAACGTGACAACAATTCTGTCTCGTTTAAAAAACATAGTTTTTCTTTTCAATATAAAAATGTAAACTTTTAAACAAATATTGACTATGAAGTGACAGATGTGAAAGTCTGCAGGTTTTACCTAGCTAACAATTTTAGGTTGTAACAATATTTGCCTGATGTTTCCATTAAGTAAACAAATATGTTAAAAATGTTATTTTGAAAGTTGTAAGGTTCAAAACATCCAGTTATTTAGATATTGTATTAACATTATTGTTATGTTATAAAAACATAATTTAAACGTACTTTAATTCTGTAACGCTTTTAAATCATTCCACCAACTACTTACGAATAATGTTTTTGATATATATGTTATCTAATGTTAAAAAAATGTTTTTTAACATTACGTTACTGCTACTAACGTTACCGCAAGAACATTTTTGCTAACTTTGAACATTTTAAACGTTAACCAAAGTTCCAAGAACGTTCCGTTAGCTGGTTGAATGACATTCCTCCCCTCATACTGTATTTCCTCTCCAGATAGTGTTCTTGTCTAAACACAGAGGTCTCCTCCGGTCTGTGTCTTCTCTATGTTTTCTCTGAGAGGCCCTGAGCTAAGGGTCAGTGTGTGGGCTGTCACGGGCCTCTCCTGTAAGGGGGTTGTCTAGATCTCAGTTGTCGTCAGATAGATGAATCATTTTCCATTAGCAGGAGGAAAAATAATGAGCACAATGTTTTCTTTCCTTTGTTCCTTAAACTGCTAACAACATGTGGTCTTCCCTTCATACTGTTACCCGTTAAAGGAACGGTACATCAAAAAATAAAATATTGTCATTATTTAATCACCCTCACGTTGTTCCAAACTCAAACTCTTTTACTTCCTGTGGGAAAAGTGACCGCATAATTCCAAAGGAAAAAAACTGGTTCTGAAATTGGACTGATATGATTCTCTAGTATTCAGTCAACTTCCAGTTTATCTGGTAATCAGATTTACAGACATGGTCTCTGTGCACTAACATTATCTGGAAAATTGCAGCACGACATGTCTATGTAACAGTAACAAACAGTACATATTTGGGCGAGTAAATAATGTCGGAACTGTCATTAGTTGGTGAAGTATTACATTTAGGTCATTCATTATTGAACAGAGCTTTACTCTTGTTTTATTCATCTCTGTAGATTGATGGGCCATCAGTGTTTGTAAGTAATTTACATTATGGGTTAAAGAACTTATGAACCCACAGACACTGAACTCTCCTCACAGGCAAGGATGTCTAGTTCCTCTCAGACAGTGAGAAGGCAAATAAGTCAGAAGGTCTGGAATGTTCTTCCTGTCAGGGACACACTGCTGGCTTCAGGGGCATTCCTCCGATACAGTCAAACACAATCTCAGTCAGCTTTTTTAACAGGACACCTCACACTTTCCAGACAGGATCTCACACACCTCTGCTGCTTGTGAGGTCATCTGCAGTCTAAACTGTTAAACTATTTGAAAGCCAACTGTCTGTTTGGAAGCCTGGCTGCCAATATCTGGGGCATCTCAAAACGTTTATCAACACACCGACGGCCGAGTCCAGACAATGTGGTGATAAACATTTTGTTTAAGAAAACAGCCCTCAGAGCAGATGGAGGAGACAAAAAGTCTACAAGACCCCTTAAAGAATCTCTCTCAAAAGCTGAGCTCATCAAACTCAGACATTATGTGCTCACTGTGCGCAGAACGTATGCCAAAAAATCCCAAAAAGCAGCCAAACACGCCTCAGCCCTGATTTAGGAGCGCACACTTTATGTTTGGGCAATATTGTCTTTGTTACTTTTTTCACCCTTATGAAACCCTGCTGTGTTGTTTCTGAAGATGAGAACGTGACAACATTAGACAATTTATCAGCATATTCACAACAACTGGGTCAGGCAGATTATAAACCTATTTAAAATCCCAGTATCAGGAGATCTCAGTCTCATTCTGAAAACAATTGCACATGGTGCTTTTCTCAAGCCAGCATTGTCAGGCTAGGTTTAATTCTTTTTTTTCATTTTCAGATGAACTAGTTTATTTTGCTTGTGCGCGTCCCACAAAACTTCAAAACTTTTTCTTTACGAGGTTCTAAAGATTTGATAAGATTGGTGGTTCCCTAAACCAGAAAACGAGCCTTAAATAAAAGTTTCAACAGCTGAAATGTAATTTTACAGCGGGGGAAAATGTCATTGGAGACGAACGGTAAAGGTTGTCTGGGAGAGATCACGCCAGATGTGTTTACATCTCCCAGTTCCACATGAGTCCTTACAAGCATCTTGATTGTAGCTTGGCAGCAGGTCAACAGCTGTATGTAGGCGGTGCCTTTAGGCAGCACATGGGCTGAAATAGGCCACGCCCACTTCATACATTTGTGCTTATATTAATCCTCACACTATTTACTGATGTTACTTGTGAAGTTCTCCTGAGATCTGCTGTATTTAAACACATCCTGTACACATACTGTAAGGGGACTTTGTTCTGCACTATGTCATTACTTTGTCTTGTTCTTTACTGCCTGGTAATAAAAGTGCGGAAACAAAGAGACTCACAAGGTATAATTACGTACAGTAAAAAAATAAAGGTATAGAGAAAATGATTCGTGTTGTTCATGAAAATCATGTCAATTCCTGGTGATTTGTGTTTCCAAAGTAATCCAAGTAATGACATATTGCTGCTTCCAGTTGTTTGTTCCTTTGTAACTTTTTCCATGAGATTAATAAAATGCATCTTTTCTGCCTTCTTGTGGCAGATGGCCTGGGGTCATGTGACTCCATTGGTCATGTGACCTTAACATGTGACTTTAACAGCTGTTAATCAGCAGCACCTGATCGTATGTATGAGATTTCTCGGCGGTCCAACACGTTTGCAGCACTCAAACCGCATTGCTGGGAGAATTTTCAAAAGACAGAATGTGGTGACTGGATGGGTGCAGCGATGACCTCACATGCAGTCCCGCTGCAGATGACTGTTACCACAAACTCAGTAGGGAATTCTTATTTATAGCCAAAGTGTCAATAGATATAATCGTTTACAGACCAACGAGATAGAAGTCCAGCCAGATGTGTGCGCACAAGCCTGCGACAGATAATGCTCCAGTTCTGTAATTACGAAAAGACGAAGTCTCGCTTGCAGTATTGTAAAGACACGCTTGGAGAGGTGCACCAGTCATTCCATTATAAGTGCTTGTGCCTTGTATGATAATGGGATAAATTATATGCCTTCGACGGTGTTTAAATGTGGATTTGCTTTTCATCTTTCATTGAGGTCTGACACGAGAGCTACTTCTGAGGTTGCTAATGCTTTCCCAGGATGAGTCCAAACATGTTTGTTTGTTTTCGTAATCTAAAGACTTTTTCTTGCTTTACCACACTTTGGGAATTTCCACAAAGAAGGAATTCAGGAATCTGTGGAGAAAAACAGTTACACGGGAGTTAAATAATCATGGTAGCCACTCGAACGCTCTCTCTTCAAACACACTTTAGACTGTAACTCGGGTTTCACTGGAACAATCCCATCTGGAAGTCACGGGAAGGTTTAAGGAAGGCTAAGGAGACAAATGAGAGCTGGGGAGGGGTCTGTCACATTGGGTTGTCCAAACAGACTAATAAATCCACCACTATTTGTCCACCAGAACTGTAGAGACATCAGCCTCTGTCATTATTTATTCCCTCAATGATCCCTTGGCCCTTTTTGAAGGCCTGGAGAAGTCCTTGGGTTACAGTTTCATCTCTGTGTTTTAAGGAATGCAAGGTCTAACACAGTTGTCACGGTTTGCTGAAATAGGGAATGTGACGTTCATCATGTGCTCAGCAGATGTCGTGCTCCTGATGGAGATGGAAGTGAGGTGGCACTGAGCAGTCTGTAGCCGCTTAGACCTCCCTGAGATGTTTACTCATAGACCTACAAGAGTTGTGAAATTCAATCCAGATTACAGTATGATCGAATGAGACCCGATCTTCAGACAGTACTCGCGTTCTCCATTCGTGCTTGTACTCCTGGGGGGGAAATGTGCTCACAGAGGCACACATGTAAGGGGATACCGCAATCCACGCTGGATCCGCAGACCTGAACGCTTTAGCTGCGCAGGCAGATATTTCCACCATGTGGAAGCAGTTCAAGCCAAAGGGGCTTTTTATATAAATATAGCAAACATTGTCTCACATCCCCCAACTGTATGTTGTTCTGGAATAATGATTAAGCTTCAGACTTCAGATCGTATGCACACAGATTCTGGAAAGAGGTCTGAGTCATACGGCTGAATCCAACCCATCCCATTTCCAAGTTCTTCAAGGGGGTTCTTGAATCCCGTCGATTCCATGATTTCACAAATAATTCAATAAAACGTTAGTCATGGAACATGACAACTTTATCACCAGGAAACACCTTTTTATCTGAAACAGCTTAATAGGATGTGTTTTAAGAACAGAGTAGAGTTGTTCCATCTGGAGTCCTTCACATTATAAATCTCGTTGGCTTGCCCCTCCATAGAGGTTTCTTTCATGAATTCATGAAGGATAAAGAAATAGGCCACAAAATAACACTTCTGTCATTTTAGTTTACACACCCTCATGTTTTTCCAAACATGTTGTTATTTTTAATCCTTAAAGAATATTCACACAGCTTTTTTCTTTACATCAGTAACCAATCTGCTTCAATAAAGCTAAAAAACATCAAATCTGTATTATGTACTATTACTGTATTATGGCCTTTATTTTAATTGGTGTTTCAGTTCAAAGCTGGGTGGTGATTCTGTAAAAATGTCATCTTATGTGTTTCACTAAAAAATAACAGCCTTTAAAATAAACAGGACAGTTTATGACCTGACAATAATGACATTTTAATTTTTGGGTAAACCGTTCCATTAAGAAAACCACATTTAACGCGCAGCACACGTTACACAACTACATTGCATTCTTGTTACAATCCTTGTAATTTGATGAAAGCTTGACACACCTTCCTGAACCGCCATCAAAAAATCTCCTTTGTGCTGTTAATCTTCTGTGCAGGAGGCCATTTTAACACGTTCTTTAAACGAAGGAATTCTGCATTAGGGATCTTTAGACTTAAGCGCAGGTTTAACCCAAATCCCATGCAAATACGACTAGCCTAGCATCGCATACGAAAATGTTCTCGGGATGTTTACTTAAGACAGACAAACATTCTCTTTTTGTTGCACCGAAAGAAACCGAAATAAAATAGAAAGCTTTATCTTCATATTGTCTGCCAAGCTATTATTTTATTGAAACTCCACAGGGATCATGTTTGGAGCTATTTGGCTTAAATGGATACACCTACAGACCTGGCTCATTAGATAAAGTATATCCTTATAGGAGCTATGCCTCCACAAGTCCTTATTCATATTTATTGCATGCAACCAGTAGACACTTTTATCTAAAGAAACTTACAATGCATTCAGGTAGACATTTTATCAGTTCGTGTATTACCTGGGAACCAATGACAACAGTCTACCAATTGGAGCTAAGTCTTTGAATATGGAGGAAGGCACAAAATCTAAGGTGGCATGGCAACAGAACAAAACCAGCTGCAGGACTCGTCACTGCATGTCCAGCTCATTGTATTCCTATCATTGCTCTACACATTTAGACAACAAATCACACACTCAATCATATACACCAAATGCCTGGCACGCAATGGCAACAGAATAGATGGGAAGGTACGACATGCCATGCTTCACTGGTAGAACAGTTTCAACAAGAATTAAAAGCATTTAGATTTTAAGAGCTACTTAAGATATAAGTACTTCAGGTGTACATTACACGACTCCAGCTTAACTGCAGCTTTGACCATATAACTCATCTAGGTCACAAACGCTGGCAATGTTCCAAAACTACAATTTCCTTTCGGTCATGTCAACATTGCGGATAATATTACAATACATTCATGAATAAGCCTTTGTTAATAGCCACTTCACATCATATATAAGCACTTTACCGTGGTGATAAATCACATACAGTATTAAAAGGATACCATCAGTATTAGTGTAAAGTTCAGAGAGCTTTTAGTGCTGGTCTCCTGTATTATTCAGTGTTTAGTGGGGCATGTGTACCCAATGCCAGCAGGTGTCAGACAGTCACTCTTTGGCTGACTACAAACCAATAACTTATTGGTTACATAGCACTAGTGGTTTAAGGCCCTTTAGTGCAGGGTGTGTGTGTGTGTGTGTACAGTATGCGTCCGATAACTAAATTATTGAATTACTTGTTAATGATTTACATAAGTATATACACTATAACTTACCTTACCACATGGTACCAAATGGCACTTTGTACTATGAAACCTGGAAAGACTGTAGACAGCCATGATTTCTTTCCTAACAAAGTAAACAACTATAAAATCAGGAACGAATCCGTCTGATGGGAGAAACTCAGAAACCAAAATGTCAGGATGATAATATTCTACCACATTAGCTAAATACTAAATTAAACCCTAAATACTATATTTAAAAACATGACCAATTTTTAAGCAAGTGTGTATCATGGTTACAAGAAGGCTAAAAAATCGGAAGGAACAGCTGGTCAAAGGAAGGCGCTTCCATCCTCCCCTTTGTCTCGTTTACCTCCTCCAGAGTCGTAAATGCTTCAGGTTAGTCAGTTTAAGCCACATGTTTACCTGAACGTCCCTCCAGTCACCCGTATTGACCATTGTCCCGACCTAGTGTTTACCCAAGTCTTTGGCTTTTTGTTTGCCTTCTCCTCTGGTGAAGCTCTCCAGCCCATGTGCTCAGCAGTCATGTACTCCCTGAGGAGGTCACAAACACCCGGGCCACCCAGAAAGAACACATCACCTGGAAATAAGAGCCACAGCTGCAGTATCTTCTCATCAAGCGGCAATTCACTGTGAAATAAGCCACTTCTAACACTGTAAACATTCCCACATCTGTCTCATAGTGTGTGGAGCTCATTATTTTTACACCGGCCCTTATAAAACACAGACCCATGTCTTTGCAGTGTTATTTGGTTTTAATGTCATATGACAGGTTCAGGTTTCACTAGACAGGTTAATATAACTCACAGTTCGAAGTGTTTGTTCCTTTTATCAGACAAACTTTATAATTATAATATATATATAGTAATATATAGTATATATAGTAATATATATTCCGCTTATACATAAATTATACATTTATTTATCCATTCTATCTAATTCACCTGCAATTCTAATGTTAAAATTAGATTAAGAGCAGATTGTTACTGAAATTGTTGATTATTTTCACAAAACTTTTTGATTGTCAAATAATATACAATATAGTATTTAATATATATACTATATTATATGATAGTATAATACAATGTCAAATTATATACAAACATATAAAAATGATATTATATAATACCTCCATATATCAAATGTACATAACATAAACTGGTAAATGCCAGAACTGTAACTGGAGGCTTGTGTGTGAACCAGGCGCCTATTGGTGGATTATTTAAGAGGGCGCTACGCCTTTAAGAGTTTCTGAGCGCTGCCAGCGAAACTTTGAGAGGCCGCTGGACTGCTGCACTTTGGATAATGAAGGAAGTGACGAATCCGCAATACTAGAGGAGAGAAAAAAGTCCCGAGGAGAAAAACAGAAACCAAACTTGAAGTCGGCGTGAAAGCACCGTGTCCCGAATGAGCGCGAGCGTCAGCGGCGCGAGGACGAATCTGCGCGAGCTCACAGAATCAAAGTTCCCGCAATGAGCGCGAGACGAGTGAAAACATCAGATTGATTTACCAAACGTGAAAACTTTGCAGACCTTTTAAAGACACTTTTATGAATGCATTTGTATGTCCAGCCATCAAAAATATGGATGAATTGGAGACATAAGTTTAAAGCGAAGCCGCTGTGATATTGTAGGAATCTGTCAGAGGAATCGTGTGGAATGAGTCGATTTGCATCTACAACACATTATAACTGGCGGACTGTTATTCCAGTTGGATTCTGAGTCCAAGGATAATCTGGAATGTTTGCGAGGTGGATTTCACCGGGATCAGTTCGGTTCACTGTATTGGTTTGGGTGATCTGGTTGTCAGTAACTCTTGGGTCTGGTTCAGAGCTCAAGGTGAGGGTTCGTCTGGCCGATGGGCAGATCACAGATGAAGTTCTGGAGGCGGACGGTGAGAAGGACTCCATCACTGTGGAGTTTAAACAGGGAGATGGCACTCTTATCACTTTTTTGGCCGATTTTAAGCAGGTAAGATAAAGACGACTGCGCCCCTGTCAAATTCACGTCATGTCATTCAGTACAACTTGCATTTGTGCTGACATGCTAAATATCTTTATGTGTAGTCGTTTCTTTCTTCATGTAGTGAAAATCTGCATTGTGTGTCCATTATTTATAATGGGTGATTTATGTTTTTAATATAATTTTAAGTAACAAGTTTTAAATTTAACTAAAATTTTGGCAACTAATACTTTTATTCAGTTGACTGACACTTGTCCAGGGGAAAATATGGTACATTAAGGGCAAAACGTTTTATCAGCATGTGTTCCCTGAGCATCAGAGCCGATTCAGTTTTAATAATATTACCTACATTGCTGGTTTTATTGTTGTTTCTATCATTTACCAGATTTTCTTTGCTCCTCTTCTGTGATTATATGACATTAGGTGATCAAATAATAAAAATGAGCTTTTCATTTGAAAAGTGGTTAGTTGTCCTCATTAACACTATTGAGAGAACCTCTGTGAACAGTCCCTGTCAGACAGTAATAAACATTCGCAGATTCTTTAACTAGTTCTCATACCATTAGGATTAGCAGGGCGACTGTTACTGCCCCTCACATCAACCACAGTCCAGTTACGTCAGCAGAGCTCCGCTCTGTCAGCCACATCCAGCAGAGATATGGTCAGTGTGGGGGATCGAGTCACGTTTGGACAGGCTTGACCTTTTCCTTTACACTTTTTATCAGTTTCATGGGCAGGCATGTCTCCATTCCTCTCACATGTGTTTCCCATCTAACTTTCCCCAGTATCTCAGGGATTTATGGAAAGTTGAATTAACGATGGCTTCCAGCTGCCTTCCTGGATTTACTGCATGCTGGACTGCAGACAAATACTCATTCATATTTTAGGAATATAGGTGAATGAAGTATGGTTATGCTGGCACCAGCCTAACCAGGTGCTAAATAAACCAACTAGTTTCATTTCTGAAGTCGCAATCTTTTTCTTTTTTTATGTTTTTATTTGGCACAGCACAGGCTTGTCTTTTTCCTTTATCTAAGATAATGCCACATTATCTTCATTTCAGAGGAGAAATGCAAACCTGGGCAGAATTTAGAGGTCAGTCAAGGATTATTGGAAGCAATTATTCACTTTAAGAAGTTTCTCATCTCCTGACATGAGTCACGTTAAACCACAGAACAGTGAGTAAATATGACACAGTAGAACCTTGTCCGGCTTAAATAACTAGAAAATAGTTGTCACAAGACTTTTAGACTAGAGGAAGTTTTTTGACATAATTGTGATTTTTCTTTTTTGAAAGAGTTGGAAACGGTTAACTCATCTCTCAACAAGTGATAAGGAATCATGCTTTTTGATCACAGTTGGGTTTTAGTTCGCATGGGAATCAGATGAGACTGTAATATCTTGCATATGTAGACTGTCATGCCTGGGGCTTTTCTGTAATGAACAAACCAGGCATATTCAGAATACAGACAGTCTTTAAATGTCTTGGGAAAATACAGTGTTTACCAAGGTTTACAGCATATCTGAAAAGATTGTGTGGGTGCTCCGAACAGTCTGTCAGCCTCAGCTCGATTTCTGCTCTGCGAAATAATGCCTACACATCAAAAACAGCAGCGACTGTTTGAGGGGAAGAAAACGTGTGTTAATATTTATCTCAAGAACAAGCTCTTCTCATAAACCGTCCTGATTTCTTTCTTGTTGTATTGCGTTCTTCCTCTGCCCATGGGCAACATATACAGCAGAGAAGATGAATTCATCTCCGGTCGTACCCGCTGTCAACTGAGGAGCAGAGTGGCGCGCTCTTGTGCTCCTCTCCCTTTTGGGATATCTGTGACCTGCTTGGAAGCAGGCCAGCCCTCCTCTTTACTTTGAAATGTTATCACCCGTACATTTCAGTTAACTGGAAACATTGTCGTAATGAATTTAACTGTGGAAATGTTTATCGTGGCTCGTGGCAATGCGCTTATCTTTCTACGACTTCAACGTATTATGAGGTGTGTTTGTCTTTCGAAATGATGTTGTTTGTCACTTGTGGGAACTTGTCTTTTGTGTCCTAACTAACAGGTAGTGTGCTGTGGTTTTGGACGGCATCCAGGTGTGTGAACCGGCCCATTTTAAACCGGGTGGTTTAACCTGTTTTGGGAAATGCCTCACTGAGATTGATGTGACCTTAACTCTGTGACACATTTGCTTGTACAACCTCTTTTAGGAATCAGCGCGACACAATAGACCTTAAAAACGGTCACGTCAATAGGACTGAAAGACCACACCCATTGTGCACACACAGGTTTAATATGCAGAGAAAACTACAGGCAAGTCATTGGTTGATTCTTCAGAGATGTATAAACGTTGTGGCTCAGTGGTGCTTTCTGAACATTCATCTCTTTCTGTGAGAGGCCCAAGTTAGTAATGTTGATTCAACCAATGGTGTTTGAAACAGAATCTGTTTGTCTGACCAAGAGAAGATGAGAAAGCCTGTGAGGAAAAACTGTAGCCTGTACATTATTGCTAAAGGTGCAGACATTGCTTTTCAGTTCAAAGCAATTCACATTCAGTTCAAATTTTCATGCTCATTTTGTTGGCTCCAGGAAGAAAATATCTGCCCACCTTTGACTACCAGTTGGTGTCTTCGTTTAACTCAGAATAACATGTGTTCACCCTTTTAACACTGCTGGTGGAGGAGCGCTCTGTTTCCACAGAGAGAGTGGCAGACACTGTTATGCACTTTGAACTGCTCAAGCCAGTTGATCTAAAGCACATTCCAGCAGTGACCGTAATAAAACAAAATATGATGATTTTTGCAGCTTTTTGCACACTTTGAACCACAACATACCTGGATTCATGAGCTTTGGTCAAACAATGAAACCAGCTTTGCTGTAGCTGAACTTATAGCGCGTATAGCATGTTGCCATGCTAGCCAAGGTCATATAAGTTCAATTCCTAGGGAAAGCAGATACTCATAAAAGGAAAAAATGTATGGCTTAAATGCACTGTAAGGAACCTTAAATAAGAGCATCTGCCAAATGCATACATGCAAATGTAACTGTTGCAGTTTGCTAAAGGCACTTTTAGCAAATTGCATCAGAAAATCACGGAGTAAATGCTAATTGGAGGGGTCACGAGTTGTTGCAAGTTAATTGCAATCATCAGTGTGACCGAGGGCCTACAATGTACATAATCAACCTAATTAAGCGAAATACTTCCTCAGTCATTTGTCTGGCAATATAAATGATGCATATAGGTTAAAAAGATCGATTAAAACATTCTTACTATTTAAAATGTATTCCTTATATATCCAGATTATATACTGTACATACATTTGCTTTTTAGCATTCAGGACATGCTCATTCCAAAGCAGCATGTCTTAACAGTCACAAGAGAATAAGTAACCTCTGATCTGTTTGATTCATTGCTTTGTGATTAAAGCATTCGCTTACATCAGATCTTCCTGAGTTCAACTTCCCCTTAAAGATATCGTACAACCTAAAGTTACTTTATATCTTTCCGCATCTTTTGTGTGCGAGGAATATTGTAATGGAAACGAAATGTACTTCCTCCTTTAGTTAACAGGAACGTACGCGTCCTCCCTGACGCATAAGGGTCTTCTCACACTCAAATGTCTCTCTCTGGATCTTACGCAACATCTTGGCTTGATAAGAAGTGTTGAAATATTGAATTATTGACAACTGTGTGCTGCTTCGGCTGTAAGATCTTGATTTATTATTGAGTAAATGAGCCTTTGAATCAACTTGTTCTGGTAGATTTGAAATAGCTGTGGAAGGAGTTAGCAGTCCGTAGCAGGTAGCACCGTGATGTTATGTAGAAAGATCTGTGTATATCATCAGAGCTCTGGTGTTCACAGCCGGACAGCTGGGACAGGGTAACGTTGACCCCTGCAGTCCTGCAGGGAAGCTCAAGTTAGCTACATGCCAAGTGGATGTCAAAGATCACGCACAGACAGCCTGGTGCAACCGATGGTCTTGCATTACCATTTTAGCCAAGTGGCTCTATTTTTTCCGTGCTATTTAGTTTTTGGTGTCATATTCACAGGACGTCTACATTACTAAAATAGAATTGCTAAATAATTTCGGCATAAGCTTTTTTTTTATAATAATAATATTATAATATTATTGTTAGAGCAGTGCGTGTTATGTTGCGCTTTAATGTGTTTCCCACTGGCGTGGCAGGTGTGCAGGATCTCACATTCCTCTTGTATTTCTCTCAGCCTCTGTTATTCTGACACACTTCTGTGTGAGGTTGCTGTTCGTTAGAGCGAGAGGTTAAATGCTGGCGTGCACCTGTGCCTTTTCACTGGTCTTTTAACCAATTAAAATATCTCCAGCGCCACAGAGGTAAGGTGTAATCCAATTAAACTGGAGCTGTGTACTGATTATAAAAATTGTGTAGTAATAGACAATAGCATTTTTAGAAGGACCATTTTTGCTGAAATGTTGCATGGCTCATTTGTTTGTATTACTGTTGAATCTTTCATCCAGTTCCTTTTAACTGCTCTGGGTGTTTGGTTATATTAATACTTTATAGATGACTGATCTCTGATGTCTTGCCAATCAAGGGTCTCTTTGTGGGATGTGTTTCACAAGAGAAATGGTGACGCCTGCGTGCCTGCATTCTGTGTTTGCGTATACATTTGGAACATTATTATTGTTTTAATCTAATTGAGATACCCCAATCCTTAATGTAAATAAAGGGCAGGCGGTTCTCTGGAGTCAGTGGGAGCAGACAACACTGCTATATGTCCACAGCTAGACATCTATGAGGGAACTGAAAAGCAGTATGTAGCGCATGGATTGTGACAAGGAGTTTATGTCAGTGGGAGGGTTTTACTACAGTCACATGTAGAATGTAGAGCCAAAAACCTACTGTACATAAGTACAGTTATAAAAGAAAAACATTGACAAAGATTACAGTACGCTTGAACTAGAAGTCGCAACTGGCTTTACCTTTACCTGGCTCTAGAAAAGTAGGTGTCTGATAGCAGACTAGTGGTTGGAGGGGAGTGGTTAATGGCCCAGGCTCCACCCAAGCTGTCAGACTGACGTCATCTGAGAAGGATCGCTGTTTCAGAGGGAAAGTACCTTTTCAGATTTTGAGAATTATGAAGGCACATGAAATAAATCACGGATAAGGTACATGGATAAATCATTTATAATAAATACAAGAATAGTACTTTTATATTTCATGGTGACTTTAATGACCCAGTGATTTAAAATTTTAGTTTTGTGGCTTTTAATTCATGTCTGTTAGGATTGAAGGCATATGTTAGTGTACTGTTGAAATTGGACAAAACAGTGACAATGAGTCCCTGTACTCATCTGTCTTTAAATGTTCACTTTTACAGCTGTTTTAAGGTTGGTTATTTACTGATTTAATAAGTACAGCGAATGACGTTTGTGTTTATGAAAACATGTCTATTATATTGCAAACAGGCATCTTAAAGCAATTCCACACAAGGCTCGTGGTGTAGACATTTTCATGCCAGTTATTTGCAAATGAAAGCGGCACTTTCAAACACAAACATCTTTAATGTGGCACAACAGAGCACACAGTGGTTGACATTGTTTTTAAAGTAATTTATCAATGTCATTGTGTAGTAGCGGTTAGCATGGAAGAATTAAACTTTTGGCACTTCTTGGGCTTGATCTTGTCCCTGGAGACCAATTGTTATGAAATAGGCTTTAAAAAATTTATGTCTAAGACATAAACAAACATAAAGTAGGGAGGCTAGTCTTATATAAACTACCACAAATCCAGATCCAAAGAGATGTTGCTTAGTTACAAATCTTTAGTCTAAACCTTCAGCATTAAATAAAGCCTATTAGAGGCTGTGGGCTAAAACGATTTTACCACAGTTAAAAGTTATTGTTAGTTCACATTTAATTGATGGAATTGATTGTATAATTGCTTGTTTCTTGCAATGTTCGTTAAAAGTGACTCATCCAATCAGATTTCAGAGCCAGAAATATCACTTTTTCAGTCATGTTCTCAGAACATTGGATAACAAATGTTTTCTAAAAGTTTGCAATGTTTGTAGAACATTTAACATTATATCATATGTATCAAAAACTTTAAGTAGTTAGTGGAACGTTTTTAAAATGTTACAGAGTTTTTTGAACGAATGTTTGAATAATTATATTATAATTCTGTTTATATTAATTCTTATAACCAAGCAGTAATAGTTCCGCAATAATAGCAAAGTTCTAATGCAATGTCAAAAAAATCTTGATGTTCCTAAAACTTTTAAAATAAAATTTTTGTTAATAGAAATGTTAAGTAATTTAGTGTTAGGAATTAATGTTTAGATTGTATTTAGAAACAGAATTCCAATGTACGATGTATTGCATGCGTTGAGTGTCTAATACTGTGTCTATTACTGCAGGCTGTGAATCAGTGATATCTGTGGTGATTTGAGGCCACTGGCAGCCACAGCCAACAAAAAATGTACACAGTTCTCCACCTGACACTTCATTCAGTATCAGCCTTCACCTCACGTGAAAGGAGTACGGAAGTCCAATGATAGTTCTTTACCCAGGACTTTTTGTTCTTGATAATAAATCTACATGCAATGCATGATGGGAGATTTTCTGGTACAACCAGTGGAGTTGACAGTGATAGCAGTCAAGCGCCAAGCTTTGTGATAGCAGCACTGATTGTTAAAGCCGGTTAGACGTCAGCATGTTCCAAACAAACACGCCGTGATCCCGCTGTAGGAAGCCAGACCTGAAACAGAAGCTAATGTTTGCTTTGCTTTCAGAGATGGCATACATTTTTCAGGACTGTCAAAATAAACTCTTTTGTGCCGACTTTGTTCGCTCTGTTTTGTTGGACCTGCTCAAAGTGCGGAACTCTTAAGGTGAGTATATGTTTGTAGCATCCTGTGTTTACTATTCCCGTAAGAAGGAAGATTCAGAAAGGTGAGCTGAGGATGTACCTGACTGAATTGTTTACTTGCTGACCTGGCTTAGCCCATGTTCCTAAATGGAGGGGGGGGGCAACCAGGGAGTTGTAACAGGACCACAGAGGCAGTTGGGATTTTGAAAAGCAGAAAAGATACACACTCTGGATGAGCAAAGAGGAAATTGCAAATAAAACGCAGCTGTAAAGAGAAATCAATGATTGAACTACAGATAACAGCTCCAGCTTACGACTGCAGGACGTCAGCAGGTGTGAATGTTTTACCTGTGCCCTGTCGGTTTGCAGAAGGGAAATGGAAGCCCAGCATTTATTTGCTTGCTCTTGGGTTTCTCCCTGCTGTCAGCAAGGTGTTTGCAAAGGTGTGATGGCAACATTTTCCTGTAATTAAAGTGAATGCCTATGGCAGTTCCCCTCATCGGGGCCCACTTCTCTTTCTGTTTCTTAAAGCAAGCTGACTCTCTGCCGACAGGGAGGCCCTTATAGTGCCAGAACTTAAAATAACAACTGCCTGCTCACTCCCCCCCTCTTGTGTTTGCTGATTGTTCCGTCACCCATGCGGTAATTCCGTCAGGTCAGCCTCTACCGCTGGTTTAAACGCACCTCCTCTGGTTCCTGTTGCTTCACCCTGTTGGAACCTCAGAACATTGCAGACCAAAGCTTGATGTTGAGCTTTATTCATCTATCTGTGTGACTAGAACACTATAATACAATAACGACAGATTTCGGTTCTGACGTCATCACCTCTACATGGCTTTGTTTGGCTGTCTGCTCGTCAGACTGAAGCCAGACCTTGTAAACCTTGTTAAAGTGCTGTTGCCTTTAGTTAAATTGTGTTTATAAACCTGTAGCATAATTTACAATTACAAAAGAGAACTGGCTTCCGAAATATTTTATAAACACACTTTAGAGGCGATGGACTTGGAGATGTTTAATGAATGATGGATGTAGATTTTGTGTGGGCCTAGTTATTACTTTTAGGCTGGGAGTGTTGTCTGAATGTGACCGGTAAGCAATGGATGCCAGCAGTATTATTTTACCCAGAAAGTTGCAGGTAGGTTGGGAAAATTATGGTATTTAATAAAGGTCAGAATAAATGAGGTGGACAGCATTGTGAAAATACAATATCCGTCTCGGAGGACTCCAGAGCGAGCTGAAGCTTAGTAGGTTTTTTTCCTGTACTTCTCATTCCGTGATTAATGATTCTTGGTTCTCTTTCTGCCATGGGATCTGTGAGACTCCAGCTCCATTGGAGTCAGAGAGTTGACCGAGTCTTAAAACCAGATGGAAGGTTGTAGACAGAGAATGGGATGAGAGCTCCAGAGCAAACAGAGACAGCTTGGGCTTGTTTATTTTGATTGTCTGAGAAAACCTCCTACTATGCGAGTGAAACCCTGAATACTTGCACCCTTCTGTCGGTTCTGTATTTGAGACCTGTGAAAAACACAGAGGGAGGGAGTTGGGAGTGAGTGTGTTTGTGTCTTCTGTTCAGAGCCATGGGGATGCCAGAGCAAGGGGAAGCTGATGAATGGGTAGACAGGTCTGTGGCCTTGCTCTCCTCACTGGGGTTTCCCATAATGCCTTTACATGGAAGTCTTTATAGGCACCGGGCCCCTGCCAGAGTTCTGGTCTTGTTGCTAACGGCAACCCAGTGATGTGCTGAAATATACAGGGTGTCTGTTTTGTTCTGGAATGCTATAAAACCTTGTAATTAGGATCTCACTGTAAGCTTGAAGGTCAGTGGCTGAATTTCAAATGCTAAAAGGCACGATTCTGGTGTCATGAAGAATACAGTACAGACATATTCGAAGCCACACAAGTAGCCTAAGAGTTCTCATTAATAATGACAACACTAATAATCACTAATAATTTAGTGTTGACTGCATGTCTCCTCTCACAGGATGTGAAGATCTTTCGAGCGCTGATCCTCGGAGAGCTTGAGAGAGGGCAGAGTCAGTACCAGGCGCTCTGTTTCATCACACGCCTTAACCACAATGAGATCATCCCCAGCGAGTCCATGGCCAGACTCCGGCAGGTCAGTACACCGCATTCATACCCCCTCAGTGGCTTGCGGCAGGGCAGGGAGAAGTCATTAGGGTGGAAAGGTTGAAAGGGAGCAGATGCAGGGTGACAAAAAGGGACGTAGATTCCACTGAAAGCTGAGATCACGGGTTAACTGCGTTTCTGGGTAAGTGCTACCCAGGGGTGAGATTTTTCAAAAAAGAGATTTCTAAAGCTGTAAAAGTGCTTTTGATGAGCTCTGGGAGTCCAACCAAAGTCTCGAATGTGTGAATTTAAATAAAACACGGTTAAAGACTGGAAGCATTCAGAACTACACTACTTACTAAAGTAAAAACGTAGAACTTTTTTTTTTGCAAACTTTGCAGAAAAATCCCCAAGCCATCCGCATAGCAGAAGAAAGGAGAAACACGGAGATGCTGAGCATGAATGTTGCGGTCAACTTGACTCGGACGTGGCAGCTGAGCGCCCACATCCACAACATGTGCAGCGTCGCCCAGGAGGCAGTGTACACGCGCGAGGCTGACGTCAAACACTGGCTGGACAGAGGCAAGCGTGCTTACTGCATCCCTTAATTACAGTCTACCAACCCAGCATGCTTAAATATATATCGCTGAAAGTGTACTTCATAGCTTAAGTATAGAGTTGAGCTTGCTCTTCACCTGAACTATCATCTTTAAGAGGTATGGCAAGAAAATCTTTAATTGTAGGACCTTAATGAACCCAGTCCTGTTCCACATCTAATTTGCAAACGAAATATCTGTTCCATCTTGGATTGCAAAATTCCATGAATTTTGGAAACTTAATGGGAGTTATGGCACACAGATGACGATGAGTCACATGTTGTTTATATTTATGGTTATGATAAAAATTACCCACAATTTCAAATTAATTTTTCAATTCCCTTTCCATCTTGGAATTTTTCTAAAATTTCCCAGCTTTGCAACTCTAGTTCCATCTGCAGGGATTAATCTTAATGTTCTATAACCCAGTACAGGTGTTGCATTACTGTTTTAATTGTATAACATCTGCATGTGGAACACCAAGTGATCTACCCTAATGATAGTCAACAGCAAATAAATTATTTCACCAATTCCACTTGTGCAGGTGTGGAGAGCTCCATGTTCGAGCCTCAAGCAGTGGAGGTACCGAGCCTGCAGAGCTGTGGGGCGGTGAAGGACCTGTGGCAGCCTTGTTCCTGTAGCTACAACCTCAGACTGGAGTGGTACCCCTGCCTGCTGAAATACTGTCGCAATAGGGATGTCTCCGGCAGGGGCACCCCTTATAAATGCGGCATCAAAAGCTGCAGCAAGGGCTACCAGTTTACTTACTATGTACCCCACAAACAGCTGTGCCTATGGGAGGAGGAAACCTAGAGCAATACGAATACGGTTCTATGCTTTCAATGTGTTCATGTAAGCTTTACCGCGGGTTTCGTTCACCTACATGCCTTCAGGCTCACGTGCCTTCTGCACAGTGATGTGACATTTAAAATTACTTTTGGTTTTTCCAAATGAATGAGAGTGGACAGACCTGTGATTAAAGCCGGACTTGTCTTTACAGCATTTGTGCGCCACAATGATCTCATTTTGATTTTTAAGCAGCTGTTGGTCCAGCCATTGGTCTGATGGTCGGGTCTGTATTTAAGTTGGTCAGTAGTATTTTATGCTCTCCAGCACTGTGGAATGACTGTAGAAATATTGATTTGTGAAATGCAGCAAGTGAGTCTGGGATAAGCGACCTCAGTGTATAACAAGATGTAATCTATAACTTAGCTGATCACGTGAGTTTGCCAATTTACTTTTCTCTTCAGAAACTGGTATTATTTATTTTGCAGTGGGAAATGATTGAAGACTCTTAAGCACAGTGCACGTGTTCAGATGGAAATGCCTTTATTTTTGGTATTTTGTCTTGTATGCTGATATTATGTTTTGAATGGGGTACATTAAGGCACTGTACTGGGTTCATGGACGTACACATGCTTTGATTAATGCCGGTACAAACGAAAACACTCTGTCTTCATTTGATTCATGTTGATTCACTCAGATTGAATCATGTAAATTCTCTCACCTCAAGTCTTATTGCTGACAACACATTGGGACTGATTGTGTGTAAATTTTCATATAGGTGGATTTGTATGCGTTTTTGCATTGTGTGGTATCATAACGGTATCATTTAAGGACCATTTGGATCAGCTGTTCTTGCAAAATGCTGTCGAGGCAAAAGTCACATTTAGCAATACACTTTCAGCAGATGGAAATAGTCGGATCTGTAAATATAACACAAGGAAACCAAAGTAACAAGGTCAGTACAGTGCATTTTCTGACTAAACGAAAGAAATGAAAGACAGAGCAATAGAAGAATACAGAGGCAATGGTCATTACTGACAAAACTCCTCATTGGATCGTCACTGCTGTGCACCCAACACTGCCATCTTCTGGTTATTCTGGTTATTACCGTCACTCAGGCTTGTATCAGTTTGACCTCAGAACATTAACAGAGCTGTGAAACGGTTTCAGATTTGCATATAGGTCCTGTTTTAGCAGAGACATCCTGTTTTGTGTGGTTTAAATGTTATTAAAAAATTTCTCAGCTTCAGAACTTTAACAGGACCAAAACCACAGACTGAGCCCCATCATGAAGAGCAAAAACTATTTTTAATACTATTTTCCCACAATTCATTGCATTGCGTTCAACACACTAATTCCTTTTCTTACAATGAGAATGTTCACATTGGACTTGGTTGTAGTTCATGGTACTAAAATGTTTATACTGATTTATTTAATTTTGTTTTGGAAGAGTTTAAGTGTTGTTATTTGTTCAAAGTGTTGTTTGAGATTACACGTCCCCTAACCTCAGTCATCTTAAACCACCCCAAACAACAGCCATTGTCTGGAATATAAGTGCCTTGATGATTCAGTGTTTACTGTTTCTTATAAAGCTGTTATGAATAAAAGTTTTAAAACTATTTTCCTATGAAAATGAATATTGAACATAATATGAAGAAATGTTAAAATAAAATCTTCAGCGAAGTGTAACAACTTGTGTCTTTTAACTTGTAAAAGCAAAATACATAAACAATTTGAGTGCAACATGCCTTTTGTACAAAATATATGTCAAGGTCTTGGTTAAAATTCAGTGGGGAATATAGAAAGTAATCATAGTACAATTAAACTAGTTATTTTTCATCCACCACTGTCACAAAAACATTTCTTAAATAGCTTCATACGCTTTTGGACCATGTCCCATATCTGTTTGGTATGCATGTGTAGTAGTAAGTGTGGGAAGCATGGTATTTGTCAGTAACTATGGTACCATTGTATCGTGTACTGCGGTCCGTACCAGCAGAGGTCGCCCTGCTTCAAATGATGCGTTTCTTTGTTGTCATTCTCGATGTTGTCCAGCCGTTGAGATACTGTGTAGCTGAAATGTGGCTTTTGTTTGGACGGTGATTTGCGTACCATCTCCAAGACGATACCGGAGATGATCACGGAGATCCCTGAAGGCCTGCTGTCGGCTACGCTACTGCTCTCCGGGAGTCACGGAAGACCAGCGCATGCATGATGTGGAATGAATAACTGTACGGCCTTTTAATAAAACATGTTATTGGGGAAAACATTTTAACAGGTAAACAAATATATATTTTAGCTGCATAGACTTGATTTAATCAATGCACATTTGGCCTGCTGGTCTTAATATATTGAAATGTGACATTAACCCTTAGCTAATCTACGGCTCAGTGGATTAACTCCAAAGTCTTTACTTTAGTAGCTTATCTGTTGGTACTTTTTTATTGATGTAATTAATTATTTTAATGAATACTGTAAATTACTTTAAAATTTTATGCGCTTTAAGGGAATGACACCTGTTTCGTAAATAGTGCCTGTGTGATAATGCCATACCGGTTTTACATCATTTGAATAGCCTGATATCGACACTGCTAATATTGACAGATAGTTCAAGTGCTTCATGCCTAGAGTTCGTGGGCTGACAACATTGTTGGCATTTAGGATAAAAGCTGTGGACAGGGTTGCCACAGTAACTTTTGGTCTAGTTTTGACACACCCTGAACTAAGCCAGACTCGGACTGTATTTCTTAAATGTTAATGCGAAGTTTTAGTGATTATTCCACAACAGAATCAAAGGGAAGCAATTTTGCTTTTTTGCATCAGTTACCTGAACGTTGTGGTGTTTTAAGTAAGTACACGAATAAATGCGTTAGTACTAACATGGCTATGTATGACGTTATATTAAGATTGGTTGTAATTAATTATTTTTACAGACTGAAGATGTCGCCGTTGGTGTTGGGAGTCGGAGTGTGCGTAGCTGGATGGATTGCTCTGTATGCTTTATTGTGTTACACAAACGGCTCTTGCAGCTATGAATGGAATTGTCGACTAGTTACACTGTTCCATGGCATTCTTGCTGTCTGTATAACTGCCTACATAGGGTACATAGATGGACCCTGGCCTTTCAGCTACCCAGGCAAGATTTTTCGAATGTCTTTATGTACAATCAACAACATGTGTAATGTGTTCTTGTTAACATTTTAATGTTGAATTTTTTGTTGTAATGGTATTTTTGTATGGCAAATGTTAAGGTAAATTTTAAGGTTTAATGTGCTTTTTACTGTATGCCCTTCATTTGCAGGTACTAGGAACACACCTCTGCAGATTACCGCAATGGTGGTCAGTCTGGGCTACTTTATGTTTGATATGGCCTGGTGCGTGTACTTTCGCACCGAGGGGCTGGTGATGCTCGCCCACCACACCATAAGCATTCTGGGTATTCTGCTCACCCTGTGGCTGGGGGAGTCGGGTATCGAGGGCTGCGCCGTGCTGTTCGGCAGCGAGATCACAAACCCCCTCCTCCAGACTCGTTGGTTCTTGAAACATTCCGGACGTTACGACAGCTTGCTTGGAGACTTCGTGGACATCCTGTTTGTGCTGTTGTTCGTGTTTATGCGGATTTTTGTCGGCGGCGCAATGTTGTACTGTGAGCTCATCTCTCCGAGACCCAAGTTCATCATTAAGTGTGGGGGTGTAGCCATGTACGCACTGTCTTGGGTCTTTATGGCTGACATTGCCAGATTCACATACCGCCAATCGCAGGTCAAATACCGGCGCTGGATGAATCGTCATAGGATGGTGGAAGTCAATGGGCAAGATGTGAAAAAAGATTGAAGGATTTCTTGGATAACAACCATCTGATTGGGCTTTCATTACTAACACTGGAGAAAAGAGTTTGAATCAGAACAAGCATACCAGCTAATACAGCTTTTCAGCTAATCAATGTTTACATATTTTTTAATAAAGATGTCAGCCAAAAAGGTTCATTTATTGTTGTTATACATTTTTAATATACACATGGGAAACATCAATGCTGTTCCAGAATCTTTAAACTGTTTTCATTTAGATTGTATGATTTGCCATTGTGATTAACTCAAGAATGACATGAAGAATGAAGTCTTACAATCAAATCTAATTCGATATATTTACATTCATAAGGAAAAAAGTGTTTAAACTGCCCAGTACTGGAAACGTTTGATATTTTTGTAATAATTTATCACTACTTGTGATAAATGGATTTTAATGACTAGTTATACTCTTGTTTCTTTATCATTAAACATTTAGTATACATGAGCAATATTCATAATTTTATGAAACACTAAATGTTTCTGGCAGATTACTAAATGATTTGTGTAAGATTAGATATCTTGAATGAAAAGGTAAACCCAGATGGAAGTGTTTAAAATATACACATTTTTAATTTGTTATTTTAAGTGATGATATTCTGAGCCTATTTACATGTTACATGTGTGTCACGGTGAATTGACCACACCAGTTGATATAACCAATAAACATTGTAATCATCATTACTAGATACAGTTTATTTGTGTGTTATGGGTTTGGTATCTTTCCATCTCATTGTCAAAGTCACACGTATAAATTTGTTACGTACATATAGAAGATAATGGGTATATTCAGAATAATGGGTTATCCATTAAACTAACGTTATCCATTATTCCGAACCAGTATGCAAACTATGCGGTTGACACGTGGTGCAAAGGCAGCACAACGAGTTGCAGTTTTTTGAACGTCCACGATGTGGCAAACTAGCATAATAGTTGAACAATACCACATGGACTTGTAGTTACTGAATCCAACCATAACAAAAATACTAAACTTACATCTGACGTAAGTTTATACAATCGAATAACTAATATAATAAAAACGCACAGTTCAAGATATTTATAACAAAATAACTTTTGTGAAGTAATTATTAAAACCAACCAAGGCGCTTAATCGCACGTTGATATTTTGTTATTTCCGATGCACATCGGTCGCGATTCACTCGGTTCTCTATGCGCTCGAGTGAATCTTTGCGAGGAACCAACTTAAAACCTCCCTTATTGCGCTAAAACGCAACCAAAACATAACTGGTCTCTAAACAGGTATCTGACTACGTAGACAGCGTTTTTGGACACCACAGACTCATGCAACATGTATAGCCGCGGTTTCAATCAGCTCAGCCGTGTCAGTATGCACGATCTCTGTTGAATCGGAAATGCTGTATATGTAGACAGCCCGCTGGGTTTTTAGACACAGCCCCACTGGAGACACGGCAGCAGTCCGGCGCATCTTAACTTTCTCCAGTCTGATGGACCGAAGCATACAACCTCCGGAATAGTTTTAACGTCAGTTATTGTTTTCACTTTCATAGGTTGAAAGTTCTTTGTTTTATCTCATCTAAAAGCCGTTGGGACGACCCATGCGAACTTTATTGGGTGTTTTTGTTTATTTTGATGATTAAGTGATTTGGTCGCTGATGCATGGAAACTCCGCAGGCTGACACGTGTATAGGCGCGTACATATTTCCCTCGCCTGGATGACTGTGGGATTGTTGTCAATGCACACTGTTGTTTATTGTTGATGGGGAAAAATCGCGTGTCATCTTTAAGTGGACGATCTGCTGCCGTTAGCTTTAGCATAGCAAAGGCCTTGCCCGCAGTCCGGACTGCTGTGCAACTGCTGTCGTGTTGGCCGTGGATATATACACACGCCTTCAGCACTGGGGAAGTCAAAATTGTTTTAATTTACAAAGGAGCGTAACTTCACTTGTAGGAAGTCTTGTATTCGTCTGGGAGCTGTTGCTGGATATTACGGTAAATTCTCGGCTGCACAATAACGGAAAATTACCGATTTAACATACTGTTGTAAGACTTATTTGGTTAAACTAAACTACAGGCAACCTAACTAGCTGTCCAGTTGAAACAGTTTAGTGCATTATATTTTATGTTTTGCATGGATAATTTGCTTTCAGTTTTAAGTTAGATGCTGTGAGAAGGAAATGTTCTGTGGGTTAATTCAGGATAGTTGACGTCAGAGATGATGTTAGGGGGAAAAAAACATTTTCAGGTCTGTAGCCGGTGCTGGAAAATATGATGCATGTGTGCTTTGTGAGGAAATGTTACGTTTAGGACCTTTGCTACTCTATAAATCTAATTGTATACATATTATATGCTGTGTAATAGTTATTATTAATTGTGTAAAATATAATTGGTTATATGAACATGGCTTTATAAAAACTTTGAAAGTTTTATCATTTTGTCTTTTGTGATTAGTAAACCTTCTGATCCACACAAGTGAAGACGGATGCGGCCTCAGGAACAGATGCTGTTTCTCAAGAATATGAAAATGACTATCGGATATAGGACGAATAACAGCTAAAAACAGAAGCCCAATGAGCGACACACGACCCACACTCACTGACAGGTACTGTATGAGATATGTACAGCGTTTGCAAACACGTTTCGGTATGATCCTACAATAAATTTAGGTTGAGATCCTATCTGAGCCTTACATATCAGTTTATGGAGTGCAGATCTTTGAATGCTGTTTGAAACAGTTACCGACATTCATATCATAAATGGATTGGTCTTGTATGTATATGGGTTATAGTCTGGCTTTTCTTATTTTGAAATGTATGTGTAAGTCATTAAAGTAGCTTTGAGTCACTATTTAAAGTAGATTTTGGGTGTTAAATATCTTGCCTGTTATTAGATGTAGTTTACTGTAACTTGCTGATTTGCTGCCGTGTTGTCTGTTGTTAAGCTGAGCTGCCGGTTTGGGTGGCAATTTTTTGTTTGTTTGGGTTTGCTTTGTGAAAGACTGCCACACTGTTGCTCACAGCATATTATGTAATTCTTATCCCAAATATGAGCCAAACGTCTATGTTTGGGTGTTAGCAGCCAAAAGGCAATGGCAACAGAAAAACAGACAAAAACTTGCATGGTAGGTCTTTGAGATGGATCATTTAGACATAGATGAAAACTTTAGTAGCAAATTATAGTAACCTAGCCTAAATACATATAATAATAATAATATATTAACAGAGTATTTCCCCAGATTATTACATTGTTGTAAACATATGACTGTTTGCAGCGTTGCAGAGCAACCAGACCTATTTCTCGATTGTCGATACTCAGACTGGGACACAAATTGAGTGAGAAGTCTTGTCTCACTTTATCATAATGTCATTTGCTATTGATTGCATTCAGACTTTTTCCAAGCAAGTGATTGGTGGAAACCAAGCCTTGGGGAAATTCAATACATTCGTCAATAGCGACTATTTGTTCAAGGCTCGCATACCATCCGCTTTTAAAGGCTGAAAAAGGCCCGTGAGTCCGATGATGGCAGAATGGGTCATTCAGGTAGCTCTTACAGGTCTTTACCATTGACGTCATCGGGGAACGGCAGACTGGTTGTCTAGCACGCAGTCTGGCATTTTAGTGCTGACGGATGTGCTTTCAGTTGTTGCGAGGATTGAAACACGAGCATTTGTGGGTATCTCTGAGGAACAGGCCCTCTTCTACCTCATCTACCTTTAATTTTTTTGATCTCCATCTAGTGTCAGAATTAAGCACTGTTCAGGTTTGGTCATCCATGTCTTGTTTTGAGATAATTGCTGTTGGCATGGTTTGGGTCTCTTCTGTTATCGCTGTAGGTGATGTGTTGTAGGGTGCAATGCGTGTGGCTAATGTGCTCTTTGTTACCTTAAACCACACATTGTCCTTGAAGCAGCCACGTTTTATTCCTGAGGTTACGCCAGTTTAGAGTCATTTATTGTTTGTCTAGACCTCATTTGCTTTCACTCATGAATTGCAAAATGACATGTAAGACAAAACAGGATATCCTGTGAGCAACCACACTTTAGAAATGGATCGAGTGAGAGCAGAATGGTTTACCTAGAAGCTGTTGTCAATGAAGCAACAGTTTGTCCGCTTGTGCTGACCAGCATTGCACAGTAATGTTTTACCAGGTATGTTCCCAGAGTTTTGTTTATTGGCATTCATTAGGTTTAGACAGTGACGTTGACAAAAGCATATCATAAATATATGAAAGTTCTAGAAGTAACTTGACTTGTATTAGGATTGTAAATGTTTGTTTCATTTGTGGGTAGCAGAATGAAATTTGTGTTCCTCTTTTTCACCCTTAGAGTGGTTCTCAGAGAAACTGTGTTTCCTGTGCATTATGATAAGCAGGGAGCAGCCTAACAGCCAAACCACAATTTAAGATTAACTTAAGACAACTTAGCCACGTGGCAAAGTTGTAATGCATTGTTTCAGTTTACACTCTTGTGTTTTTTACAGTACTGTCTTTCTAATATAAACTGCATGATTTTGGGTAGTAGTTAGCAGCTAGCCTGTAGGTCTGGGAATAATGTAAGCTATCATACACCAGTTATTACTAATATGGTTTCACCAGTACTAATATGCATATATATACTTTTTTTTCTTTCTTTTTATGAAAATATTTTTTGGACTTTTCATTTTGTGACAATATTTTCATAGTTAAGCTCCCTCTCCTGAATCTGTATGACTGTAATGCATAAAAATATTATCATTATTGAAAAACAAAGTTGATATTACAGTGAATTTATTACAAACCTAACTTAAAACAATAAATGCTAGCTTAATGCTGTTTAATTACATACAGCTGGACTTTGCTGAAATATTATATTTGCTGTGTTGAAGTATTGAGTATTTTTGTTCACTTTACAGTAGGCTGATGAGAATGG